>CM021106.1:88206787-88339528 GCA_007115665.2 Sequoiadendron giganteum | reverse complement strand
GAAAGAGAGAGAGAGTGGGTTTGGGGTTGGGGAGAGAGGGGAGAGGGGAGAGTGGGAGATTGAGAGGGAGGAGAGAGGGGGAGAGGGGGAGAGGGAGAGTGTGAGAGGGAGAGGGAGAAAGGGAGAGTGGGAAAGGGAGAGGGGGAGAGAGAGATGGTTTAGGGTTGAGAGAGAGAGAGTGGGAGAGAGAGAAGGAGAGGGAGAGTGTGAGAGGGAGAAGGAGAAAGGGAGAGTGGGAGAGGGAGAGGGGGGGAGAGACATGGTTTAGGTTGAGAGAGAGAGAGAGAGAGGGAGAGTGGGAAGGAGAGAGGGAGAGTGGGAGGGGGAGAGGGAGAGAGGGATAGAGGGATAAAGAGAGAGAGAGGAGTGATTGAGTGAGATACTTGGGAGAGATAGAGGTAGAGAGAGAGAGGGAAAGAGATAACATTTAAATATTTTATATATATTAGTAATATATATATTTAAATATTTATAGATTAACTAAAATATTTAAATAATATTTAAATATTATACATAATTCGGTAAGAGATTACCATAAATTGTATATTATATATTAGGATATGTGCAGGATCATCATGGAAAAAACATGCACTTAAGTGGTGATAAAATTCAAAAAAATCAGAGTTAGGCAACTTGACATAAAAATTTGAATAAATTATCTATATTATTTCAAAAATATGTAAGAATAGAATATGTAGAAAATTGGATGTAGTTTCTAAAATACTAGGTTTTTTTAAATCTATTTGGTGAAAATTTGAAATTTCAATGCAGTAGTACTTCAATTTTAGGGAAAAAATAAGAAGTAGGTGTCTGTCTAACCACCCTAACCACAATAAAATGATAATATTTTTTGATAATATTTTACATATAAGTAGAGGACTCATGTCCTGATGTGATGCATATTTTTTTGTAATTTTTTTCCAAGTAAATAGTTAATTATGAATTTTTTATTACAACTTTTAAAAAATATAAAAACTTGTATGTCTAACCACCTTAACTTGGTCAAAACTACATGAAATTCAATTTTATTTTATTTACTCCTATAGTATGCAAAGCATAGAATGTGACGCATGTTTCGAATTGAAAAAATGTGATACCATTTGAAAGCTATAGGTGTTTTTTAATCAACCTATCAATCAAGACTTTATTCGTAATTCAAATAGAAAATGAATAATAATAATTTATTAAATTCAAAGTAAAGCATTATTTATATTGGTGGAAAGCTAAGAATCTTATTTAAAAACCCTTTTCGTTTCATCAATTTTGGGTAAAAAAAAGGTCGTCAGCCACATGGGTCATCATATCACTTACATATCGCCACTTTTTGGCCCACCATGATCCTACACATACTGATTACATTATAAACTATATTGTATATTTTATCTATTAAATTATAAACTTTATTGCATTTTTGAAATCATATATTAAAAATTGTATAAATTTTTTAAAACTCATATCTAAAACATATCAAATATCGGATTCAAATCAGATATCCGATTTGATGACACAAAATTTAATGCCTAGGGATTAGGCTCGGGCTTGCTTTGGAATTTGGTTCGAACCTGCCAATCCTAAGAAGTCAACATGAAAAACGTGTTTAACAACTTACCTTGCTTTCCCAGACTTCGCCCATGTGGCTGACGACTTTTATTTTAGCCAAAATTGATGAAACGAAAAGGGTTTGTAAAGGAGCTTCTTAGCTTTCTACCAATATAAATTATACTTTATTTTGAATCTAATAAATAATTATTATTCATTTTCTATTAGAATTACGACTAAAGTCCTAATTGATAGCCTGATAGAAAACCATCTATAGCTTTCAAATAGTATCACATTTTTTGAATCCAAAACATGTGTCACATTCTATGCTTGGCATACTATAGGATTAAATTTTTTTAAAAAAAATCATGAAGTTTTGACCAAGTTAAGGTGGTCAGACATACGAGTTTTTATATTTTTTAAAAGTTGTAATAAAAAATTCATAATTAATTATTTACTTGAAAAAAAATTACAAAAAAATATGCATCACATCCGGACATGAGTCTTCTAGTTATATCTAAAATCTTGTAAAAAAATATTATCATTTTATTATGGTTAGGGTGGTCAGACAGACACCTACTTCTTATTTTTTCCTTGAAATTTAAGTATTCCTGCATTGAAATTTCAATTTTTCACCAAATATATTTTTTTTTTACAAAAATTAACCTAATAGTTTAGAAACTACATTCAATTTTCCACATATTCTATTTTTACATATTTTTGAAATAATATAAATAACTTATTCAAAATTTTACGTCAAGTTGCCTAACTCTGATTTTTCTAAATTTTCATTTCCACTTAAGGGCCTATTTTTTACATGATGATCCTACACATACCCTCAAGGTTGGCCTCTCACCAGGACTCCTTAGATTGGTTCCTTGGGATTTTTTAAGAAGGAGATCAAGAATCTTGTACACCCTTTTTATAATAGAAGTTCTAAAAATTTGTTTGTTTTCCCTAAAGTTAAAGATAAGTTTCATCTGGCCAACTAAAAAATTGAAAGCTTCCAAGTTGTTATTGACTCTATTCCTCTAGATAATTTTCGTAACATTGGGGTTCATTGCTTCAAGCCCTAGTGGAAATATTGGAAATGATTTCTTGACACTCCATTTCATAACTACAAACCTTCCAAGGGCTATTATTGGCTCTCCCCTTACTTAGGGTCTATAGTAAATTAGAGATGGATTCTACAATATGCTTTGGGTGTTTGCAATGTAGGTTTTAAATGGATTAGTCTACTATTTTAGAATTGAAGCTCGCATATTTTTCTTGGTGTATTCTTTTTCAAGGCCTTCCTATTGGTTCTAGACCAAATCATATTAGGATCAAGAATCCTTAGTGTCATTTTTGTGGTATCAAGATTCTTTCATTGAACACTTATTCTAGATTTTTCCTAGAGCTTAGGCTGTATGGATCTAGATTCATAATTTTGTAAGGTATTATTAGCCTAATTCATTCTCATGTCACATGATTCTTCTCAGGGATTAGCCTAGAATCTCTTCTAAGTACATTTAGATTCAACATATGGAAAGACACTTTATTTTTTGGAAATGTAGATAATCCCAAATTTTCACTTTACACTAAGGTAGTGATTTGTTCCAATGTGTATGTAAATTTAGGTGCAAATCAACAAGGTTGCACTAGAAGTGGTGCACCTCCAAGTGCTCTTAGATCATTGGAGCAATACCTTATTTATTGTTGTTGTTCCCCCCAACTTTTTCCTTGAGCCAAGGCCATTCTTTTCCTCATGGGCATCATTAGGTATGCAACCAATCCACCCATGGAGAGCAAGATTTTCATTCCCAAGCTTCCCAACCTCTTGTGAGAAGAGCTCATGACTAGCCTCAATAAGGGTGATCTCAAGCTACCCACCACCACCCTACTTCTCCCCAAGCTCCCTATCATGGGTATAGTGGTTGGCCTAACACTAGCAAATTCTTTTGCCTCACTCTTTCTATATCACCTGCTCACGACACTCAGCCACCTAACAAATAAAAAAGGATGAAGATGGAAATGATGGATGGGAGCCCCTTGATGCCAATACAAACCCCATTAATGTATGGTGTAAACCAAATGCCTAGGACCCCCCTCCTTTAGGCACTGCTCTTTCTCTTACCATTTAGCAATTTGTTTTTTTTTTTTTTTCCAAATTTTTCTCTATTTGAAATTTACGAATATGATTTTTTCACCCACCTTTTTTTTATAAATATATAAAATATTATCGTTTAATTAGTAATAAAGACACTTATTTATTCATAAGAAAACAATCATACCCAAAAATCATTTCATGGCAATTTGGTGATCTAGATCTACCGGAAATGTATATCAAAGTTGATTTTATTCAGTATGCATGGCTGTGCCTCTTTGGCCTACGTTTGTATGAGTATGTTCTGGGTCATTCTTTTTTGACAATAGGCAGAAACATAAGACTACTCTAGTACCCTTCAGCAGCAGTGTTTGCGTGTCATTCTCCATTCCAAAGCACCGGGCTTACTCCTAGATTACTCCCATATCCAGGTGGTGAACGTAGGGTAGGATTTTATGGATCACCTCTATCCACCCATCGATGTTTTATTGCTTCGATCGACTCATAGTGGATTCTAGATCCAGTTTTATCCCCTCTATGCAATGATCCTGGTATGGTAAAGCTCCAGCTCCTGCTAAAGCTCCTGAAATGGTTTCTGGCAGAGGAGAGGAGAATCGGAAGGATAGAGAGAAAAGGATGCAAGAGAAGTAGTCAGTATTCTGTAATCCCTTATTACGCTTAGTACAATTAAAAATAGGTTGATTTTATTCTGTTGTTTCTTTCATGTCTCTTTTTGACTTGAGATAAGGGAGTGGGTCCGACGGTGGTGAGGGTTATGTTGTGTGAGGGGTTCACGTCAATAGAATCTACGTCCTTCAAATTTTGAGAAGGTGGTAAATATTTACTCTATCTATGATAGAACATATTTCTATCATATTGATAAAGAAATTCGCAAATAAAATCAATTTTTTTTATTGTTATTAAGTGAAACCCAACCTGTCAACTCCTATCCCCATCCTGCTCCACTGGACCCCTCTCCCTTACTATATTTGTCCTGAAGATTCTCTTTTTTCTTGCTCTTTCTGGATTAGCTCACTTTTATAGCCACCCAAGTATCAGGCCAATTTACTCTGTGAAATATAGGACTCGGAACACAAAACAAAATTCTCTATCAAATCATTTTCTTTTACCAAGAATCACACGAGTGTTGTCCACTGGACTAACGAAATGGACAAAGAAGAAGCTACATCAGCGTACACAGATGCTCCAAAGCTTTGTGGTATCGTCTCTACACAACTAGTGGAAATATTATAAGCACGTATAGAGGCGTTCAACCACTTAAACATTACAGAGGATGTTCCCCATCTGAATGAAATGCATATTGTGTTTGTTTTATTTGAGTTTTATATAAGGTTATAACTTCATAAACGGTGATGTAAAAAGTTGTAGATAGATCCACATGCCCTGTTATAAATCATTTTTGGAGGGTAGACAAATATTTTCTTGTAGATTGGTTTTTTTTATTGTCTTTCATGTTAAAATATTATCAATCTCAGTTCAATTGATGATTAAATTGAGGTTCATTTTAGAAATATCTTAGTTGACATGGAGAGTTTTTCTAATATAATGGTCTTGAGATACATTAAGAAGATGGTTGAATTACATTACAATATGTGTCACGATCTTGTTAATTGTAAGCAATTCGTAGTTCACAAAACTTACTACTTGTTTGTAGCCTACAAACTAATTAATTTCATTGATTTGAAAAGATAATAATTATCAACTATTGATATAGTGTGAAATTTAACAAGCTTTGATAAAATTCTTAGTTGGGCATTTGAGAGGCATAGGGCACACTTTCAAAAATTGTAGTACATTGAAAAGTGCATTAACAAGCACAATTGTGATCTCTTGATGTCATGATGCTTTCAATCTAAAAAACATTATTTGACATTGATGATTAAGATAGAATTTTAAACAAGTTATTTGATATGATATATATTAGGTTTGTGAGAGGAAGGTGATAACTATTGAATATAAAATATAGAACACTATTACTAAAAATTTGTGAGAGATTTTCAGCTATTTTATGTAATAACCATTTCAGGCCACATTTAATTTATTTGCAAATTATTTTTAAATGGTGAAGAATTTTTCCTTAAGCCAAAGAGGAAACTCCAATTTTTTTCATCACCAATAACATAATCTCAAGGCTTATATCATGGGTAAGAGAAAATAAATTTCTATGCAACCACTTCAAAAGTAGACTAGGTTTGATATTGGCTTGAGAAATTGTGAATTGCAAAGGGATAAGTCTAACAATAGAATAATTGATAAAGTTTCAATTGACTTGTGAATTATTTAAAGTATTCTATGTTAGGTAATTGCTATGTGTATATCACACAATATGCTCTATTTTGCCTTAGAAAATTGGGACCTTTCTTTTAACTTCTTTTCTCATCTTGAGTTTTCTTTATTTATTGGTGATTGTTTTGTGGCTTAAAATCCTTTATCTTTCCAAGGGTTGTGCATCTTAGGTCAGTTCTCAAGTGTTTTACATCATTGAGTTCTTTGAAGAGAACCATTCGTTCAATATTTCTCATAGTCCCTAGCAACTAATCACATTGTATCATGGAATCATAAATCCCACATTATTCAAAGTTCTAGGATTGTATTTATTTGGGTACTCAATCAATACTTTATCTATCCCTCAACCTCCACCTTGGATCCAAAACTTCAAACTTCTACCTCCTCAATTACTAGAAATTTTGTTGCACCTTCGATACCTCACTCTCTTGAGTTTTGATCCCTACTACTTCACCATTTTCCTTGATGTGGATTGATAAATATTTTTTGAGCCCATACCATAGGACATGGCTGCCCAAAGCTCCAATCCCCACTACATGTTGAAAGTGTTTAAAATTTTCTCATGTCTATGCTTAGATATTGTAATATGCCTAACCCTAAATCCACATCACCCTAGTGGGCTTCCAAGTCTACTATCTCCTTAATGAACTAGTACCATGTAACTTGAATTCCTTAACCATGCTTATCTTATATCCTTTTCATTGTGTTAGTTTTATTCGTCTCCCATCATTGACATATAATTAGATAATTTATTCAATAGGACCCCTTGGTCAATTTATGCTTGGTGTGGTGCTTTTCTTTCCATCATGTCAAGTGATCATGTGCTTAAATTATAAAAAATCAAAAAATATTTCTAAGCATGAGGGAATTTAAGTTAATTTCTAACCTCATGTAGAAATCAAGGTTTTTTCATGCTAGTACCTCTCCTCTAAGCCCCTATTTCCTTTTTTCCTCTCATTTTGGGTTCCTAATATTATCCTTTATTCCATCCTTTTTCATTTGACATGAAAACACCCTTGAATCACCAATTTTGAACCTTCAAAATTATGCTTTAATGACCCTACTATCCTACTCTCATCTTTCTTTGACTCTTAGAATTATTCTTTCCTCTTTACTTTTGCAATTAAATATTTCATCCTCCTAAGTCCTAGTCTTTGGTATTTAGTAAGCTCCCAAAAAAATTCATATTATCAATACCTAAAGGAAAATGGTGTTGTGGAATCCTATTTCTTGCAATATAATGTTTGTTGTCCTTTAAAAAACCCATTTACTTTTCTTTTCTCCAATCTTTAAGGATTTGATCCTCTCAAGTTCCAATATTTTCTACACGGTGGGTTTACATACTTTCTCTACCATCTTATCAAAATGAAATCATATCATGGATCAACAAACCATAAACCTCACTAGAATTTTGAGCCTTCCTTTTCCTCAATATTTGGTATTGGATATGTTAAAACCCTAATCCCCACTTACCCTTATGAAGTTTATTGTATACTTTTAAACCTCTTCATCCCCACTCCAAATTGTATGAGATATTCCAAATCTCCAACCCACAAGTCTCAATTGTAGACTTTTGGGATTTATCTTCCATGTGTGCTTCTAGAACCTTTCAAGCCCCATTCCCCAAGTTCCTTAAGTCCTAATATTAAAATTTTGGGTTTCCTCATTCCAAATTTCCCTTCTTCAAAATTTGTTCACTTGGCATCCTTGCATCTTAAATCCTAATTCCTTGCATCTCCATGCTTTCACCCAAGTGTCATCTCCTTTATACTTTCAATATTTTCCCACTCGTCTACTAGCATGCCTACATCCTAACATTTTTATTTCTAATCCCCACTTGTTATTACATTTAGTATATGATCATTCCAATTCCCAACCCTTCTATGCTTTCACTTTTTTCCTTTCATTTATCATCAAAATTTCCTCTACCAGCTTCTCTCTTACAAATTTATCTACAAGGTATCCCAAAACTTCATTCCTTACAATCATTTGTCTTACCTTGCACTTATTATCTCAATATCTTGATTTTTGAATCCCTACATCCTTCATGCCTTCAAATATCCACACATAGACCTTTTTCAATAACACTCCCTTGGCCAATTCTAGCTTGGCACATGTCCTCTCACATGATTAAATTTGAAAATATACCCAATAAAGTGGAAATATCCATGTGCAGATTTAGGATAGTATTGATGGGAATTTTTCACATTCAATCACTTGTTCAACCTACCCACATATATGGCCTTGGAGTTTTGCATGTGTGGGTCCCCTACAACCACTTAACCCTTAGATTTTAGAGGTTGTTTATTATTCCAAATGAATTTTAATTCATTTAATAGTTAAATATAAATTCTAGTAAAAAAAAAAAAAGATAATTATTGGCCAATTTGGAAAAATTAGGTGTAAAATAATTAATGTATGTTTAATCATTAGCCAATTGATATTTAAGTAGAATTACATAATGCATACTTAATCAAATGTATGTATGTATATGCCATATTTTGTAAAATAGCATTTATTGAGATATAATATAAATAACAAGGAATGCATACATAAATCCGTGTGACATGTTCTAAATCATTTATCAAGGCTAGACAAGTATTTCATTGTAATTATGTTAAATTATATTCTAGAACCATTGATCTTGATGTTACATGTCAAAATCCTATCAATTAAAATTTAATGGATATTAAACTGAGGTTCATTATGGATATCCCCTAATATACTATTGCAATCGATCTATGAGATAGGTGCATCTAGCCCTTCAATCAATTATGAACCCTAACAAATCAATGAGTGTAAAGTCAACTATGAAAATTAAAGATATGTGGCATATTCCTATTTGTTCCAAAGGTTAGTGCATTTTTGTAGAGTTTATAATTTTATGGGATGTTGAGAGTTTTTCTCCTAACCATTGACTAGTGGATTTTTTAAAAGAATCATAGATCTAATGGTGTTGGGATACATTAAGATGATGGTTGAAATATTATTGCAAGTGTATGTGTTGAATGATCTAATTAATCATAGGTGCATTATACACTAAAGAATACACTTTTTTTGCAGCCTATGAATTAATCAATCTTCCATTGACTTCAAAATCTAATAGTTATCAACAATTGATATGGTGTGAGATTTAAAAATATTTAATAATTTTTTTGGATGGGTATTTGAGGAATATGTGGTACACTTTAACAAATAGTAGTATATCAAAAAAGTTAGAAAACACATTGGTGGTCTGTTGATGCCACAATGTCAATGACGTAAGAAATATAATTTGATATTAATGACTAAGGTAGAATTTTAAGAAATTTGTTTGATATGATGTATTAACTTTCTGAGAGGAAGGAACTATCAACTATTGAACATTAAATATATAGTACACCTTTAATAAAAAATTATGTAATATTTTGAGATCCCTTAAATGTAATAACCATTTCAAGGCTCTCACAATTGCTTCATTTATAAATTGTTTCAAATGGTCAAGAATTGTTGTTTAAGCCAAAGAGGAAGATCCCATAAATTTTTCACCATGAACAAAATAGTTTCAAATTCTTACCATTGGTAAGAGAAAAAGATTGAATGTAATCAAATTTAAAACAAAGCTATATTTGGGATTGGCTTAGTAAATTATGAATTGCAAAGGGGGTGAGATTAAGGATATAATAATTGTAGTTAAATCTTCAATTGAGTTGTGAATTGTTCAAAAAAATCTATGTTAGCTAATTGCTAGGCCATTTATTATAGGACTCGTTGTGCCTCACACAAAACACCCCATTCTACCTCAAAAAATGTGGGACCCTCTCTTTTGGCTGCTTTTCTCATCTTGAGTTTCCCTTGTTTCTTGGTGATTTAGTGTGGTTCAAATTTTTTTATCTTTACAAGGGGTTTACATTTTAAAACAGGGGGAGTTTTTTTCATTAAGTTCTTTGAAGAGAACTATTTGTTCAAAATTCTAAGTCTTAGGGATTAAATTTGAATTGTTTTTAATTGTTGCTGGTTTACTACCATAATACCCAATCATCTTTACATCCTAACTCCTACATAATCCAAAGTTCTAGGATTATATTTACTTGGGAGATCAATCACTAGTTTATCTATTTCTTGACCTCAACTTTGTATCCAAAGCTTCAAACTTCTTCCTCCTCATTGACTAGAATTGTTGATACACCTCTTATACCTCACTTCCCCAAGTCTTGGTCTCTACAACTCCATTATTTTCCCTTCCATGGACTAAATGAGTTTTATTTGAGCTTTTATCAAAGGATGTGGTTTCCATGAGTTATGAACCATATTACATATCAATTGTTCATAATTATTCTTGCATTTATGTTCTTGGGCATAGTAGTATGACACAAATATGATCCCCACCACCTCAATAGGATTTTAATTATTTCATTCCCGTAGTGATTTGGTACAACTTAACCTAAACACTTAACATCATTTTTCTTATTTCATCTTTATTGCCTTGGTTCCATTGGTTTCCCATCACTAATATTTGATTAGATAATTTCTTCAATGTGCCTCTTGGTTATTTTATGTTTGGGGGTGCTTTTATTTCCCTCATGTATTATCATGTACCTAGATTGCAAAAAAATTAAAAAATTATGAGGGTATTTGAGATAATTTCTAGCCTAAGGTAAGATTTAAGGTTCTTTTTATACTAGTATACCTCTTTCACTATGTACCTAATTCCCTATTTCCTTTCATTTTGAGTTCCAAGGATTTTCCTAGCTATCATATATTTTCCTCTACTTATTTATACCCCCCAAATCCCCAGATATATGTCATTGATATTCTACTTACTAGAATACCTTTACTTTAACCTTCATTCCCTCCACTACCCTACTTCATTCTTTCCTAGGATTTCAAAGTTATCCTTCCCTCTTTATTTTCTCAATAGAGTATTGATCCCCCAATTTCCAATATCTACAATTTAGAAAGCTCCAAAAACTTTTCACACCATCATACATAAAAGAAAGTGGTTCCATAGATTCTTGTTTTCAAAACTCCAATGCTTGTCATTCTTGCATGGAATTTCAAACTTCCTTTGCTTCAATCCTAAAGGATTTGATCCTATCAAGTCTTAACCTCCATCACTAGTTGGTTTGTATAATTTTCTCTACCATCTTACAAAAACAAAAAATTATATATTGGATCTCATAAACCCAAACTTTGGCAAGCTTTCAAGACTTCCTTTTTCTTAGTGTTGTGGCATTAGGTATGTCAAAGCCATCATTTAAAAAAATTAATCTGATCACAAACCTTTAGACCTCTTCATAGCCACCCAAAATTACATGAGGTGTTCCAAATCTCCAATCCTCAAGTCATAATTTTAGACTTTTGCAATTTCTCTTCCCTACATGTTTTTCCTTATAGGCCCCATTCCTTCAGTTCTTTGAGTCCTAATTTTAAAATTTTGGATTTTTTAATTCTAAATTTATCTTTATTAGATTTAATTATCTTGGAATCCTCACATCCTAAATCATCTACTTTGAAATTTTAATACTTTTCCCACCCTTATCTATTTGCACATCTACATCTTGACCTCTACATTCTTGATCCCTACTCCTTTGTTGCATCATGTATCTAAGAATCCTTATTCCCTATCACTCCATGCTTTCACCATTTAACTTCCATGAATTTTCATACTTTCCTCCTCTTAAAACATTATCTATGAGTTATCCCAAAACTCAATTCCCTACAAGCATTTGTGTTCATTTGTACTTGGTATCTCAATATCCCAATCCTTGAATTCCCACATCCTTCAAGCATTAAAATATCCACACTATTGCATTTTTTATAGTGGCACTCACTTTACCAATCATAGTTTTCCATATTTCCTCTCACACAACTAAATTTAATAACCTACCCAATAAAGTGATGACATCCCTATGCATGTCTAAGGCATTACCGATGAAACTTTTTCCATCCAAGTTCTTGTTCAACCTACCCACACATACATGACCTCAAAAATTTTCATGTGTGGATCCACAACCACCTAACCCTTGGATTTTAAAGGTTTTTTATTTTTTCATAAGAATTTTAACTCAAATTTGATTAGTATTTCCATGGATTTGAGTCTTTGTCCACTATTTATGTTGAATTTGGTGGTTTGGTTTCCCTAAGCTCACAAATCAATGATCAAGTAGATGAATAATTAAATAAATATGTGGATTGAGGCACCATAAATATCTTAAATACATGAATATGGGATTCACCACATTTTCTCTTATTTGATCCAATAATGCTCTAATAAATTATTACCTACCCTAAGAATAAATTTGTATCCTCCATGCTTATTATCACAATAGTAAAATTACCAAATCAATAGATGTTTATGTGGACCTAGGCCATTTTTGAAAAACTCAAAATTTGGGCCATGAATTTAAAATAATTTTATAGACTTCTTGTAAAACATGGTGTCATTAATGAGGAAGCTCCCTCTATAAAGGAAGAAAAGGAAAATTTTTGAGGAGGGATTCATTCAAAAAAGGGGCCTAAGAGGAGAGGAAATTCCTTCCTCTATGCATGTATATGGTGGGATAAAACTTGTAGCTAAGTTATAACTTCTATTTTTTATAAGCACAAAAAATATATTTGGTATCATTATCATCTTTGAACATACTCTATTTTACCTTAACATTTATTGTTTGTGAATAAAATGGGTTATTGTTTGCCCATATAATATGGTGATGGCTTCCTTTATTATGTAATTTAAAAATATATCCACATGAGGTTAATGTTCCTTCCTTAGACTCTTTATTAGGTTATGTCATGTGTTGATGTCACAATAATATTGACATTTAAGCTATAAATGTTATAAGGAATACATCCATTTGGCAATGTCTAATATTGTAGATAATAGGCTTATCTTTCTCCTTCCCTTGTTTCTTATTTCTTCCTTCCTCTCTCCACTTTACCTTTTTTAATTTTATTTATGAGGTGATTAGGTGGGATTTAATTATTAATCTCCATAAAATTTACATCTAGTCAAGCATTTGGAACATCACCAAGCCCCTAGTTATAACATAAAGATAATATGTAACTAAGTTATCTTCCACACCCAATAAGTAGTTATATAGACCTTGAGGTTGTTGATCTCTTTAGGATATTAAAAATATTTTAGGAGAGGTGAGGTATACCTTGCATTTCACCTACTAAGTGTATCAAAATACCCATCAATAGAATGGTGCTAGAAGGAGAATGCATTTTTATTTAAGTGCAAATGGTCTTAAGAATGTCACTAATTTATTAGTTTAACTAGTGAATATATGTAATGATCCAACTAATGATTTTATGATGAATATCAAATATGAGAAAGATGCCAAAAAAGTTTCACAAATTTAATACAAAAAGCTCCACAACATAGTTTGAAAATCAACATTGCCAATGCACCAAAAGCAAGTGAAACTCCTACAACCTTTATAGATCATATGCAATTAATTATTATAGGATAATGGTCTACAGTAATAGATAAAGAACCTACATCAGTGAAAAATAGAATTTGGAACCAAAATTACACTTCTATACAAAATCAGGTGATTTTTACATTACAAGTTCCAAGATTACATTGCTTGATTTCACCCAAAAAGCATAAAAAACCTACATAAATTAGAATTGATAACTGGTTCTAGAAATAAAATGAAATATCCCACACAACAACTATAGAAAATCTAGAATTATTGCACCAAAAATAACTTAAAAATGGAGCCATACAAACTGGGTATCTCACCTGAAACTCTGTTAAACAATACCCAACTAGAAAGATAATTTATTAAACTCTTGGGAATGATGAAATTTCATGAAATAATAGAAAATAAATCTCATAAAAACATAAACACATATAGAAAACCAATAAATCAAGCTACAACTCACACCTACACTAAAAAGTATAAAAAAAATAGTTGAACTAATCAATTTGATGAAGCTCCAATGCACTTGAGTGAGAATGCTCTCCAAAATCAAAGGGGTTTCATCCTATGACCCTCACAACCCCATGGTTTTGTATTCACAAGCTATAATATCCTATGGATTTTCATCCACAGAAGAATATTTTAGAACATAGGTTCATACAAAGCAATATTGAGAAGATAAATTGACAAAATGATGCCTTGAAATTTGTAAGCACAATATTTAAAAGCCCCCAAAGCCCAACATCCCATTTTGGAGGGAATATATATATATATATATATTTGAAATCCCCACTCAACTTGCATGCCAAATTGACCCATCACTTACAACCATTGGCCACATGCACAACCTACCATAAGTCTCTGCCATAGATTCTTGTCATAAATCATTTTAAAATGGATCCTTGTAATTAAAAAGACATAACCCAAGTCCCACACCCCCTTCTTGTGTCAATGAATAAAATATTTAATATATGAATTTTTCTAGTAAATAATATGTCTATAATTTTCAAGAATACATTTAAAATATTAAATAAAATATTTTCCCTATTAATTTCTCCTTAGCCACGAAAAATAGGAATGGACTATTAATTTATTTGAAAGGGGGCATGTGGCAATTTCATCCTAATGGGTTGTCCCCTTTATTTCCAAGGGGAGTTTCTTAGATTTCCTATAAATTCCATTGAAATAAAAAAGTTCATTTTTTTCCTACTAAACCCAATACATGAGATCACTTTCATCAGGTAATGGATTGTCCCCTTTCTTTTCAAGGGGAGTTTCTTAGATTTCCTATAAATTTTATTGAAATAAAAATAGTTTCATTTTTTCCTACTAAACCCAATACACGAGATCATCACTTGAAAGAATTTAAAGACTTAATCAATCAACATTAGGTTTGGCATGAAGTGTCATTTACAATTTTTTTAGTTTCACATTGGTAGAAAAATTATATCAATGGCATAGGAATCTTTTTCCCATTCAATTGACTCTTGAGATCAACTAAAAGTGTCCTTTCTTAAGTAGTTTAAAGGATGCATTAATCCAAGAGAGGCAAGGAGAAAACTCATAACAATGAAGAAGGAACCTAATGAGACAAATTTTATAATTTTATTTGAAGTTCTTCAAGATAGTATAAAGAGTAATTGATTCTTATGTGCCTCAGTGTATTGATATTTTTTATTTTTATTTTCAAGCATTAGGAGCTTACTATGAGGTATTTATGATAAAGATTAGGGACAAAGGATGTACATGATGATTTTGATAAAGATCTTATTCTAGAGAAAATTAGTAATATACATCAACCAAGTCAAGATTTTGTTACTAATTATATGAAGTTTCCATCTCCACCATCCATTGCTCCATCCTACTATGCCTCTTACACAATGATGTGTCCCCAATCACCATATCAAATGAATCATATTAGCCAAACTCTAGATTATTTTTTAGGTCAAATTGGTAGGGATTTATTCCTTGATGGAAGTGGTATATCTTTTAATAGGCCTTGCATAACTATACAATCAAGTTTCAATCAAAACAGAAGAGTATATTCATTAGATAATGATGATTCTTTAGATGGTGAGGTTACAAATAATTCACAATGGTTTAGTAATTAGCTTGAGAATGAAAGGAAGCAACACAAAATTTAAGGTGAAAGTCAAGAAATGAGCATTCCTATTAGGTTAGTCACAAGAACAACCAAGGAAAGGCTTGCAAATGTTGAAAATAATGAGAAATCTAAAGGTATGTAGGCATCTACAAAATTGTCCTAGAGCTACAATCATAAAAGAAAATAGAAGAATTAAGGTTGTATGTGCCTTCACATGATGCAAATGATGAGATTGAGTCTTCATATTAATCTTACCATGAAGGGAACTTCAAGATAAACATTCTACTCTTAGCAGGGTAAGTTGAACAAGGTCATGTTAGAGAAGGGATCTCCACTCACCTTATCAAACTTCACATGATTAAGAAGATGTAGGATACACCATACAACTAGATATGATAAGATTGACTCATTGACAACTAATAAAGGGAACTTCAAGATAAACATTCTACTCTTTGCAGGATGAGTTGAACAAGGTCATGTTAGAGATGGGATCTCCACTCACCCTATCAAACTTCACTTCATTAAGGAGATACCATACAACTAGATATGATAAGATTGACTCATTGGCAACCATTTCATGGCAAGTTGATGATCTAGCTCTAATGGCAATGTTTATCAAAGTTGACTTTATTCACTATGCACGGCAGTGCCTCTTTGGCCTGCACAAATATATTCTGAGTCATGTTTCTTGACAGTTGGCAGAAACATAACACTAATCTAATACCATTCAGCAGTAGTGTTTGCATGTCATTCTATAACCAACTGTGGTTATATGTCTTGACTGTTAGTCTGTTTCTACTAGTCTTTGACTGTATTCTGTAATCCCTTATTATGCTTAATACAATTAAAAAAAAGGTTGTTTTTATTCTATCGTTTCTTCCATGTCTCTTTTATGATTTTGTCTCCTCTACAATTATAGTGTGATGTAGTTTAAGTTTTTCTCTATTTTTGAATTGAGATTCTATATTTGTCTTATATAAGATAGGAATGGAAAGACCTAGAATATAGGTTTCATTTTTCTGGCTCTTTATGGATTACCTCACTTTTTCTAGCCACCCGGGTATCAGGCCTATTTACTCTGTGAAATAAGACCCAGAAAAACAAAACAGAATTCTCTATCAAATCACTTTCTCTTAATTTACTAAGAACCAAACGTGTGTTCTCCACTGGACTAACGAACTGGACAAAGAAGAAGCCACATCGATCTCTACACAGCCAGTGGAAATATTAAAAGCACGTATAAAGGCGTTCAACCACTTAAAATTATGGAGGATGTTGTGACCTCATTTTTGGAATCCGAAAGAAATGGAAAATGGAAATTCAATCTATCGTTAAATACGAGATTTGTTTTTCTCTTGCAGGCAAGAAGTCTAGTCTCCTCTCCGTTTTGTGTGGATATGAAGGGTGTGTCGTGTCCATCAGTTGTGGATTTTTTACCAGATGCACTGCAGTTTAAAGAGGGGGTGTGAGCTGTGTGCTATCCCACTCGTGCAGTATACATATTTTATTATCTATTTAGATATATCATATTTTACAAAATAATATATTAAAAATAACTTCACAAATAAATTGCAATATGTGTGTATACACACACATATATAGATGTATATATACATATATTTATATGTCTGCATATAAATATATATATATATATATATATATATATATATATATATGTATATATTTGTGTATGTATGTGTATATAGATATTTATAATATGTACATATATGTATGCACCCATGTATATGTATACATGTACATACATATTATGTACATATGTGCATAGGATAATTATTTACTGTTAAGTATATATAAAATATAAAATTATTATTTATTATTTGATAATTAATGTTTAAATAAAATTAATAATACTTATTTTATTATATATATAAATTCATCATATTTTATGAAATAACAACTATTTGAATTAAAAATGAAAAAAGCCAACCAAAAAATAACCTAAAAAATAAATTGTAACACATAACACACATTTATACTCACAAATATATAAATGTCCATTATATATATACACATATCTATGTATGTATAAATGCATGTATGTGTGGATAGTCTTATATATGTATAAATATACATAATACTTAGACATGTACATACATATATATGTATGTATGTGTGTGCATGTGTATAGATATACATATACAATATATGTGTGTATATGTATATCTATATGTTGTATACATATAAATAAACATATTTGTATTCATGTATATATATATATATATATCATACATATCTATATACATATGCATGTATTTATTTATGTTTATTATAATTTATGTGTGAGGTTATATATATCCTCCAATTTACTTAGCTTTCATAATTAATAAATATGAATAGCTTATAATTTAGGATCTTGGATTGATAATTGTAATAAATGCTATGATTAAATACATAAATCAAAAAATAAAATGTGACTTGATTCAAAAGTCGATGATGAAAATGTGTTGCAACAAATATTGGAAGTTCATTCATCAAGGTGTTGGAACTATTTGGCTTGCTTGGATGTGTTGACACCTGAGATTGTCTAAACATGATTTTAGGCTATTATTTTTTTATTATTGTAGATCAAATTTATGATTTTTTTCTACCTTGAGTACATCCTTATGTTTTTCACCTTAATTAAGCTTTTGTTTTGTAGTAATGGTTGACTAGTTTATTGTAAACACATTTAACCTCTAACTTCATTTTGGTTCATTAAATTCTATTATATTTATTCCTTGACCTATTATTAACTATTGGTTTGAATTATTTTGATTGGGCTATTAATGCACCATGTCTACATCAAAATACTATATGGCAAAGTGGATTTAATTAATTGACTAGTGAAGTGGAGTTCATGGACTTGTGTTAAAGGTCCATTAGTATTTTTTGGGTCCCTTTATAATAATCATTCAATGGTAATGGTTTCTTCTGATATTTTTCTTGTTGAGGATAAATCTTAGAATGAACCCTTAGATCAAGGTTGCATTAACAATGTACAAGGATTGATGATACTATGGACCAATTGTAATCTTATTGATTTGTGTCATAACACTTTGATGAGTGACTAATGTGGTGTTTATTTTAAAGTAATCCTTGATCTACCAAAATTGTATATCTAGAGGGCAAGTGCATCCAAACCATTGGTTTTAGTTGAGCTTTATGGAAGGTTATAACTCATAAATTGTGATTACACAAATCTACATGGCATGTTATGAATCATTTGCAGCTCGGCTAGATAAATATCTCTTTGTAAATGGGTTTTCTATTCTACAATCATTAAGAATTATTGATCTTGATGCTACATATCAATTATAATTTAATGAATCATTAAATTGATGTTCATAGTGGAGATGGGGCTTGATATACTATTGTGCATCTAGACCTTTGATCAATCACAAGCCTTAGTAAATCAATGAGTATATATTCAACTATAAAATTAAAGACGCTTGACATGTTAGGATTGGTTCCTAAGGTTAGTGTACTTTTATAGACACTTTATCACTTTAATAAGATGTGGAGGTTTTTCCCCTAAAATTTGACTTGTGAGAGTTTTGATATGAGTTGTAGATCTTATGGTATTGAGATACATTAAGAGGATTCTCTAAGTATTGTTGCAATTAAATGTTCATGGCCTAATTAGTCATAGGTGACTCTTAGGCCAAAGTATACAACTTGTTTTTAGACTATGATTTAACCAATGCTATTAATTTTGAAAAACTATAGTTATCAACTATTGATATGGTGTGATATTTAACTAGATTTTATAAATTTCTTGGATGGGAATCTGAGATACATGTGGAACACTTTTATAAATAGTAGTAAAATAGAAAATTTATTAGAAGGCACATGGGAGATCTCTTGATTCTATGTTGTTATTGATCTAAAAATATTATTTGACATCGACACTAAGGTATAATTTTAAACAAGTTATTTGATATGGAATCTATACTAGGTTTTTGAGATGAAGGTGATAATTATCGAACATTAAATCACCAGAAAAATAATTTCAAGGCTTATATAATGGGTAAGAGAAAATAAAATTTTTTACAATCACTTTAAAAGAAACTTAGGTTTGGGATTGGGTTAAGAAATTGTGAATTACAAAGGGAATGTTTTTTATTGACTTGTGAATTATTTAAAACACTATGTATTAGGTAATTTATAGGCTATTTTTAATAGAACTAAAATGATAAGAAAATACCTCTCATTTCTATAATTGCATGACAGTTTCTCGTTATGAAATATGTCATCTTGCATTGAATTCCTAATGTCCCCAAAAGAGCCTCTAGCCAAGATACTTATGAAGTCATCCCTTGGGCCAAATAATAATAATAAATATAGTGGGAAGGGGTGAATTTTGTACTAATCTATTCAAAGACACAAAGGGGATACATTATGAATCCCATAACACAAATAGTTGGAAATGAATTATTCAATAAATTCTATAAAATGAGGAAATTTACTCTACTATTACATAATGCTTGGGCTTTAAATTTGACCAATGTAAATTATAAATTTTTTCCATGTGCTAAATATTATAGAGTGTATTTGTATGTTATAATGATAAACCAAAACAATAAAGGGTGCATATGGATGGGTTATTTTCATTTTAAATAAAGAAACAAACAAAGTTTTTGTATTTAATATTTGAGGCTAGGATAGAGCTATGCCTTAAAAAATTATATTTTGAACATGAAAAGGATAGAAATAATTATAGAGGTGCAAATTTTCCTCACTATAAAATGAGAGAAGAGGAATCAACTAAATTAATTATTCCAAAAGATGAAGATGAGCCAATAGATAAATATAAATTTGTGTCATTCTTCCAATAAAAATTTAGGCATTTTTCCAAGTTACAAGATAGCATATAGGAAAAATGATATCTCAAGAAGCCTTGGTTATCATTGTATAAAATCAGCACCCTCATTTGAATGTGCTTTATGATTATGGAGAATATATGGATAACAAAATTCTTTATAAAATTGTTCAATTTAGAAATATGAGTCATCCTAAGAGGTTCATAAGATATTCCTTCCAATGTCATATAGGATTGCATCTTACAATGAATAAGTGGAATCATGGATTAATGTATGTATGGGTCCATAGGACCACTTTTTTTTTTTTTGTCTATAATAGGATTTTGTATTGCTTGAAAAAAATATTACATCATTTGCCTCATTGTTTTCATCAACCATCCAAAAATCTCCTACATCTACAACATTTTTTTCAAAAAACCATCTTAACATGCTTCATAACAGAAAAAGAAACCCTACCCAAATAAATCCATTTCCACAACTATCTATAACTACCTTACATGCTTCAACAAAATTTTCAATCAGTCTTTACCCTTCATACTATTATCACTATACATCCTTAATAGGGTTCAACCCCTAGCAAGCCAAAAATTTAGTACTAGTCTTGCATTAATTCTGCAAAAAACTTAAAAAAGCTACAAATTCAACTAGTGCTACCCGTTTCATAACCAACTTTCCTTGTTGCGTTCATCTTTCACTTCCTCACATTTTGTCCTTTTTCTTCCATGTGTGTTGCCTCCTCTTTCGCATGTGCTTTTGCCTATGCTATATTGGCTTCCACCTTCATCAGCTCTACAAAGAGCTTCAATGCTTGCCAACCTAGCCATGCTTCTTCCCTGCATTAATTTTTAATTTCATCCTCTGGCCAATGCGCAAAAGGGACACATCCTTTTGTCCCTTCCAGCTCCACATTTTCAAAGCCTTCCCGAATGTCCAAACCTTCACCTAGAACTGCCCATTCGAGTATTGATTTTAATCCTTCTAAGAAATCTCTATACACAATCATCTCCATCACTTCTCTCACTATGCTTGTCAATTCTCCCAAGTCCAAACCCCATGCTATTATCAAGGAGTATACATCCATGTTAGTTCTATACCTATGCCTCATATTTCCAAAGGATTTCCCTAGAATCATCTGCACACTTTGCACCAACCTCCCATCTATGAATAAAAACATCCTCATTAATCTTTGTTCAGAAGCATCACCATAAAACATGTTTAATTGCCTCCTCAATTGAAGAGTGAAGTTGGCCTCCATTTGAAATTTATTGCAGCTACTCCACCACCACCACCACTCTTTATGTGTGCCTTCTTCTGCATGCCAAACTCTATTATTATCTTTGTTAATCGAGGGTCGAGAGATAGTAAATTTCTTAACTCCGCACATACCGCTCATAATTACCCCTCGTATTGAGGATGCCACCGCGACCTTGCTCCTCAATCCTCTAGTCATGTCCACTTACTTCAATTTTTCTTTGATCTTCACTTCATAAATGTGTCATCCTTGCCACCTTTCCTATGTTAATCCATTAAAACCACATTTCTTAAATCTTCAATTCGTAATTAACCAACCTCTCTAAAATTAATAGCCTAGCTCGACAAAATGTTGGCCTCCAAGTTACCTATTCTCCTTATGTGACTAACAAAAAATTTATCACATGTTTTTAATTCTTCTCTAATTTTTGCAATTGTGTTATGAATATAACATGCACCTATATCCCCTTTCATTATTGCTTGAACAATGATGAGTGAATCACCTTCTAAATGTATTCTTGATGCTCCCAGTTTCTTACCAAATGTAACCACCAACAATTTTGCTAAGGCTTCAGCTATGTTATTTGTGCCTTCCATCAGCTTCTTCAATCCCAATCCTACTACATTCCCTTCCCAATCTTGGATGATGAATCCTGCACCTGATGGTCCAGGATTCCCTTTTCATGCTCCATCAAAGTTAACTTTCCATCAGCCTTCCCTTGGCTTTTCCCATGCAACCACCATTGATATCCTTCCGGTTGGTTTAACCCAACTTGGACCCTTAATGGGTTGGAAGTGGATCTGTGGCCATTGTGCCTAAAAGTGTTTGTCCTCTAAAGTAAAGGGAACTCCTGGATTAAAAAACTGAGGCCACCGCTCCAACCACTTCCTCTATCACATGATTGATTCTCCATTGTAACCTTTCTAGCGATTCTTCTTTGTCTAAAAAAATTCTCCTATTCCTTTCTTTCCAAACTTCCCACACAATGATATATGAGTTGATCTTCCAAATGCAAGAAAAAGTTGACTTTTCTCTTACCAATGACCATTCCTCAAAGATCCTCTTTAAAGTATCTAAAGTAGGGCCTTTGCATCCGAGTGATCTTCTTAGAATTTCCCAACAAGATGAATTCATTTTGTAGTGAAGCAACAAATGATCCCTTGTCTCCTTCGCCTCTCCACACATCACACACTTAGTCAAACCACTGAAACCTAAAAATTTCCTTCTTTCGCCTATCAAAACACAACCTCTAATTTCCAACCACACAAAGGTCCCTTCTTTGGGTAAACACTCTTTCCCCCAACATAAAATGGTTGGCCATTTCTCTCCCCCTGCCTTTGTGTCTAAAAATTGGTAACCTAGTTTTACAAAGTATTTTCCATCCACTACACCACACCATACCACTTTATCTTCCTTATTAGATATCAAGATCTTCTTAGAATTGAAGATGTCTTGCATTAGATCCCTCTGATTATCTGGTAATCTTGCATTTTGAAGAGATTTCCATCCCCACTCTCCACCCAAAGCATCTCCCCTAGATTCTAGGTAATCACTTACCTTTTCACCCCAATGTTGTGTGAACCAAAATCTCAATTCATGAAGTTCATCCCTCTCTTTCAGTGTTGGTAAGCCCTCCCATGAATCTTCCCAAAACTTAGCCTTCATTCCATTCCCAATCTGGCAACTAATGTGATCAACTATGACATGAAGACACGAAAAAATAAAATTCCATATTACTGATCCAGCAGGGGGGTTTCTCATAGTGAAAATTTTACAATCTTCCATTGAGTCTAAATATTTATCCTTTAAAATCCTCACCCATAATTGGGATGGTTGGGAGTAAATTTTCCACACTAATTTTTCTCCCAAGGCCTCATTCATAATGTTCAAGTCTTGCAGCCTTGCACCCCTTTTCTCGTTCACCATACAAATATTCTCCCACATAAGGAGAGGGATTTTATCTTGATCATTAGCTCCATTCCAAAAAAACTTTCTCATTCTCTGTCCAACAACCTTAATAATTATTTTTTGGTATTTTTAGACACATCATTGAGAAAATTGGTATGGAAGAAATAACAGTTTTTAACATTAGAATCCTTCCAGCAGAAGTTAACCACCTACTTTTCCATCCGTCCATGCACTTCTGACAACACTCTACCAACTCCTTCCATACAACCAACTTACTTACTCCTCTAAATAGTGGAATGCCTAGACATTTACCAAGCAAATATCCCACTTTCATTCCTAGTATAGAGTAGATTTCTCTTTGCTTATAGCAGGAGGTATTGAAAAAGAAAATCTTAGATTTTCTCTAGTTTATACATTGCCCAAAGGCTTTACTATATTTTTCCAGAATTCCTTTCATCACATTGACTTCCCTAAAAGATGCCTCACCCATCGAAAGGGTATCATCATGAAACTGTAGATGGGATAAAGGATCTATGCCTTCCGCAACCTTTATACCCTTCCAAATCCCTTCTTCCCCTTTTTTAGAAATTAGTCTTCCCAAATACTCTGCCATTATTATGAATAAGAAAGGTGACATTGGATCCCCTTATCTCATTCCCTTTTTACATTCAAAAAACCCTACGGGCTACAATTTAGAAGCACTAAGAAGTGCGAGGTATTTATACAACCTCCAACCCATTTCATCCATGCCTCACAGAAACCAAATCTCTTAAGCAATTTTATAAGGAAAATTCTATTTACCTCATCATACGCCTTCCTGATGTCTAGCTTAACCAACATTCTTTCCATTTGAGCTAATCATATGGAATGTATTACCTCATGAGCAATAATTATACCTTCATAAATGGAACGGTTTGGTGAGAAGCCACTTTGTTCCACAAAGATCACTATATCAAGAACACTCTTTAATTGGTTTTCCATAACCTTCGAGATGACATTGTAAATGGTGTTACACAGTGCAATGGGGTGAAAATCATTAAAGGATAGCATTTCCTCTTTCTTAGGGACTAGAGAAATGAAGGTATTATTTAAATCTTTTAGAATAAAACCACCCACTCTTTATTACTCCACCACCTCCCACATATCTGTGGCCACAACATCCTAGAGTTTTTGAAAAAACAACATTGGGAAGCCATCAGGACCAGGAGCTTTGTCTCCATCAAGGCTAAAAATAGTTGTTTTAACTTCATCCAATGTTACCGCCTTTGATAGCATTGCATTCTAAGCTTCTGTAACACATTTGGGAATAACTTCCAACACTTCGTTCTCTTGAGAGATTTCAGTTTGGTTGTTTATGAAAGCTTATGAAAAGAAATGCACACATTCTTTGTTGATATTGTTAGGTTTTCAAAGGCAGATATCTAAAAGCTAAATGTAGATTTTATCAAATAAACTAGAAATAAACACACAAAAAAATAACACAGAGAATTTAACGTGGTTCACCCAATGTGGGCTACATCCACCAAACTACAGCCATCCAATGATTTCATTAACCAGTGTAAAACCCTATTACAATATCGCAAATAATCGCATTTTCTTATGCTGCTGTAACTCTATTATAAACCCCTTATAACCAGCTTTTTAGAAGCTTCCAGATTAGGGTTATACAAAGTTGGGGTTTTACCCTTTTCGTTGATTTTTCCCTTTTTCGGTAATTCCCCGGCGAGGATACATGAAGAGTGTATAGTATACAATGATTAGTCACCACATACCAACAATCTCCCACTTGGAGACTGAACCTGGACGACACCGTTGCACTTACAGCTCCCACTGGAAATAAGCACTTTAGACCCTACTGCTTTGTTATACTTTAATTCAACCTTGAAGGCCAACCGAAGCTGAAGAGGAGCTCAGCTTCTCCCTTATCACTGCCTTAGTAAACATATCTGCTGGATTTACATCTGTATGTATCTTTTCCAGCTTTACTTGTCCATCCTCCATCACTGACTGAATGAAATGATACCTCAACTGTATGTGTTTGGTTTTAGAGTGCAAGGCAGAATTCTTTGCAAGATGTATAGCACTCTGGCTGTCTGTGAACAAGTAATTTTCAGCCTGTTGTTTTCCCAACTCTTCCATGAAAAGTTGCATCCATATCATCTCTTTTGTTGCCTCTGTTGCAGCCACATACTCTGCCTCTGTGGTGGATAAAGCAACCACCTTTTGCAATCAAGATATCCAACTTACTGTTGTCCCACCAACGGTAAATACATAACCTGTGGTACTCCGCCTGGTATCAATATCCCCTGCTAGATCTAAGTCAACATAGCCTTTTAAATCTATATGAGAGCCCTCAAAACATAAATATTTATTCGATGTACCTCTCAAATACCTGAGAATCCATTTCACTGCATTCCAATGCTCCATTCCTGGATTACTCATATACCTGCTAACAACTCCTACAACATGTGCTATATCTGGTCTTGTGCATACCATGGCATACATTAAACTACCTACCGCTAAAGCATATGGTACCTTGGACATTTTTTCTTCCTCCTCTTGTGTCTTTAGACACATATCCTTAGTCAATTTTACATGACTGGGCAAAGGTGTTCTGACAGCTTTTGCATTCTCCATATGAAATCTCTGCAACACCTTTTTAACATAATCAGCCTGAGATAAAAACAATTTCCTATTTTTCCTATCTCTTGTAATCTTCATACCAAGGATTTGTTTTGCTGCCCCCAAATCCTTCATAGCAAATGAATTTGCTAACTATTGTTTTAAGTCCTTTATGTGATCCATGTTAGACCCCGCTACAAACATATCATCAACATATAAACAAAAAATAATGTAGCTATCTTCACCTAGCATCTTAAAATAAACACAATGGTCTGAATTACACCTATTGTAACCCTGCTCAGCCATAAAACTATCAAATTTAAGATACCATTCTTGAGATGCTTGCTTCAAGCCATATAAGCTTTTCTTCAATCTACACACTAGTTTCTCCTTACCTTTGACCTCAAATCCTTGTGGCTGTTCCATATAAATTTCCTCTTCCAAATCACCATGGAGAAAGGCAGTTTTAACATCAAGTTGTTCTAAATGCAAATCTTCAACAGCCACAATACTTAACACAATACGAATAGAGGTCATTTTAACAACTAGATAAAATATTTCATCAAAATCAATACCCTGTTTCTATGCAAATCCCTTTACAACTAATCTGGATTTAAATATTTTCTTACCTCCATCCTCCTCTTTCATCCTATAAACCCATTTGTTTGCTAAAGCCTTTTTACCTGCATGCAACTTGCATAATTCCCAAGTCTGATTTTTCAGCAAGGAGTCCATTTCTTCTTCCATTCCATGCTCCCACTGAACCTTGGTATCCACCTGCATAGCTTCATGATAACATTCTGGTTCACCAGCATCAATTAATAAGATAGAGTACAAAGAGGGAGAAAATCTATCTGGAGGTCTACTTAGCCTTGAAGATCGTCTAACATTCATTGGAGTTTGTGGTATTTCTTCTTGTTGTTGTTGTGGAGCATGAGGATCCACTAAAACTTCATTATTTGGAGTATCATCCAGCACTGCATAATCATTTTCTTTCTTCTCATGCTGCTGCAACTGATCTTTGTACAACACTTTCTTATTGAATATGACATCCCTGCTTCTCACAATTTTCTTATTTTCAAAATCCCAAAGCCTATAACCAAATTCATCAATGCCATATCCAACAAATATACATTTCCTTGATTTTGCATCAAGCTTGGTTCTATTTTCAGAATCTACATGTGCAAATGCTTCACAACTGAAGGTTTTCAGAAAAGAATAACTCACCTTCTTACCTTTCCATGCTTCCTCTGGAATACCACAACCCAAAGGATTAGATGGACCTCTATTAATTATATAAACATAAGTATTTACCGCCTCTTCCCACATGTTTAAAGGCAACCCAACATGCAATCTCATAGTTCGTGCATGCTCCATTATTGTTCTATTCATACGCTCAGCCACTCCATTTTCTTGTGGAGTCCTTGGAACCATTTTCTGCCTACGAATACCATTAAAAGAAGAATAATCTTCAAACTCTTTACTACAATACTCACCACCATTATCAAATCTGAGACATTTCAACTTTTTACCTGTCTCATTCTCAACCAAACTTCTCCATTTTTTAAAAGTTTCAAATACATCAGATTTCTGCCTAATGAAATAAATCCATTCCTTTCTAGTTGCATCATCAATGAATGTGACATAATAATGAGAGCCACCGAGAGAAGATACCTGAGCTGGTCCCCATACATCCGTATGTACAAGCTCCAATTTCTCATCTTTCTTTTGTTTCCCATCCTTGAGAAAACTAGCTCTCTTTTATTTTCCATAAACACAACTTTCACAGAAATCCATATTAACACATTTTAGACCTGGTAAAATATTCTTTGAATGAATTACTTTCATACCTTTTGCACTCATATGCCCAAGTCTGTTATGCCATAGTGCTGATTCAGAATTCACAGCAACTATCTGATTTTCTTCATGCTGAACTGCAACAACTGTTCCTGAACATTGATTTTTATCTGCAATAGCTAAAGTAGAAGGAACAGTATGACCTGTACAAAGATATATGGTGCCTACTTTCACACCTTTTGATACTACTAAGGCACCTTTTGTAACCTTTCAATTTTTATCACTAAATGTAACAACACAACCTTCATCATCTAGTCGCCTAGCTGAAATTAAATTTCTTTTTAGCTTTGGAACGTGCCTTACCTCATGTAGTAGCCAATGATTCCCATTCTGCAACTTAATCTTGATTCTTCCCTTTCCAATAATCTGACAGGGTTCATTATCTCCCAAATAAACCAACCCAAAATCCCCTTAGACATAATCAAGAAAATAATTTCTATGGGGCGTAGCATGAAATGAAGCCCTGCATCTAACACCCAAGAATCATCAGCATTGTCAAGAGAAAGAATCAAATCATCCTCATCAAATTTATTACTTACCACATTTGCCTCTTTATTTCCTTCCTATTTGTCTCCTTTATTTTTTCGAGACCAACAATATTTCTTTACATGCCCTAGCTTACCACAGTACCAGCAATCCCTCTTGTCTCTAGATTGGGACCTTCTGTCCCTTGATTTTCCTCATGACTTCCCATGACTCCCAAAATTGTTTCATCTCTTGTTTGTTCTGCCCCTACTTTCTGCATTCAAAACACTGCCTAATGTGGATGTTCCACCTGAGCTTTTCCTATGAATTTCCTCGCTCAAAATAACACCAACAACATCATCAAATTTCAATGTATTTGAACCAGAAACAGAATTGCTAATAGCCATTACCAAGCTATTCCAACTTTCAGGCAAAGAACACAGAATCAAAAGAGCCCTAACTTCTTCATCAAAGTTAACTTTTACAGAAGTTAATTGACTGGTAACCGTATTAAATTCATTCAAATGATCAGTAACTAATCCACCTTCTACCATTTTCATATTAAATAAACGCTTCATAAGAAATACCTTATTTGAAGTGGAAGGCTTTTCATATAACTTTGCGAGGGTTTCCATCAACTCTAGAGTTGTCTTTGCTATTGTAATATTGAACGCCACCGATTGTGCCAGGCATAAGCGGATACTGCCAAGTGCCTTTCTGTCCAAAATATCCCAGTCCTCATCCGACATTGCTGTAGGTTTCTTGGTTTTCCCTTCTAATGGCCGCCATAAATCCTTATGATAGAGATAGTCCTCCATCTGCATCTTCCATAACTGATAGTTCTGCCCATTGAACTTATCAACCTTCAACTTACCCTCATCTTCCATTGCTCCCACTTAACCATGAGACTCCCACTCAACCATGAGACTCCCACTCAACCGTGAGACTTTCCTGCAGATGATAATCGAAAAACAACCCGCTCTGATACCACTTGTTAGGTTTTCAAAGGCAGATATCTAAAAGCTAAATGCATATTTTATCAAATAAACCAAAAATAAACACACAGAAAAATAACACAGATAATTTAATGTGGTTCACCCAATGTGGGCTACATCCACCAAACCGTAGCCATCCAATGATTTCATTAACCAGTGTAAAACCCTATTACAATATCGTGAATAATCGCATTTTCTTATACTACTGTAACTCTATTACAAACCCCTTATAACCAGCTTTTTAGAAGCTTCCAGATTAGGGTTATACAAAGTTGGGGTTTTACCCTTTTCGGTGATTTTTCCCTTTTTCAGTAATTCCCTGGCGAGGATACATGAAGAGTGTATAGTATACAATGATCAGTCGCCACATACCAACATATATCTTCCTTGTCTGTGAGCATATTACCATGTTTGTCCTGAATCAAAAATATTTAATTGGAAGATCTTCTGACTTTAACCGCATTATGAAAGAACTTTGTGTTGTGATCCCCCTCCTTAAGCCATGTCTCCCGAGATTTCTACCTCTAGTAAATTTCTTCTCTTGCCAAAAGCTCGGTATACTGCTTCTTTAGCTCTTTTTCTGATTGAAATTCATCCTCACTCATTCCGCCTTCAATGAATTTTGTATGCAACTCCCCCAAATCTTTTTCAATTCTAATATTTTTCGCAAAGATATTCTTAATTACTTCTCGATTCCATTTCTTTAACTGTTCCTTAACAAATTACAGTTTTTTGAAAAAGATATAAGCTTTGTTTCCATGCCTTTGTGGTGCACTTTTCCACCATCCATCCACTAACTCCAAGAATCCATCCTCACGAAACCATATTTTTTCAAATTTAAATGGACATCTATTTGGCACACCATCCTCTTGAATTCTCACACTAATCAGGTAATGATCTGATCCTGTGATAGGGAGGATATTGGCTTGAAATGTCCACTAGAAGTCTACCCAATTCCCAGAAATGAAGAATCTATCTAGTTTTTATGCAATGTTTAGAAACCTCAATCTCCTATTTTTCCAAGTGAAAACACCATTTTTAAATTGAACTTCAAACAAACCATTGTTATTCACAAAGTTATTGAAATCTCTTTGTTTATGGTTTAACTAACCAAGACCACCTTGCTTGTCGAACAGCCTTAGGATTGCATTAAAGTCACCACCTATAAGAAACAGTCAATCGCCATTTAAGGCCAGCACCTCTGATATATCTCCCCGCAATCCTCTCATTTCAGGCATATTATTTGGTCCATAAACATTAAATAAAAAGAAACTTGATAATAACTGCTTAGAAGTAACATTCACCCACTGCCATGAATTTTCAAATCTCATTACATGTACCTCATTGCTCACCTCTTTAAATATAGTATTCCTAAGCCTCCAAAGGCTCCTTTTGCTTCCACTATAAGACATTTCCACAAGCTAAATATCTTACTAAATGAGACTACTTCAACCCCACTTAGTTTCATTTCTTGCAATAAAAAAATGTCTGGCCTTGTTTGATCAAGACATATTTTGATCACCTTTAAAGAATGGTTCCTCAGCTTCTATGTTTTCATCTACATTCTGACTCCTAGCTAAAGGTGATTTTTAATGAGATTTCATAGTTTCCACTACCTCCTCACTAGGTTTTTACCCCCTCGATTTGCTTAGAAAATCCCTAGTAGTGCTTTCCAAGTTTACTGGACAAGTTGAGGGGCTAACTCCACCTGAAGAATTATGAACCTTATCTTTTTCCATTTTGGTATTTTGTTCTAAAACCCATTCTACCTCTTCTGAACATCACACTTGATTTGTATATGTTACCTCCTTGTGGCCATCAATCACTAAATTATCATTCTACTCACATATTTTACCCGCAACAAGAGCCTTAATTTCATTGGCCTCACCATCATCTTTTCCTTTTGGTGCATCATTTCCCACCCATTCTAGTATCATTCTTGAAATAGTAGCATTGGTCTCCAACTCACCATTTAGATTCTTTCTTCTTTTCCTCTTGTTGAAGCCCTGTCCAAAGGCCGAGGTTTATTTAGGAGTTTTTCAGACCTCATACTTCCCCTATCGGTTGCTCCCATTTTTTCAACATGGTTTCCATAAAGTCACTGTCCTCAGCTAAAAAAGTACTCTCTTTTGACATCAGTATATCCATTATAACATTTTGCTCCAAACCCTTTCCTTTTTCTAGATGCTTGCATTCCCCTACATGATGCCCTACTCCTTTACATATAAAGCACATTTAAATCCACTCCTCCACCTCTATCATCTACTTCCAAATAACCTCCCTTGTTCTTAGTTCTACCATTATCAAGAGAGGGTGAATCGCCTTCCATAGGATAGAGATGAGTGCATACATGCTATAGTCTTTATTTACAATGGCTTCATCTTCTTTTACAAAGGTTCCTAATTTATTACCAATCTACTTTATGGTTTCTAAATTATAGTACTCATGGGGTAGATTATACATTTGAATCCAAATCAAAACCTCCAAGATGGTTTCATTTTTCAAATTAAAGTTGGGTGTCCAATATTTAAGATAAAAGCCTTTACCCCCATCAAAAATGGGCCACTATTGAAAATCCATTCTTTATCTAAAGCACTCGAGAAAATAACTAGATAGAAACCATTAGGAAGTGTTTTCAAAATAGTTGCTTCCCCCCCATGATCATTACACCATTCCCTGACTCTTCTGAAGGTCATCCATGGACCACTCCATTTCATAAAGAAAGCTTTTTCCTTAAACTAGTTAACAAAATCATTCCATTACTGGCCTTCAATCATTAAAGAAATAACCGTTGTGTGTTCAAATGAAGGGTTTACCTGATCATTTGGTTGGGGGTCTCCTTGTTACTTTGGCCTCCAGAACTTCTTTTCAATTTTTCGGAAGTCGATCGGTTTCGTTAACCACATGTTTGCATACCCCCATCTATTCCTTGGGATGAAACCGTGTTGGTTTGATTTATCATTCTTTCCATTGTATAGACCCTTACCATTATTTGTCGAAGCCTTCCATGCTTGTTTTGGTGCTCGCCATGGTGGGATCTGTAAATGACCTCCATTTCTTTGAAATTTATGACCCCCCTTCTGAGAACCTCCATGCCCATGAATCCCCTATGACCTACGAAAAACTCAATCATTCCTTCGCTCCACCATTGCAACGGTTTAGTTAGTTGGTTTTTTAGTTTTATGTTATCAATTACTTCCAGTTTTTAAGACATGAAATATTAAATTTAATATTAAGGTTTGGTCCTTGGTTGTTGGCACTACAGGCAAGAAGCCCTACCATTTCACAAAGGATCCTCCCCTTAATACAAGGGTAAACAACAAAACCCATTGTTGACATGGTAGAGAGCAACCATGCGAGGTTTGAACCTTGGTTGTTGGTTCTATAGGAAAGAAGCCTCGCCATTTCACCAAAGGGTTAACAAAAATATATTAAAGTTTGGGCCTTGGTTGTTGGCATTATAGGCAATAATCCCCACCAGCTCACCAAGGAGCCTCCCCTTAACACTAGGGTAAGCAAACTCCATTATTAATGTGGTAGAGAGTGACCCCACGAGATTTGAACCTTGGTTTTTGGCTCTATAGGAAAGAAGAAAATAAAGATATTAAAGTTTGGGCCTTGGTTGTTGGCACTACAAGAAAGAATCCCCACCAATCCAATAAGGAGCCTCCCCTTAACACTAGGGTAAGAAAACTCCATTGTTGAAGTGGTAGAGAGCGACCCCACGAGGTTTGAACCTTGGTTTTTGGCTCTATAGGCAGGAAGCCCCACCATTTCACCAAAGGGTTGCCCCTATCCATAGAACCACTTTCATCTACTAAAAATATGGTCCACTCATGAGGATAAATATAATCTATAGGATTCTTATGTGATGTCAAAAAATCACTTTGTTAACCCATAATTCAAGAAGATAGGGGTAGATAGGATAGGTTCCACAAGTAACATAATTAATTTTATCAGGAACATGCATATAAATCTTAAATAATTTATAGCTCAAAATTTGGATAATTTTTTTTATTTTCAAATATTATACTATAATAAAGATGTTTAGGCCTATTTATTTTCCCTATTCATACTAACCATATATAGTAAACATGAGAATTGAATTTTTAGAAGAAATAAGTGTTAGGTTAGGTGACATTTACCTTGCAAACCTATGTCATTGTTTATGTCTTCATGTTTCTTGGAAAGTGTCCTAGAGGACATGTGAGAAATATATTTAATATTGGCATATTGTAAGTTACATTTTCAAGAGGAAATTTAATGGTGGTGGAGGTTACACAACACTAGAGGATAAAATCATCCCTCTTAGTTTTTCACATTAGGAGTGTGAAGGATCTTGAGTGGGGTGCCAATTTTGGAGGCAAATAGGTGTCCATTAGTTCTCCATCTGTAAGTTGAATAGTCACCACAACATCTTAAATGCTGGAAGTTGAAGGGGCTATGGGTTAGTGTCCATATTGAAGCCTTGTGTATATTAATTAATTTATTATCATGACTCTTGGTTTTCCAACCAAGGGGCGGATGTTTTCGCAAGTGGTTTTGGCACCTCTTGTATTGGTTTACCAATGTGATTTTTCCTCCCACAAGTTCTATAAATTGGAGTCTTGAGATGGTAGTTGTATCTTGTGTTATTTATAGTTGTATGGGAGAAATCAGGTTGTAGGAGATCATAAAGGAAGTGTATTATGGTACATATCTATTGTGAAGATAAATAATATACTTTCCCTCTTTCCTCATGTGTATTTTTTTCCCAAAAGGGTTTCTCCATGTAAATCTAGTGTCATACATTTTTGCTAATTTTGTCTTTAATGATGAATGTGAAATCACATACATATAATCAAATTCAATAATCTTATTTTAATATTTAAATACACATACATAAGTTAATATTGCAACATAGTTCTACTTTGTTTCAATATTTGGTATCAGAGCTCACAGTTATGTTTAGAAGGGGACACCTTTCTCTTAAGCATTGAAGGTTTTTTGGCTAAAGTGGGAGCTTTTATTTTTGTAGTATATTGCAGATTTGTGAAGAAGATTGTATATCATGGCTTCTACCTCTCACCAAGATGTTGATAAGTTCAATGAAATGGGCTATGAGATGTGGAAATTAAAGATGGGGGATCTCCTTGTTGGTGTAGTTTTTTATTTTCCTAGGGGGTTAATTTATTTTCCCTTCATTATAGGTTTTTCCTACACTTTTATAAAGATTTATTAGGATAATAAAGTGAGTATATCATTTAATAACTAGAAGATAAAGTGATGACTTGTCTCCACCCTTTAAGGGTGAAATATTTACTTTTTCATCACTTCATTTAATGTTGGTGTTTATTGGTGGTCAATTATTATTGGTTGATTTTTCACCTGCATCCTTTCCTTAGTTCTATATAAACTCACTACCTAACTTATATTTTTCATCTTGTAAGCTCTTAATGAAATTATGTCATCCTAATGTTGCATATCTCTCAGAGTTGCTAGTTTGCATTGTTTATGTTTTCCAATTTATGTAGCTTTTAATTTATCTTATAAAGTTCCTTGGGTTATTCAATCTATTTGATATTTATAACATGGTATCAAAGCTTTTATTTTGAGAAATCTAAGTTCTTAGATTCCTAATTGAGAGATTAATTTTTTTATGTAAGATCTTGTAAATTCTCCCATGCTTTTCTCTCGTGTTTTGAATATCTTGAGGATCAAAAAGGGTTTGCAAATATTTAATAAAATCTTCATATTGCAAATGTGTTTTGTGAGATCTGAGTGATTTCCAAATTTTGGTTATATTGGCAGTATAATTTTGTATTGTTTCAATGCATCCAGTAGGCTCAAGAAAGTTGAGATTGGCTTTCATTTCATCTAATTTGGAGATTATTTGACATAGTTGCAAACAAGGGTTTGAAGCTCATATCTAGTGAACACATTTTTGCAGGAGCATTTTCAGCCAAAATGGACCTTGTCATTAGATTCAGGAGGCCAAGGAGATGAATTTTGATATTAAATTTTCTCAAATTCAATATCAAGAGTCGTCGAGGAAAAAAAATGCTAGGAGATTCATACAACTCCCTAATGTAAAATTCATATGATTTTATTAAAAATTGCAAGAAAAAAAATACGATATTTTAACAACGTCGAAGTTGAGCACTTAATAAAGCACTAACAACTAATAAACTACTAGTGGGCAAGGCCACTAGCCATGATCCTCAGACCACCCAATGGAAATGGTTAGATCACTTACCAACAATGCTAGTGGTTAGATCACTGACCACCAACGACCATAATCCGCAACCAGGAGGTTTTCGAAACTACAATAGTTAATATTCAAATTACTAGTTATCTTTTAGACCATCACTCATTCCACCACCACAACACTACATAGCATCCACCACTGTTGGTGATGCTATCCATGGGGCACCAGAGGGCCACTTTGGCCCTCCAATAGGCCAAATTAGGCCTTTTTTCAAACTTGCATAAAAATTTTCCATGGTGTGTCTTTTGAAAACGAGATATTATCAAAAATCTGAAGATGAGCACTTTCCATTCACAAAGGTATTGAAAATATTTTTTTCCATTTTTTGCCAAATATTTCAGTTGAAGTTGTTTGTTGCTAATTTCTTCAATAGTCCATAAATTTTACCCTGATGCTCTAATTTTTTACAAAAAATTATAGGTGTTGGAAAGGTGGTGAAGAGCACTACACAACTATAAGGCTAATACTTTCTATATTTTGTATCAAGTTCATTTTATATCATTTTTATTTTTATTTTGGCTATTTTGAGCCTATTGAGCATTGTATCTTGGAAAAGGCTTTGTAAACATACTACACTATAAACTGTCAACCTTATAATATTTGGGGGGGTGATTTTTAATACCATTGAAAAGGATGTGAGTGTATTTTGTGTTCTTTTGGTATCTTTTTCACTCATTCTTGAGGGATTATACATACACTTTGTAATCATGAATTGAGATAAAGTTTCATTTATTGGGGGTTAATCATGTATCATTGTTTTCACCCTTTTTTTGTCAAGCTAACTTTAGAGAAATATTTTTCCTAGAAACAATGGATAAAGAATCACTACCTTGAGTGGGATCTACTAATCTATCTCCTTGGACTTGTTCTTGAGCTAAGTGAATATGATCAAAAGAATGCATGGTTTAATAATTGATACCCCATCAACATCACCTATTGCGGCTTTAGAGTTCAAATATGCTTCTTCAAGAGCCTCTGGTGATTCATTGCAACAAGATCATTTATGTCTTCTAGATTCAGTCCATTAGGACCAATTTCTACTAGACATCTCTTGTTTGTTTCTAAAGTATCTCATTTTGGATCTAGATGACACTATTGAGGACTTACATATTCTCTTGAGGAAAACTCTTTTGTCCTTGCATTATTTTCTATTACAGAATTTAATGTTGCTTCGTCAAAGGCTTCCAATGACTTCTTGCAACAAAACATCCATAGTCTTCTCAATTTAGCTCTGTGGGATGGTCTCTTGATAGGTATTTAAGACTTGTTTATGGAGATGTATATTGCATATTTGTGAGACACTATTGATTGCATTCATCTTCTCTTTGATGGAATTGATTCTTATTTAGTTGATGTGAAGGCACACTTTGATCCTCTAGTTATTTCACTACATGATCATTTGTTATAGTTTGACATGAGTGTGGATACTTTTAATCAACATTTGGAGGAGACATCTTTAGAGGAGATAATTGAGCTCTTTGGCTTGTGTTCTAAATCAATTTCTAGAATATTTTGAGGTTTCATTTTCAAAAGTGTGGCCTAGAATGCCTAATTTGATTGTGGCAACCTTCAACATCGACATGGGTACACTTGAACTCAGTTCAGAGACATGATTGCATAGACCTTTGGTTTTGTTTCTTCCTAAGTGGAGGAACATTGTTTGATGGTCATGGACCATCTTCTCCATCCAATTTTGAGCATCTACCATTGGATCTCTTTGGGAGGGGATACTTAGTCATTCTCTTCTCTTTATTCTTGGGGGTGTTCTCTCGATTTGTGTGGGGGGCTTCTTCTTCTTTGGGGGGAGAATTTTATATGTACATGGGTACCTAACATGGACTCATTTTTTGGGACCCATCATCTTTTACATCCTCCTAATATTTTCTTAAGGGGGTGTTGGTGTCAGTTTTTAGTTTCCTAGTAGGTTAATTTATTTTCCCTTATTTATAGTTTTTCTACACTTTTGTTAAGCTTTCTTAGGATAATAAAGATTTTATCATTTAATAACTATGAGATAAATTGACGAGTTGTCTCCACCCTTTAACGGTGGAGTATTTACTTTTTTCATGACTTTATTGGTGGTTATTGGTGGTCAATTCTTATTGGTTTATTTTCCACCTCCATCCTCTCCTTAGCTCTATATAAACTCACTACCTAACTTGTATTTTCATCTTGGAAGCTCTTAATACAATTTTGCCATCCTAACATTGCATATTTCTTGGAGTTATTGGTTTGCATTTTTTTTTTCCAGTTTATGTAGCCTTGTATTTCTCTTATAAATTTCCTTGTGTTATTCAATCTATTTCAAATTTCTAACACTCCTAGAAGACAAAGATTAGTGGTTGCTAGTTTCACAAGCAAGTAAACCAACTACAATGAGTGATAAAGATTAGAAAAATTTAGACAAGAAGGCATGAGGAACCATTTGGTTGTTTCTTATCCTTTTGAATGTCTCCACCAAAGACACTGCACATAAGTTGTGGAAAAGGATAGGTGATATATATCAACCTAAAAGCTTTTCTAACAAGTTATATCTTAAAAGAAGATTATATTCTTTAAAAATGAAATAAGGTGAGTCTGTTGTGGATCATTTAAATTATTTTAATCTAATTATAAGTCAGCTTACATCCATAGATGAAAATTGAAGATGAAGATAAATGTATCTTGTTTCTTTGTTCTTTGCTTGAATCTTGGGAAAATTTAATTATTTCCATAAGTAGTAGTAGTGCAGAACCAAAGATGGACTCCATGATCTCCATACTTATTTTAGAGGACATGAGGAGAAATTCCATGAATGTTGGCTCAAAAGTTGTCTTATATGTGCAAGGTAGGTCCAAAGAGAAAGTTCCTAAAGTATGTTCTAAAACCCCTGAAAAGAGACAAGTAAAGTGTTAGAATTGTGGTAAAAGAGGGAATGTGAAGAAGGAATGTAAGAATTAAAAAAAATGGATTCCTCCACAGAAAATTCCTTTGATGATGATTTTGATGCTTTGTTTATTTCAGCTAACACTATTAGTGATGATTCTTGGATTATTGATTCAAGTTGATCCTACCATATGAATCCTCACAAGAAGTGGTTTAATAATTACAAATCATATGATGGGGTAAAAAATTTCCTTTGTGACAACACAAAGAGGATTGTTGGTAAGGGAAAGGTAATTTTGTGTTTCAGTGATGGGAGGACTAAAGCTCTTGATTATTTTTTGCATATTCTAGGACTTGCAAGAAATTTAATTTTAGTTTCTAAGTCAAATGATTTAGGAATGCATGTGACATTCAATAAGTTTGATTGCAGGTTGGTAAGAGGGATTTTGGTGATAGCTAAAGGATATCGAATAGAGACTTTTTTTAGGCTAAAAAACTCTACTTTAAGTAACTCTACCAATGTAACTAACATTGAATTTACATGTATGTTGTGGAACCATATATTGGGTCACATATGTGGAAAAGGACTTAATTCTTATAAATAAAAATTTGGTTGATGGTGTTTTTTATTACTTTATCGGTAAAAAATACTTTTGTGAACATTGTGTGTTTGGTAAACAATATAGATCATCATTTTTTAGTGGAACTAATAAGGAAAATAGATTATTAGAGATCATTAATTTACATGTATGTGGGTCAATGAATGATGATTCTTTGGGTAGACCTCATTTTTATGTCTCTTTCATTGATGATGTCTCAAGATACACTTGTATTTTATGCATTCAAAATCTGAATTTTTCACTAAGTTTAAGGAATTGAAGGCCTTAGTTGAAAAACAATCAGATTATGAGATAAAAGTGTTGAGGTTTGACAATGGGGGTAAATATTGTTCCAAATAATTTCATAAATTTTGTAAGCATGCATGTATTGTTCGGAAAAATAAAAATCCTTATACTCCCCAACAAAATTGGGTATCATTAATAATGAACTGAACCTTAATGGAAAGAGATAGGAGTATGTTGATTAGTGCTAGGATTGATAAATATTTTTGGGAAAAATCGGTTGGTACTTCTTATTATTTAATTAATGGATCTCCTTGTTCATCTCTTATTGATAAAACTCCTTATGAATTATGGATAGGTATAAATCATTTTGTTTCACACTTAAGGGCTTTGTTTGTGAGGATTGTGTTCATGTGTCTCAAGAGAAGTGATCTAAATTGGATCCAAAAGCATAGAAATATGTATTTGTTGGTTATAGTGAGAATATAAAAGGTTATAAGGTTTGGAATCCTCTAATCCATGAAATAATCTTATCTAAAGATGTTATTTTTAGGGAATTTAGAGCTTACTCAGGAGAAGAACAACCAAAGGAGAAAGATAAGACAAAGACAGTGCACTTCAATAAAATGATCGAGAAGTAAGAATATGTACATGCAAAAGAACAATCAGATGAGTTTGAGGATGGAGAAGAAGAAGAGGTTTCAAATACTTCATATGATGTGCAAGATCAGAACATAAAAGAAGAATAGGTAGATCCCATTACTCCTACCTTGAGGAGTTCTACAAGGAAATGGAATCCAGTTGAAAAGTATATCCCATTAGATTACCATTGTTTATTTTCTTTGTTGAAACTAACGATGAACTTAAGATCTTTCAAGGAGGCTCTTTCTTCAGAGGAAAGTGAGTCTTCATTGCAGGCCATGAAGGAGGAGATGATGGCTTTGAATAGTTGTGACACCTGGGGTCTTGTTGGTTTTCCTAAAGGAAGAAATCCCATTGGTTGTAAGTGGGTATTTAAAAATAAATTTGGTGTAGATGGTCAATTAGAGCAGTACAAGGCTAGATTAGTGGCTAAGGGATATTCTCAAAGAGAGGGAGTTGATTTTGGTGAAATTTTATCTCTTGTTGCTAAAGTATCTTCTATTATATTACTATTGTCTATTGCTACTACTTATGATTTTGAGATAGATAAAATAGATCTTAAAACTTCTTTCTTGCACGGGGATCTTGAGGAGGAAATTTATATGTGATAGCTTGACATTTTTTTTTGTGAAAGGAAAAGAACAAGGTTTGTAGGTTGAAGAGATATTTGTATGGTTTGAAATAGTGACCCAAGATGTGGTACAAAATTTTGATACTTTTGTATTGAATTTAGGTTTTATTAGGAATGAGGAGGATCATTGTGTTTATATTAAGGTTACTGATGGTCAAATTATAATGATTGTCTCGTATGTTGATGATATGTTGTTCATGGGTAACAATAAGGTGATGATTAGGGAGATCAAGAAACAAATTTTTGGCACATTTGATATGAAGGAAATGGGGGTTATAAAATATCTTATTTGGATGGAAATCATCAAAGATCATGCTCTAAAAATATATGGTTAAGTCAGAGTTTAAGTATGTGCATACAATTTTGCAAAGGTTTAATATGCATGATTGTAAGCCAATTAATATTCCATTTTTGGTTGGTACTAAGTTGATCTTAGATATGTGTCCTAATTTTGATGATTATTTTGAAGATATATCTAAGGTTCCTTATTCTAGTTTTGTTGGTGTTTAATGTATGTAATAGTTTTCACTAGACTAGATATATCCCAAGAAATGGGAGTTCTAAGTACGTTTATGTCTAACCCTGGTAAAGAACATTGGAATTTTGTTAAGAGTGTGTTTAGATATTTGTGTATTACTTCAAATTACTATTTGGTTTATCATGGTAATTATTTGGTTAAGTCATTGGATATATAGGGGTTTGTTGATGTAGATTAAGTGGGTGACTTGGATAGTCAAAGGTCCACTAACAACTATGTATATTTTTTTTGGAGGTGTAGTAAGTTGGATGAGTAAGAGGATTCCTATAGTGTCTTTTTCTACCATTTAAGGAGAGTATATGTCTACTACACATGCCTCTAAGGAGGTGATATGGTTATAAATACTTGGTAATGGAATTGGTTTTAATTGTAGGATATTCATGATTGGATGTGATAGTCAAAGTATTACTTATTTAGCCAAAAATATTGTATCATGATCATACTAAGCATTTTGATGTTTAGTATCACTTTGTGCAAGAGATGGTTGAGAATGGTAAGGTCTTGATTGATGAGTTTGAAATTTTGGATATTGTTGTAGATTCTCTCACAAAGACAGTGACCACAAATAAGTTCTCTTGGTATAGGAAGTCCATGGGCCTCGACATTGTACTTGATTTATTATTTGTATCCCTTGGATGTAATTTTAATGTATAATTTCAAGTGGGAGAATGTTAGGTTAGGTGATATTTACCTTGCAAACCTATGTCATTTATATGTCTCCATGTTTCTTAGAAAGTGTCCTAGGGGGCATGTGAGAAATGTATTTAATATTGGAAATATTGTATTACATTTTCAAGATGAAAATTTTTGTTGGTGAGGTTACACATCACTAAAGTAAAAAAATATACCTCCTACATGTTCACATTGGGAATTTGAAGGGTCTTGAGTGGGGCACCAAGTTTGGAGCGAAACATGTATCCATTGGTTCTCCATTTGGAAGTTGAAGTCACTAGAGAATCCTAAATTCCAAAAGTTGAAGGGGATATGGGTTAGGCTACCATGTTGAAGCCTTGTGCATAGTAATTATTTTATTATTATGACTCTTATTTTTCCAAGGAAGGAGCACATGTTTTTGCAAGCGGTTTTGGTACCTCTTATTTCAGTTTAACAATGTGGATTTGCCTCTCACAAGTTCCATAAATTGGAGCCTTGAGATGGTATTTGTATCTTGTGTTATTTGTAGGTGTATGTAAGAACCTGTGCTATAGGAGATCAGTAAGGAAGTGTGAAGCTTTTTTCCTGAAAGGGTTTTTCCATGTAAATCTAGAGTCATATTTGCTTTTTTATTTTTCTATTATGATGAATGTGCAACCACATACATTTAATCATATTTGGTAATCTTATTTTCATATTTGAATACACATACATAAGTTAATATTTCAACATAGTTCCACCTTGTTTTTAATAAAAATATGGTTGTAATAATCTAATAAATTTAATTTCAAATATCCAAAAAATTATGAATTCTTCCCCCCTAATCAAATTATGTCATATATAGATGAAATAGAAATGTATTTGGTTATAGTAAGACCCTATGATTTTAAGAAATGTATTGATACATGAAGAAGTTTGGGTAGATTAGGTTTTGTTCATGTGTATGAAAAAATAGAGGATTATTGAATGCACAAGGCAACTGAGAGGGGGCTGAATTAGTTATACATTAGAACATCAAAACCCTCATTAAAATTTAGATCTGCATTAATCCTTAAACCCTTAACAACCATTAAACCCTTATCATGCATTAAAAAATATAAACATGAAAAACAATAATGCAAACACATCCAAACACATGAGAACACTAGATTTACGAGGAAAACCCAAGAAGGGGAAAACCACGATGAGGATTACCTCATAATATAAAGTAATTACAAAACTGAATACAATAGGCTCACTGCCTAAAAGAAAGAAGGGATCACTACTAATGGCTCGCTGCTAGATTAGAAAGAAGAAGATAGAATATTGTTACAATGAGAAATCCATCTTAGAGAAACAAAGAATATTCACCGCTGCTTCACTAGAACATTCACACTCTCTCTATAGAATGTAGACACCTTCTTCTCACTACTTCCAGTAGTCTTAGGCATTAAAGCTCATACTACATTCCACACTTTTTTACTTCACATCTCAAAACTTCACACTACACACACTACACTTACCTCCTCTATCAATTCATCACACATATATACCATCCTCAACCTTGAAAACAATCTACAAGGCTAGCTATGCACCTCAAATGTGAAAATTCAAATTAGGTCAGCACCAAAATATTCCAATGGTGGAGAGGAATGAAGGAGAACCATATCAAACCTTAACTTGGAGCTAAATCCACATATACACACCTCGCCATGCTTCCATAAACATAGAATAATATCCATAATTAGTGTAAACACCTAAGATCAGTTGAACCTATATTAACACCATTAAACATTTAAGTACATGCTTCCTCAAATCCAAAGACGATTCCTGGACCACACACAACACTTAAACAAAATCTGAAATATTCCATCAACACCCTATAATCCAACATATCTTTCACAACTTCATACACTTCAAGAACATACTCATTTTGTACACCCAGTTAACCTTCCACACAATATAACAAATGAATCCAACCTTTTGGAGCACCAAAACACAAACAAATCAAACTAAAGATAGATATGAGCAATCTAAGCACACTTCCAGATCCATAAAACTAGAAACCACAATGCAGAGAAATGCGGAGCAAAACCATTTCTCCCAGACAACACTGCATCACAACTCACACACTGGTGAACACAATTTTTCTGTCGAATGATCCAAAACATGAAAATTTGGATATAACACCTCTAATCAAATTATCTAAACCACACAAGAAAATATTCAACCATGAAGAAATGTAGAGAAAAACACTGAATACTCTTTACCACACTATTTCCTCTTTTATTCAAATTTTCTCAAAATCACTTAGAAACCAAGTACCAAAAACACCATCTCAACATCTGCAACACTCCTCTTATCATCTCAACCACACAAGAGGTTGAACATCCACAAACATATGCTAATCAAAGCAACACTAGAGGTTGACATCAATGATACTACTAATAACAACATAATGCAACCAATCAAAGCATCTCCATATGTTGACATCAACGCAACAACAAAGATATGTTGACATCAACAACAACAAAAACTTCCAACAACTATTTGGTGAGAAGTTACAAAAGTGGAGTAGAAAATAGAATTATGTATAAGAATAACCATAACAAAGAGGAAAATAAGGAATAAGAATAGTATTTTCAGGGTTAAGGAGTTATACAACAATCATGGAGGAAAAATGGTCTTCGGTAGACATTGTAGAAACTGAATATCCTAGTATTTGTACTTTTTAAAGGCCTCAACACTATAATTCATAGGCACCATCTCATACTCAAAGAGGAGAATCATTTGGAAACATGAGATATCCTTCTAAAATATCTCACAAATGATTGGAAACCCAAACCCTACTTTTAAAATATGGATCCCCTTTATCTTTATTCTAAATAGTATGGCCATCTCAGAAATCTCTATAAATATTCTAGGCCACCTCTTGAGCATCAAGATATTCCTCAAACCCCTCAAGCTTTACTATCATTTTTGGATAGTGAGTATATTGACAAAAAAAACCCTTAGTTACAAGGTCAAAACTTCTCCCTAGGGTCGAAAAGGAGAATGTAGCAATGATCCTAAAACACCCCTAGATCTAACCCTAATCTCTAATCATGAAAAATGTCTTCTTTCATATCTCAATGCCTAGGAAGGAAACCTAATTTATTTTAGTTATAAAGACATCCCTACTCCTAAGGCTTCATAATCAATGGAAAATTTTAAAAATTATGCTCATTTAGAGGTCAACATGCTAGACTCAATTAACAATATTCTTTTAAAATTTGTGGGAGATCAATTTGAAGAAATTATAGATAAATTCTTAAAGGAAACTTAGGATTTTAATTATCAACAAGGCTCTCAATATCCTAGATAGAAAAATATGAGAATCTAGATTTATTGACTCCACTTCAATTTTAAAAATGAACCAATACATCTCAAAAATAAAGAGGATATCATTCCAATAATTTAATCAACTTTTGATGGCACTATTAGAATGAGGAGATATATTTTCTCTCCTTAAGAGAAATAAAGATCTAATCCTAGAATTTTAGGGGCATTAATGCCTCTAGAAAATATACTTAATAAAGTTTCAATTATAAACAAGAAACATATACATTATCCTCTTGCAAGAAATACATATCTCTTTAGAGAAAGGAAATTTCCCAAATGGAGATCATCATTGGTTGAAGCCTCTTGAAATTCAAGGGGTTTGATAGTATTATGGAATATAAAAACATCCAAGTTTGAAATAATCACCTCAGGGATGAATTAGATTCTCCTCAATATAAATATTATATATTATAACCTACTGTTCTTTCACCCATCCCTAGGACAGCGAATGGGAAGAGGCTCGCTATTGAGGCACTTGTGTCTGTTTCTCCTCCTATGGTTGTTCCTAATCTTTTTCCTCCTCCTCCTGCTCCTACTCAGTAGACCATCCTTCCACCGAAAATGGTTGTGAAGGATACTCATGTAGTTGAGCAACAACCTTTGGTCTCTTCTTAGGTTGTGTCCTCTAGTGCATGGAACCAACATAATTTCCTTGCATGTGAGCACAATCACAAAAGTATCTAGCCATGGAGCATTTTGCCTTGTAAAAGATGGAGGGGGAGCTAATTACATATATCTTTTCATCCTCTTTTTCTATTCACATTTCTCCTACCATTTTTTCCTTGGTTCCCATCACCTATCTTGCTTCCATCTCCTTCGAGGAATACTAATGATGCTCACCCCAAAAGGGTGCAAGTCTTTATCACTCCCTCCATGGAGCCTCCTCTTTAGATTTCCATTTTGAACATCCCTCCTTTCTTGCAACCCATTGGCATGCCTCAACCAAAGGTGGTGTCTTCTAAGGTTGCATCTAGTTTCTCCTCCACTTATGCTTCCTCAGTGGGGATCCCACATCCTTTGTAGAAGAATAAGTTGGAGGATGAACTCACCACATATTATGGTTGTAAGAGAGGTTCCCCTCCTTTAGAGATTGGTTTTTTCTTGGCTTGTGTCATCCTTGTGATAGAGGCAACCCTTGCTTCCTTAGAGTTTGTCACTGCCCCTTTTGTTGAGGTTGGAAGTGACTCTCAAGTGTCTCACCCTTCTTCCACCCAGTTGACACATGAAGCTTTATAAAATTACATGTTTAATTTGTTGGATGATATCCTGACTTTATCATCAATTTTCACAAAATCGATGACTTTCGCTTCACAAGATCTTGACAAAGAAGACCTTGACGGGCTTTCTTCCTTGGCTCTTATTGCAGGAAATTCAGAGGGTACTATCCTTTCTATCGCACCCTTGTAGGCTCATCCTCCCTTCCCTTATAATGATCTAGACTGGGAGCAGGATGACTTGTTGGTCAATGAGGACTAGGGTGGTGCCTCTTCTACATCTATAGATTAGATTTTTTTTTATGTTTGTGTTCCCTCGTGCTTTTCTTTTTGTGTTTGTGATCCTACTTGAAGAACCCTTGCTACCCTTGTAGGTACTAGGATACAGGTGTGAAAATTTGTCATAAACTTTTTCTATTTGTGTCATCATTCTTCTATGTGTCATAATATTGCTTTTTGATATTGGGGACAATGCAAAGTGTTGGGGGCATTTAGGCCCTCTTACATGTTGACCCAATTTTTATTTTTACTAAGTCTTCATGTGTCCTTCACGTTCTGAGCAATTTGGGGATTGAATAAATTTCATACGTATACTATATTATATCTATCTATTTATATCTATGAATAGTTCTGACCCTAAATTATCAGATCCCCTTGTCTCTTGATTTCTTCATCTCTATCTATTTGCTTCTTGATGTTGTGGTTTTAATATGTTGTCCTTTGTGTGTGTGATAACATACCACAAATACATCTCACCATGTATCTCGTGCCACAACAACTTTGCCTCTCATTTCTCTCCTTAGGCTGTCATGTGCTCCTCTATGTAGCACACACCATCCTAAGGGGGGCTACCATGATTTTCTAATTTTCAGTAAGGTGAATTATTTCAAAAGGATTATTTGGTGTCAAATTTTCTTTACAATGAATTCATTGATAAAATAATCCCTTATTGAAAATCTCCCATTTTCCAAAATGTTGCATTCTCCCAAAAAGGACTTTTGGATGAAATTTTCTTTCAAAAAGGATTTCATAGCAAAAGAGCGAAATATTTCCTTTCAAAAAAGGAGCACATTTTCTAAAATGAAAGAGTGTAAAAAATTTCCTTTGAAAAAGGAGAATTCTTTCCAATGGATTCCTTGACGAAAGATCTTTTAAAAGGATTCCTTGATGACAAAATTACTTGCAGAAAATGGTGTGTCTTTCAAATGGTGTGTTTATTCAAAATGACCCCTTGGTGTCTTGATGTCTAGAAGGGTTCTCTACTGAAACAACCCCTTTTGAAATCCTTCTCCTCTAAATAATTTTTAGTGTTTGCTATTTGATATTTTATGTCGTGTTTCTTTGTGTTAGCCATCTTATATCTTGGCATCTAGCTTGGGGGTAGCCTGACTAGACTCACCTTTTTTGTGACTATCCTGCAACACAGTTTACAAAAACCATAGGCTTATATATCTGATCAATGTGTATCTTGTCTTTGTCTGATCAAACTATGTCTTATTATGTCAGCTTGAGTCTTATGAATGTGTGTCTATTATGATTAGAAATTTTTTTGCCTAATATGTTTGTCTGCAACCTAACATGTTTATGGTGAGATCACAGTTGGCTTTACAAGATCAAAGACCCATGTCATCTTTGCATCTTGGTGGAGATTCCTATTTCATGTCCAGGTATATATCGGATTGAAGATTTGCTCCCTCGATGATTTTGGTATATTCTCTTCAACCTCTTTCTATTTTAGCTCACATATGAATTGACATGTATGCTCACTAAAGTGGGAGAAAAATATAATGGCATAAATTTGCACCCTATGCAATTTCCCATTTAATTTACCGTCATTTTAGCCTTACAAGTTTGATGATGTAAATACCCATTGCTTTTATCTCGCTTTTCCCACGTGTCCCTATCATTTTGTGTCGGTGAGGGAATTTTTTTCAAGGATGCACGCATTTCGTGTGAACATCTATGTGCCACACTGTCGTCCTAACAAATATTCCTACATCTAGAATATGTAGAAGAGTTACAATTCTTGGGTGCTTGCAAATGTAGCGTTCCTTGCCAAATCTTGAGCAATGGGAAATGAATATTTACCTCCATTTACCCATTTGAACTTAATTATTTCACTTTATCAAGTGATTATTTCACTCCTCTATCAACTTATCTCATTCTTGCAACATTCTTGATCATTCTAACACTTCTCTTGGCTTCTCTATCACTATCTCTTGTTGCTACCAGCTTCTTTCTTAACTCCTAGAATGCCTTCTTTCTCCAACACCATTGTAATTGGAGGTTCACAAAGCTCTATCTCCTTGGCATGGTGTCACCTATCTTCCTCTTCCTCTCTCAACCTTGAGTGCTCATAGAAAGGAAGGTGATATTGTGTTTATTTTTTTGCATTATCGTTCTTGTAGAGTAGCATTCAGGTTGTCATTGCTCTCTACTTCATTTTGTCTTTTATATTCTCTTCTTTATCAATTTTCTCCATATCATTGCATATCTAGCTATCTGTGGAGGTGGAAAAATTGAAATGGAGACTTGACTGAGGCAAGTTTCGAAACACAACCCCAACATTTTCCCTATTACTATGTGTGTAGGTGAAAGTTCATTCGCTTGGAGCTAGCTGGAGAATTAGACCTTGAGTAATTTGGTATTCTTATTATTTCTTTGTCATTTCACTAGTAGAGTAGCTTTTATATTATTCTTCTTATTGTACTTCACATTCCTTTACTTTTCTATCAAACTATAAAACTTTATTTTTTGGGTCATTAGTAGACTTTGTGAGTTTTTGGCTGTTGCTCGACTCTTTTTTCTGTATAGGATGCGAATGTGTCTCTGAGAATCCAGTACGATGCACTGAAGTTTGACTCCCATGGTTTTGTCCCCTGAGAGAGAGCTATCTGGCTCAAAGTCTGATACCTATGCAGTCTGCTCACTCGGTTTCGAAAAACACCTCTCATAAGTAGAAGGGAAAGAAAATCTTGTTTGCCCTTCCTTTTCATCCTTTCCTTTCTTCTTTAACTTATTAGGTAGTCTGAGGTAGTTTAGGGTAGTTTTTTCCATTAGGCTCTTATATGACTTGAGAGCCTTGGGGGTGATGAATCCCCCTTCTTTACACTTATAAACAGTAGCATCTTTTTTATTTTGTAGGTGTTTTGGTATCCAACGTAAATTGAACTATGATTATACTAGAATGGTCATCCAAGAAGGATATATGAGAAATCTAATGGTCTTACATCACATTCAACTATATCTCAAAAAGGTCAAATAAAAAAGGTCACTACACAACCCTTACTAATTACCTTACAAGGCATATATTTTTGTAATCAACCTAGATAGTATAGTTGAGGATGATCATATATTAGGAGTTGAAGAGTGTTGACCAACCTTTCAATAATGAGATTCATTTCACTTCCACTATCAATGATCAAAAGAGAAATCATATTCTTAATTTGATAGTTCTATGTGAAAATAGTCTTAGGAGAGGCTTTAGAGTAGTTCTTAGTCATGAGAATAAGGGTAGAGTTATGCTCTATAAGATTATCAACCTCCACTATGGGAAGATTCTCCACCTCTTCTAAATTTCCTTGATGCTCTTCTAAAAGGATTGTTTTCCTTCTCTCTTGTTTTGGAGTACCCTACACTCCTCAGTGGAATGACCCCAACACTTGTGATACCTACAAAATCATTTCTTTCTACGGGTGGTAGCGAAGGATGACTTATTTAAAAATTGTGATTGGTCACTACAATTACTAGAGATATTAGAGGTACCCTATTACATCCCCTTTCTAAACTCTAGCTTAATTTTTGTATTCAATGCAAGATTAAAATCCTTATCTAAATATTTGACTTCAAACATAATCATCTCTTTACAAAGGAAAGGAGACATACATAAATAAATTTAGCAATTACCTCTACTACATCTAAAATATTCAGCTTGAATTAAAGCTTGTTTAAGTTATCAATATACAATTGTACTAATTGACCTTGAGATTTCCTGAGTTATATCCATCAACCTAACATGTTCCATAGATAGCTATGGGGTACAACCTATCCTTAAGATATTCTTGTAGATATGACCACTTAGTGATCTTTTGTCCTCTTATTTCAAGCATTATATAATGAATTTTCCACCAATCCAAGGTTAAATATGATGAATGGACCTCAACTATTTGTACCTTGTGGGGGTTAGTTAGATCAATTAATGTCTTAAAATATTCCTCAAGACTATGAATCCAAGAGTCTATATTTTCACCATCAAAGCTTCCATAAAATTTGAGAATATAAACCTTTATTTTAAGTTGGAAGTTAGAGGTTTGAGTGGCATGCATATTGGCTAGAGGGTATTGGAGTATCATTTGAAAAGATACAACTAAATTTTACATTGTATGATTTTGGCTCTTTGTTTGATTTTGCAAGATTTTCTAGAGAGTACTGATGTTCACAAACTCTTTAGAAGTTTATTCAAATAGGTGTCTCCACTTAGGATCCATTGCAATATGGTGAGTAGAGAAAGTATTTCTTATCAATGTTTTTTCAGTAGAGTACCTTTTGGAGGGTGTAACTTTTGATCCATAGCTCTAATTTTGATATTTTTATATCAAAGATATCAAAGAGACAAATTCATTAAATAATGAAAGATCAGTTTGGTAATTATTAAAATTCTAAAAAATAACTCAAAAGACCCTATTAATGAGCTACAAAGTTTTATAGTGAGATACCTAAGAAAAAGAGAATATATATCTAATAAGGGTTATATCAAGAAACACTTAAGGAGACTAGATCTTGGGAGGGAAATGAAGTTCTAGAAGGTAATACGAATGAAACCCTCAAGGAGTCTAGAACTATGGAAACCAAAAAGGGGGGGATTTGGTAAAGGTTGGTCAAACCTTCAAGAAGTCTAGATCCTAAAACTCACAAAAGAGACTAAAACTCACAAGAGAGACTATTGTCAACAAAGGGAATGAAAAGTTCATCTTCATAATAAGTCTATAAAAAAATACAAAGATGCTTCTAAGCTTTTATGAATAGATCAATATGAAACATTATAGTTAACAAAAAAATATATCTAATGAGAATATTAAATTCTATTATATTGACTAATAAAATATTGGGTCTAATGAAGAGGCTATGAAGGGGCTAAGCCTTATCACAATAGGTACTCAAGTTTAGTTCAAGTATAGGGAATTCCAACTCTTGCACAAAAATACTCAAATTGAGGTCAAAATGAGTTCAAAATAAGTGGAGAAAAGTGTTGGGTATGCACTTTTCCCCTAAATAGTAATTATGTAACTAATTCCACCTAAATAATTCCTTATGATACAATAAAAAAATGGACTTGAAATGAAACAAATATTTTCAAGTTTCCCCTACACCAAGGGGCTATGTAAAAACCAGTACACAAATTACACATGTTTTGAAATCGACAAAGGATTTTCAATTACTAAGCTTCATATTTAACATAATAATGCTTTACTATAATCCTATCCTCAATTATCCAATCATGTGCTCTACTATTATATCTAAAAAACTAAAGTTGTGATAGATTGAAAGATGCTCAAGTTCAGTATTGCACATACTAAAATCATCCTCACATGTGCATAGATTGATCCAATATCTATAAATTTGAATTTTTTTTATAGCCTTGATCCATGCTTTTGGTCTTCAATTTTTTTTTCACATTTATTATCTAGACTTGGTGCTTCTAAAATACATTGGAAAAGCCTATTATACTAGGAACTCTTTTTATTTTAATTAAACCTTTGGATCAATTGAAGATTTTTTTAAAAATTGGAAGTCACATCAAGCAAAATGCAAAAGATTATGTTTCCATTGTGATATCATATTTTAATGTCATTCTCCTTAGATAAATGCTATAGTGAAATTGAAATTTTCTTTAATGCTCTAAATTTAAAAACAAAAGGATTGTCCTTTTATATAACACTCTTGAACCACAATTTCAATATTTGGTGCTTGAGTTAGCAAACAATAACTAGTTGGAAGTAAGTAGCTTGAGTCCTTAACTAAATTTGAATTTCAAGATTTAGGGGGTGAAAATTGTAGAATGATTATGAACTAGGCTTAATTCTACCCCTATGTATTTATTCAAGACAAAGAACATCAAATGTGAAGAATGGATCTAAATAGTTATAGGATAATGACTTAAAAGTCTAATAAAATATGTTATATATCAATTTTTACATGAAAACATACCACTTAAATATTAATTTGTTACATTCAAATCAAATAACAAGAGATACATTATGTTTGATTCTTGCCGTAAAATATGTAACATGTTTGTTAATGATATTTGCATATAATAATTATTACATGAGTATAAGTGCATATAATTGAAAGTAATATACACAATATCTATTTGTAGACCACTTTGGTCAATACATTACAAGTTCTAATAAATAATTATATAATTGGAGTTTATAGTCAATATGCTGAGATGAGAAGCCTATAAAATTTATAAATATTCATTGTGTTTGTTGAAGATTTTGCATTGATTCTACTTGTTGAAGATTAGAAACCAAACACTTTTGAAGAGAACAAAGATCATTTCAGTTGCAACTTTGTTTTTGTATTGGATATGTACAACTCATTGCTTCCTGCAAAAAATGTATGAAGGTGGCTATGGAGAGATTGTTTTTGTTTAATATGCAACTAGCTTTAAGTAGTAGTAATATACTTTTTAAATATGTAGTAGGAAAACAAATATTTGAAAGGAATACTCTATTGTATTTAAATATTATTATATTAATTAATAGCTAATATATGATTATATATCATAAATATATAATATTAATCATATTAGTAGTAATTATATATAGTATTTCAAGAATTATATATAGTTATATAATTTAAATTATATATATTATCTATACATAATTAATTTAATATGTATTTTGGTGGCCATTTTCTATGCAGGGTGGTTGTCGGGTGTCCTTTGGTTGCATCTTCTTTACCTCAGCACTCCCTTTGTTTGCATGGGCATGGGTGTGGGTGTGAGGTGGTTGGTGTGGGCACGAGTGTGAGTTTGTGGAGTTTGGTGGCTCGTGGGGGTTTCTCCTGCCGTTGGCTTTTGCTTGGAACGGGTGTGGTAGGGTTCGGCTGGTAGGGGGTGTGTGTGAAGGATGGTCGGGTGTGGAGGTTTGGGGTTCCCTACCCATTGCTGGTGGCGCATTGGGTGTTTGCATGCTCATTTCGGGTTTGATGTCGTTACATAGAGGTGAGGCATCAGGGGTGTCTCCCAGATGGATTTTCGGGCAGTGTTTGGTTCGAAGCCTTTGAACCATGGAATGAATTCCTTTGATAATAACTTATTTGCTCCAGATACGGGGCTTGGAGGTGTGGATTCCTCTAATGGGTTGAGGCTCAAGAAGATTAATGGTTGTCTCGAGCGTTGATTGGAGAGGCCTAAATTGGTCATCCCACCTGAAATGATAGCTGAAGATGTTGAATATTACTCGAATCACTCCTTATATTGTAAATTTTTGGGGATGAGGGTTTCTTTGCAGTTCTTGGAAACTTGGGCCCAGAGGACTTGGGTGCTAGAAGGAGAAATGGAGGTTATGTTGTTGGCCAATAGTTACTTTATGGTCACCTTTAATTGCATGGTTGATCACAATAGGGTCTTTGAGGGAGGCCCTTATTTTCATAACCAAGTGGGGTTTTTTATCAAACCATGGCATGATGGCTTCATCCCTTCGAAGGAGATGCCAAATCGTGTTCTGGTGTGGGTCTGTTTGCCTTGATTTCTAGTGGAATGTTGTCGAGAGGATACTTTGCTCTTGTTGGCTTCTTTGCTTAGAAAGCCAGTTGGGTCTTCGTTGCAAACCCTAGGAAAAAAGGTATTGACCTATGCTCGTATATGTGTTGAAATTGATCTTAGTAAGCCTTTACCCGATGTGGATATGTGTGTGGGATCTTTCTCTTGGGTGCAACAGTTGGATTATGAAACTCTTCCTTTCAATTGTCGTCTATGTCATGAGTATGGCCATTTGCAACGTAGATGTCCAAGATATAAGCCGGTGGAGTCTCAGGCTGCACAACCTCCTCGCAACCCCCTACGGTTGATAAGGGGAAGGGCTTGGCCTCTGGTGAGGTGGTTGGTGCTGAGGGTTTTGTTCAGGTCAAAACTCGTAATAGGAACCGGGGTCAAAAGAGGACCTTAAAGGAAAGTCAGGTTGAGGATACTTTTAATAGGTTTGAGGTTTTGGATGATCTCAGTCAGCAGGAAGTGAACCCGAGTTTGTTGAGTATGGCTCGGGAGATTGTGGGTTCAGCTCAGGAGGACAATATCCCTGGTGATTCGTTGATTCCATCGAGTGTTGATACTTTGCACATGGATACTGATCAACAACTAGTAGTTTTCATGGCTCTGGTTAATTCTCCTAAGGAACTAAAAGGCGGTGGGGATTCTTCTCAGCCTGGGCGGTTTGTAAGTTCGGATGCGGCCAAGAGCAATAGGATTTCCTCTTAGTTGGGCCTTTTGCAAAAGGATCTCAAAAAAGGTGGGGCAGAGAAATCTACCAAACTGGGTAGAAAGAAGGATCTAGAAAAGATCAAGTTGATAGGTGAGACCTTGGTGGAGTTAGGGTCGGTAAAGACTCTAGATTCTCATTTTTCGAGCCTCTTGAAATGATTGTCCTATCATGGAATGTAAGGGGCTTGAACAACGGCCCTAGACAAAAAACAGTTCATGATTTGGTCAGAAATCAAGGTCCTAATATTCTTTTTTTGCAAAGGACCAAGCTATCAGTGGAAACAATGTTTAGTTTGGCTCCTAAGATATGGAGGAACGGGGAGTGTCAATGCATTGGGGCTCATGGGTCTTCTGGGGGTTTAGCTTGTCTGTGGAACCCGTGGAAGATCCATCCTCTGTGGTGGTTGTCTTCTAAGTATGCTATGTCTATGATTGGTTCTAGCTTTGAGATAGGGGAGAATTTACTCCTGTCTAATATCTATGCTCCTACTGATCTCCAGGGTAAGCGGTCTTTGTGGTCCCATAACCGGTTTGTCCCCAATTTGGCCCCTTTCCATCCCTGGATTATGGATGGACATTTTAATTCTATAACTGAGCTAGCTGAAAAATGCGGGGTACTGCAAGGTTGGAGCCTTCTGCACTGCTCCTGTGTGATAACATTGATGCTTTGAATTTAGTTGATATTAAGCCCAATAATGGCCAGTTTACATGGAACAACCGCAGGGTGGGGGATAACTGTATTGCAGAGAGATTGGATAGATTCTTGGTTTCCTGTTACTGGGTTGGTGGTATGTGGTCTTCCAGTTCTGAAATCTTGGATTGGAGGGGATCCGACCACTGGCCTATCAAGTTGACTATTGAGTCTAGTCGGGTGCCTCGCTCTCCATCCTTTAGATTCCAGCTCATGTGGTTGCGGGACCAATCCCTATATGATTTTGTGGTTGATTGGTGGAAAAGGGGTAGACCTGCTTTTGGTACAGTAATGTATACCTTTGCCAAATTACTTCAGTTTGTGAAATTTCAGCTCAAGAGGTGGAATCGTCACTACTTTGGGAATGTCTTTCATGCTAAAGTGGCAGCCCAAGATGTTTTTAATGGTATCACGAGGTTGATAAGGGAGGTTGGGGTGACTGAAGATCATTTGCAAGAAGAGGCTCAGGCTTTGAGAGCTTTGGAGGAGTGAGAGTTGCAGGAGGAAGTGTTCTGGAAACAAAAGGCTCGGATAGAGTGGCTTCAGGAAGGGGATAAAAATACAGCTTTTTTCTTCAACTCGGTAAAAGCCAAGAGGCATGGCAATTCTATCTCGGTCCTAGTGAATGATTGGGGTGAGCAGCTTTCCTCCTTTCCTAAAATCTCAAGTGCGGTGATGCAGTATTTTTCCTCTCTTTTTAGGAAGGATTCGTAAGGGGGGACCCCCGAAGAAGCCCAGGTTCTCTCTTGCATTCCCTCTTTGGTGTCTATGGAATTGAATGAACTTCTTTTGAGTGACATCACGCTGGTGGAACTTGAGGAAATTGTCTTCCAAATGAAGAAAGGGAAAGCACCTAGTCCTGATGGCTTCCCGATGGAGATTTTCCAAGAATTCTGGGATATTATCAAGTTGGATCTTTTGGTTGTGGTTCAGGAATCTCAGCGGAATAAGCAGATGCTAAGGGCTTTAAATTCTACCTTTCTTGCCCTCATTCCCAAATGTGATGGGGCTAATAGGTTAAGTCAATTTCATCCCATTTCTCTTTGCAATGTCATTTATAAAATCATCTCTAAGCTAATTTCCAAAAGGTTAAAGAAGGGGCTTAAAGAGTTGATCTCTGAAGAGTAGAGTGGCTTTGTGGCGGGTAGGCAAATTCTAGATGGAATTGTTATTGCAATCAAGACCATTCATTCTATAGCCCGCTCCAAAGACAAGGCGATGTTTATTAAGTTGGATATGGCTAAGGCCTATGACAAAGTCAGGTGGTCCTTCCTTCAAAAGGTCCTCGGTGCTTTTGGTTTCTAGGAAGAATGGATCTGATGGGTAATGAGTTGTGTTACCTCAGTCTCTTTCTCTATTCCTATTAACGGGGAAAACTTTGATCTTTTTGGTGCATCTAGGGGGCTTCGGCAAGGGGATCCCCTCTCCCCTTATTTGTTTCTTCTCCTTGCTGAAGGTTTGGGGCTATTGATTAAAATAAATTTGGAGGGTGGTCTCATCCAGGGTTGGTGGTGGGGTGGTGACTTGCCTCCATAGTCTCATCTTCAGTTTGTGGATGATACTACTTTGATGGGTCTGGCTACATTGAGAGAGGCTGCCAATATTCGCAGAGTGTTGGACACCTACCTAATTGTGTCGGGACAGTTGATTAATGAGGACAAATCTTCAATCTACTTTTTTTATACTCTGGGCCCCATCCAACAGAGTATAGCTCAAACTCTGAGATTTCAGATTGGGACTCTCCCTCTGACCTATCTTGGAATACCCATCTCGGCTGGGAGATTGCCTACGGAGTCTTGGCAAAATATTTTGGATAAATTTCGGGTGAAATTTAATCATTGGACTCATCAGTGGTTATCTTTTGTTAGGCGTGTTCAGTTAATTAAGGCGGTGGTGCAGGCCTTGCCCATGTACAGATGCATGCTCTAGGTTGCCCCGGTAAGCTTTGTTAAGGATTTTGACTCCATTGCTAGACAATTTTTATGGGCTAGTTGTCTGGGGTTCTCCAAATGGAGTTTGGTTAGATGGGAGGTTGTTTGTAGGCTGAAGCATTTTGGAGGTCTTGGATTACGACAGTCTGCTTTGACTGGGGTGGCCTTGGCTGCGAAGCTGTAGTGGCGGTGGTGCACTGAGTAGGATAAAACTTGGGCCCGAGTTCTATCTCAAAAGTACTTCTTGGGGATTCCTCATACTGATATCCCTCGCTATCCCCTTATTGGGAAGGGTTCGGTGATTTGGGACACTCTCAAGAAGGGGGCTGCTCTTATTAAGGAAGGTTTATTTTGGATTTGTAGGCAGGGGACTATGGCTCAATTCTAGTTTGATTCCTTGGATGGCTCCCCTCCTCTTATTTCTCAGTATCCTAATTTATTGAATCTTTGTCAAAGGTTTCTCGAGGCGGGTTGGTCTCAGGTGAGTGAATTTAAAGTCTCCTCTCTCTACGGGTAACTAGAGGTGGCAAGATGGAAGTCTCCTAATGTTTGGCCAAATGTTGGTTTGCAAGATGATTGTGCTGAACTACATAGTATCATTTCCAGTCACTAGTGTAGTTCACTCTGTGAGGAGGATGTGCTTTCCTGGTCCCCTAATCCTATGGGTGTGTATACTATTGCCTCTGGATATAAGGTGTTATTAGCCCACAAGGTGGAGGGGGAGGAAGTTCAGTGGTGGAAGAAGGTCTGGAACAAGTTCTCCTGGCCAAAGTGTAATTGCTTTGTTTGGATGTTGACCTAGAATAGGTGTTTAACTTGGGACAACATTCGGAAGAGGGGTTTCCAGGAACCTTTTGTTTGCATTTTGCGTGGGGCTGCTGAGGAAAAGTCTTCTCACTTGTTTCTCCCTTGTCCCTATGCAATTCAGATTTGGCACTTCTGGTGGGGAGTTTGGAAAAGCCCCTATGTGCATGTTTCCTCCTTGATTTATTTTTGGAATAGTGTGGGTAGGCCTCCCTCTATGGCTTCTTTTTTACAGGAAGTGTGGTACGTGGGGCCTGTCTTTATGTTGTGGTAGATTTGGCTCGAACAAAATCGTCGTATTTTTTGAGGTGAGCAGAAGCTAGTGCAACAAGTCTGGCAAAGAATCTTGGGCATGATTCAGGAGGCGGTGGAGGCTAAGTGTGTTGTGAGCTTTCCTTTAGAGAAAAGGGATACTGAGGTGGTGCAGAGATTGGGGATTTAGGGGTTGTCCGTGACTTCGACGTGTGTCAAGAGAGGACGAAAGATGAAGTAGAAAATTCATAGAGTTGGTAGATGGCAGCTTCCTCCTGATGGGGTTCTTAATATTAATACTTACGGTTCCTCTAGGGGTAATCCTAGGCCTGTTGGTATTGGGGGGATTGGCAAGGATTCTTCAGGTTCGGTGATTTTCCTCTTTTCAGTCCATGAGGGGACGAAGACTATCAACATTGTGGAAGGCTTGGAAATCCTATGTGCCTTTGAGAGGGCTCATGCTTTGGGTGGAGACATCTTATTTGTGAATCCGACTCTCAAATCTTGATAAATTTTCCCATTGAGCGGAAAGTGGTGGGTGTTAGCTGGCAATTGGCTATGATTGTGCAGTAGATTTTGCAATTTAGTTCGATGATGGAAATGGTGACTTTTCTTCATATTCCACGGGAGTGGAATAGGGCTGCAGATTGCTTGGAAAAGTGTGCTTCTAAGCGTGATGATGGTTGGAGAGTCAAGGAATGGGAGCTTGTTCCTCTCGAGCTTCGCCATGATTTGGAGGGAATTCTTGCAGAGGAAAAGTCTGGTTAAGGATTTGGTTGACTTTGGTTGGGCTTTGGCCTTGTGATTTTTTTGTTTCTTGGGACTGTGTGGCTTTGCTTTCTTTGTAATGTTCCTTTCTGATTATCAATTAAAAAATTACCCCTTTTTATTAAAAAAAAAAATTAATATGTATTTTATAAATATATAATATTAATATTAATATATTGAGGAAGAGGAACAGGTTCTTTGCAACGCGTTCCTAGGGTTACATGCTTGATCATCCTGCAAGCGCTCGCACGTGTCGGGTGGGGGAGGCCAGACCCTCCCCCACACAATTTTGGCTATGTGATACCCTTTCGTAGTCCGGGGATTTATTGCCTCTTTCTTTAGTGCCTTCTCTTCTTTTTTTTCTCCTTACCTCTCTTGTATTTTTTTTCTCCATTATCTTTGTCACTTGTTTTAGTTGTTTCCTCCTAAATCATTGGCACTAGGGTTTCCCTCGGCTCCCTGAAGGCCTCAATGGATGAGGGAAAAAAACCCCCCAACGATGCTTCTAGTGGCGACGGGTGTAAGAAGCTTGTAAATTCCTTTAAGGATGTGGTTGCAAATAGTGGTATCAACATTCCTCTCTATGTCGAGTTCAGTATCAGCAATGACCTAAGCGAGGTGGGTTTCATTGGAATGCAGGGAGGAGAAGGTAAACACTCAAACGCTTCTTGTTATGCAAAACTTGTTCCTAACCCTGAAATGAAAGAAATTGTTAAGGGCCAAAAAAATAAACTTAGAGATGTTGCAATATTCTTTACTGTCGTAGATGTGAATAAATTGCTTGCTAGGAAATTATTGGATACATGGTTTTCTAAGGTTTGGGCATTGAAATTTGGGATTCAAGTTAGTTATTGCAGAATGTTACAGTGTAGGCTTTTTGTTATCTTTTTTAAAGACCATTCTATGCAAGAAAAATCTATAAATACATCCTTCTGGAATCTTGGGGGCTACGTCTTTTGTGCCTTAGCTTGGTCACACCGAGGAGGTCCTTGCCTTGTCCTTCTCGAGATGGATAGTGATCAATAATGTCCCACGAGATTATTGGAAGTTGGTTTCGGCCCTCCTCGCTCCATTCGGCAAGGTGGTTAGGGTTGATGAAACAAAGGCTTCTCTCCCCCATCTTGACACCAAGGTTCTGGTGTCCCTCAATCCTGGGATCAATATCCCGCTTGGTACTACAATAGAAGACGATGACAAAGATATCAATTGTCCCATTGAAATTCTCAGTGGCATCAATGCTTGCTACCTCTGTCGTAAAGAAAGGAACATTAGGAAAAATTGTCCTCTCATCAAGAAACCAACTGAAAAAAGAAAAAAATAAAGGCATGAGCCCCAATACTGGTGTGGAACCAAAACACCAGCCTAACCTAGGCATGCAAAGCAATAACTTTATCTTTGAGAAGCCCAACATGGGAGAAATTCATGACAGTCAGTCAGAAAAGAGCACAAACATTAGCCCCTCAACCCAGTTAGGTGAAAGTGAACCCAACCCAAGCCAAAATGGGACAGAGGATGAGGCGGTGGCTACCCTCGAGTCCTTCGGAATTGGGAATGTTTTTTTATCCAATTCCCCTCCTAAAATTAACCCTGAGTAGATGGAAAGGCTTAATGCCCACCAACTTGCTATGCATGAAATTAGAAAAAGGATTGAGGAAAATCACTTAAAGGGTAACCACCCCCACAGTGAAGTAACCACAATACACTTAAAAAAAGACAATGGAAAACTCTCTCTAATTAAGGGACCAGGGCTTGACACTGGTGTAGTCGGTGTTGGCTTGGTTGAGGTCTCAAGCAGTGGGGAAATCTCTATCGACCATACTCCTGATGTTAAGGATGCCTCTGGATCCTTAGGTAAGCCTCCTCCTCCTCACTTTGACCCCAGCCAAGACAACATCCACTCCACTCTCTGCCAACCCGACCCCCTCAAGCCAGAGGAAGACCCTATTGTAAACCAAGAACAAGAGAATGAATGTGCAATCTTTAATATAGTGGATACTGATAACATTTTTGAGCATGTCCCAACTCTTCCCACCCTGGACCTTGTAGAGGGAACTAAGGTAGTTTCTAATGAGATTATCACAAAGGGGAAAGTGGAGAAGCCTCATGGACCTATAAATGGGCCAGGAAGGCTCGGGAAATATGGACCTCCCTTGACAACGAATGGAGATCCCAAACTGATAAAAAATAAAAGGAAGAAGATCAACTTTATAGCCCAATCCTCATTGGGTAAAAGACCTGAGGGGGTGGAGAAGCTCCCTAAGTGCTTTGAGCCATTCAAGAGAAACCAAGAGGACACTCCCACGAATGTGGATGATGAATCTTAACCTCATTTCTTGGAATGTCAAGGGGTTAGAATCCCCTGATAGAAAATATATTGTCAGAAGGTTCTTAAACTTGGGAGAAGAAGAAAGACTTTGTACTCCTCCAAGAAACAAAAGTAGTTGGCTTCTTACTTGAGGTAAATCTAAAACTCATCTGGAAGGACTCATACTTCTTCACCACTAACCATGAGAAGGGAACATGAGGCGTTGCCATCCTGAAAGCCAGCAAATGGAAATAGTATATTAGTAACCAGGCTCTTCCCCATGTAATAGAGCAGTCTGGATAACCTTAAACAAGGATGGTGAAAGCTTCAATATTTGTTCAGTGTATACTCCTAATGACCATTGTGATAAAACTTTGTTGTGGCAATGGTTGGCAACCCTGCCAGAGGTACCCTGGTTAATTGGAGGGGACTTTAACATGATTGAACAAGTTGAAGACAAGTGGGGTGGCATTGACATGACTTGGAAAGGAGCTGAAAAGCATTTTTGGTTAAGGGAAAATAATAGATTAAGGCTCCTTGACCTATTGGAAGGGGAAAAAATAGATTGTCAAGGCATGTGGTTTACTTGGTGTAGTGCCCAAAAGGGTGGCAAGATGATTTGCTGCCGGTTGGACCGATTTCATGCCAACAAGGACACCTTTAGATTTCTACTTGTTGACTCTGGGCAGCAAGTCTGTGTGTATCTGTACACCCTGCCAAACCACCACCCCATATTAGCCAAAGTAACCACCCATCATGAGATTCCTAATGAAGGTCCAAAACAACCAAAGTTCATCTTGAATACAAGCCTGTTGTAGGATAGTGACTACAGGGATGGAATTGCTTCCATTAAATAAATCAATAAGTGGCTTCTTAAGGGAAAAATTGCTATTAAGAAATGGGAAAGCAATGTGGAGGCATGGATGAATTTTCTTTAGATGATTGGTAAAAAGAGAGCCTTGGATTCAAGAAAAGAGGAAAATCAGCTGCAAGAAAATCTTGTTAAAATTGAAACTCCAATTCAAGTTGATCCAGATAACATTAGCCTGAATGAGGACCTCGCCATGGCTAAGGATAAACTTAGTAAATTGCAGGATCACAAAATCAGAGGCATCAAGGTAAGAACCAAACTCAATTGGTTAAGCTATGGGGATAAAGGCTTGAAGTTATTTTTCAACTACATTAAAGAGAAAAGTGGTAGAGAGCTTGTTAGGAAAATCTGGGAGGAAGGAACCCTCTTCTCCACACAGGAAGATATTTTAAGACAATTCCACTGCTTCTACAAGAAACTCTTCACCTTAGAAGATGTTGGGGATTGTAATAAGGAAGCTAGGAATAACATTAAGAGGATCATTCCCAAGAAAATTAGCAGGGAGAATGCTTCAAAGCTTGTTGTTGGAATATCAAAAGAGGAAATAGTGAGAGCTATCCACTCCATGAGTAATGAAAAATCCCCTAGATGGGATGGAATCTCTATGGAATTCTACAAGGCCTCTAGTGACTAGATATGTGAGGAGTTGCTTCATGTCTATCAAGAGGCCCTAGAGCAGGGTTGTCTAGGTAAAAGTATTAATAGAGGCATCATCAAGCTCCACCCCAAAGGAGGTGACAAGACCCTAATAAAAAACTAGAGACCTATTACATTATTGAATGTCTCTTACAAAGTCCTGACAAAGGTCTTGGCCTTAAGGCTGGTTGATATCCTCCCAAAATTCATCAATAACACTCAAACAGGTTTCATCAAAGGATGCTACATTCGTGAGAACCTTATCACAAGTTGGGAGGCCATGGAATGGGCCAAGCAATCTGGTCAAAACTTGGCAATACTTCTACTTGATTTTGAAAAAGCCTACGATATAGTGGAATGGAGCTTCTTAAGAACTACTTTAGAAGCATTTGGGTTTCCACTGGAGTTTTGTAATGTTGTTGATACTCTGCTAAAGGATGTTGTTGCTCAGGTGGATGTGAATGATGCACTCTCGAAGGAAATTCCGTTGGAGAGATCTATCAGGCAAGGCTGCCCCCTAGCCCCTGCCCTCTTTTTCATTGCATCAGATGCCTTGCACTATTTGTTGAGAGATCATTCTTTTTCACCCAAGGTCAGAGGTATAATATTTCCAGACCAAAATGAACTAATCAATATCCATTTTGCGGACGGTACAACTATCTTCCTAGAACTGGAAGAGAATAACCTTTGACTCCTGATGGAGAAGCTCAATCTATTTTTCCAAGCATCTGGTGCAAGGATTTCAAGTGTTAAATCAAGCTTCTTGGGGTGGACTGAATCACCACCAAACTGGTTACAAAACTATGAATTTCAATGGGGGGGGCAACAAACAAGTGAGGTATATAGGAATACCTTTTGTAGTCAGCCCCAACTTGAAGGACATGTGGCTCTGGATAAGTGATAAAATTGAAAAGAAACTAGGGAACTGGGATAGACATTACCTGTCTCTACCTGGCAGAATTCAAGTATGTCAAAAGATCTTGTCCTCTTATAGAATTTATTTCACCTCAGTGTGGTTCTCCAGTAGTTACCAAGTAAACAAAATCCAAAAAAGGATCAAGTGCTTCCTTTGGTTAGATGGAAAAGGAAAGAGGAAAAAGCACTTCGTAAAATGGGAGTGGTGTTGCCTGGATAAGTTACAAGGTGGAATTGGGCTCAAGGATTTGGGAACTCAAGGCATAGCACTCGTGGCTAAATGGATCACAAAATATGCTTATGGCGAGGAGCCATGGAAAGTTTTGATAAGAAATAGCATAACCCTTGCCTCCCTGAAGCAAGCAAAGTCATGGAAGAAATTGTCCCTTTGTGATATTCTCATGAGTAAACACCCAATGTCTCTTGCTAGATCCTTGGTGTTCAAAATCCCGTGGAAGGCATGAGAGCTTGTGAAGCATAAAGTGAAGTTCAAATCCTGTAACATTAATGACGACACTAATCTAAAATGTTAGTCCCATTGCTCTTTGTGGTGGAGCCTTGAGCACAAAGGGAAGCCCCTTGCCCTACTCCAAGGTTGTTTTGCCAAAAAGTGGAATCTTAGTGGTATTCAAACCTTTAATAATATTTTGGATAATGGTAAAATCAAAACTTGGGATAGTCTGGTTGATGAATTCAATCTTAATGCTAACTCTTCCAGAACCTACAATGTTGTCTTTGAAACCTGCAAAAATGCTACTTTCTCTTGTAATTATAGTATTGCTTTTGATATGGCTAATGATATTGTTTGGGATGATGATACTCCTCTAATGGAAATTAAAGCTGTAAATGTAATCAAATATTATCAAATTTGGATCTTAAGAAAACTAAGGAAATTCTAAGTCTAAAATTTTGTGTAAGAATTCTAAGTTAGATTTTATTTTTTGTATTTTGAATGTGCTGATTGCAGAACATTTATTAATTTCGATGTCTACAGTCAAGGTTTACTATCATGTTATGTACTTGAAGGGAGAGACACATACCTCCAAGAAGATACGCGCCTCCAAGGAGAGACACATCCTCTCATGGGACGTGTCCCTTGAGGGCACGGGTCTCCTATAGACAACAGATGCTAATTGGTGGCAAACATAACCATTACCGCATTTAACTTCTTGTGATTTACACAATGCAAACTTTGAACATTGATTATAATTTCGAATTTTATTCATGCTCATAAATTTGAATCTCTTATTTTCCAGAAATATTTATTTGATGAGTAATTTCGATCACATATAAATGATGATGATGCAATTAGCAATCATCATTTATATCTGACCGAAGCTACCTTTCATTAACAAAAGATAAAACCATCTATAAGATGTTAACTAGTAATATCTCTGTCATGGACCATGCTAACAAATGTTGGAATGTGAAGCTCACTGATAATAACTGGCAAAAGGTTTTCTACTATGTTTGGCATAATATTACGGAGCCTAAAAAGGCTTGTTTCAGGTGGCTTCTCTTACTACAAAAACTTCCATTTAAAATCAATCAAACGGATGTAGATCTGTGCAGAATTTGCAAGACTTCGAAAACTATAATGCATATTTTTTTCGACTGCCTTTATGCTAAAGAGGTCTAGAATATTTTTTGTAATAATCAGGCTATTTGGAATGTTAAAGGGAATATGAATTGGTATGAAATCTTATTTACCAATAGGAAACTTTAAAAATATCTTCATATCTTCTAGGATTGACTATCTATTGAAATTTTGTGGCATATCTGGAGGGTCAGTAATGAGGAAAAATTTCAAGATAGAAAAAGGGGGCTTATTGAGTCTAATAAGAGACTCACATTTCTATCAATTGCCTCACAAGTAACAGTGAATATGGAGACGTCAATGACCAAGTTCATGAGGCACACGTGGCACCACGAGTGAGGAAACACCGGTTGAAGGATTTTCAAAGGGTGTTCAATGAGGCTGCAATCGGTGCCAACTAGGTTGGAAATCTGAACAGTTCACAGGGTGCACAAGAACTAGTTTTTGATAAGCCATAAGTGTTGTAACAGTATGTTCGCTACTCCATTGGTATATAATTTTTGGTTTGATCTGATGTGAGGTCATGATGGCATACGTTCTCTACCTGAATACTGTAAATTTGGTGATATATTTGTCTGAATAGGCCGCATATGGCTTAAGACTACTATTCTTATCTTTCGATTCTTTATTATCAATACAAAAAATATTAATATATTCTATAATACGATTATTATTATATTAAATAATATTAATTAATTTTTATATAGTATATATATAACATATACTAACAATAATATACTAATTATATATTGTATTATTATATTATTATTACTATAACATTATTATAATATTTAATACATTAATACATTAAACAACAAAAAATATCAATTCTATGGCTCTTCAATCAAATCAAATAATTCCACTTTTTACTATTGCATAATTGTTTAGACATATTATAGACAAACTTTATACTATTTATAAATAGTGTTTTCAAATGAATAGTATTAAATAGTGATACATTAGTCAAAATGCTTACCTCATACTAATATGACTTTAAATATCCAATAGAATTAAAGAAAAATAGTTTTCATATATTGAAATAATTTTTTTAAAAATATATATATTAGAAAAAAACACTCAATTGATTTTAATTATTTACTCTTATTGGTTCATTTGAACAAATTAATAAAACTAGATGAATGCATTAGTATACCTCCCTATCGTAGGAACTAATAAGAATGAATCCAAAACAAATGAAAAAAATGTTAAAGACACACTTTTTATCCTTACATGACCAAATCCTTTAACATAATAAGCATACAAATTTTATGTAAAAAAATGAAACACTATAAAATATTTCATTTAATAATACACTTCTCAATTCATAAAGGTGAGTTTAATAGTCATAAACTTAATAATACCCATATTTTAAAAAATCAAACTTTAACCAATGCACAGTACCCTTTATAAAAAAGAAAAAAAAACATTTCTTAGGAAATATTTCTTTGGCCTCCACATTCATGAAACACTATAAAATATTTCATTTAATAATACACTTCTCAATTCATAAAGGCGAGTTTAATAGTTATAAACTTAATAATACCCATATTTAAAAAAAATCAAACCTTATCCAATGGACTTACCCTTTAAGAAAAAGAAAAAAACATTTCTTAGGCCTCCACATTCATTTACACTATATGAAATGACTGCTACCTACTTCCACCCTTCTTTTGACTCTTGTTTTTTTTTAGACTATAGGATTTGGGTAGCCTCCTATAAATTCCCCTTTAGTACCACAGAGACGAGGCAAATTAGACTTCATGACCTCTTACATACAACAAGATGTTCTGCCCCATCCTTTATTAAGCTACCTAAAGAAGGTCCAAAATATGGAGAATCATCGTTGGCCTAAGCTAATTGTGAAGGAAGAGCTAACTAGAAGAAAGAACACCTGGGTAAAACAAAATATCTGCATGAAAAAGTGGGATGTTGAGATGCATGAGTGCCCAAATACAAATGAAGAAATAAAAAAATATGTGAGAAAAATTTAAATATGCTATATGGACGAAAAAAATAAGACGTAAAAAATATTATTATATCAAAAAATTCAATCGCACGAGGGACCATGAAGAAAAAGCTTATATAGGAACAAATATCAAATGGAAAGCAAAGATGTTGATAGCTCAATTGTGAACTAGTTCACATCATCTTAGGTGTGAAATGGGTAGGTGGGTGGTTCCTAAAGAGGAGTGGGAAAAAAGAATATGTTGATTTTGTAACAAAGGTATGGTGGAGACGGAATGACACTTCATCATGGAGTGCTCAGCGTATAAAGACATTCAGGCCAACTATGGGGACACTATGCAAGGTGATAATTTAAATACCTTGTTTGAAGAATCAAGGTTAGACAAAACTGCAAACTTCATCATCAAAATACACTACAGAAAGATTGATCTCGATCGAAGTTTACAAACTATCTAAAGCCTTCCTGTAAAAGGCTCTTATAATGTCTTTGAGTCCCATAGACTTTTTTTACCTCGTGAACGTCACTATAATTTTTCATTTCATTTCATTTAACTAAGTGTTGGTAGCTCTCATTTTATAATTTGTTTACTTGTGTGAGGTGGGGTTGGGTACATATCCTTGAAAGTCATATGTCTTTGTCATTGATGATTAGAGCCAAAGCATGGTACAAACTAAAAAGGCTTCCCCCTTTTAGTACTTGCACGGCGTTATGTTTGACCATGAACTGCCCTAACTCTATCTTTAAACAATTGAATCACATATTCTATCCTCGCCACCACATTCTTGGTCCACATATTCTCCAGTCATGATAGTGGTAATATGACCTTAAATTTGATGACCGTATAGCCGTATTAGCCTTTTTCATTTTAAACATGTATGAGATGACAAGGGATGTTTTGGGCAGATTATTAAATTTCCGAAGGGAATAAAGAATATATATTAAGATTGGACCTTTTGAGTATTATAGCTATTCATGCGTTTGAAGGGTACTTTCGCATGGATAAATCATTCATTAAAAGCTTGCCTGACAGGCACATTGGACCGTAGAATTTAAGCTCTGTGTGTCTTGTAGTATAGAGGATCGTGAATGTTCTTGTATGATTTTTATTTCAGTTCAGGAAAGGTGTTTTATTTCAGTTCCGGAAAGGTGCTTTATTTGTTCATGTGTGAGGATTTGAGGTTAATTTATTAAGATAAGAATGTTTGTAAATGTAATTGTGAGAATTTATAAATATCAATGTTTTGGATTATATTTTATAGTTTTTAAATTTACATAAGATTGTTATGAGTAGTTATAGTAATATTTATAGTTTGATGTTATATGTATTTTAAATTTTGTTAGTTAAAATAGAGTTCGCATCAAGACATGGTCATTTATGGATCAAAACAATCTTTTGTTTTGTTCCCTCATGTTAGAATAGTCACGAGATATTTGAATAGAACATCTGTGAAAACTAGATTTTTCATATGAGTTTTATCATAGAGATGAAAATCATATTAGAAGTTTAAAATTGAAGCAATTCACTTTATGTACCATTTACTTGGTAAATGATATTTTTATCTAGTGATGACCCCAAGAGTTTAGTATATCGCATGGGTGGAGGGGATATTTTAAATTAACTTCAGCTAATATGTATTAGACAATGAGTTAATGCAGAATACATAATATTTTATTTTAATCTTCTTTTTCTATAATGTTTGTAGATCAATTTAATAAAGAACAAAAACAATAATTCATAACATAATATTTTTTCAGAAAATCAATATTCATCCCAAGTGTTTAATATCTTTATCTGTAATGCTCATGGGCCTGAAATTGTTTTTGGATTGTAAGATCAACAATCCAAAAGCGATTTCGAGCCCCATGAGCATTAGAGATCATGAGTGCATTTACCTCATAGAATACAAGGGTCATTAGGTCAACAATCCAAAAGAAATTTTGGACTCATGAGTATTACAAAGCGTGGGTACATTTTACCTCATAGAATACGAGGGTCGGAATATATTTTAAATCAACAGTGGTAAGTAAATATTATAGTCTATGTCTTAAACCCATCGATAATTTCCACCCTCAAGCCCATACTTTTCCTTAAAAAATATTTTTATAGATTGGAAGGACTCGCCATCATAAATAATGCATTTTCTTATTATTTTCGAGATTCGCCAATATTTTCTACAAAATTTTAGTAATTTAAAAAAAAAAATTGTTAATAAAATTAATATATTTTTCGAAAAAAAGGAAAGATTCGCCAATAGAAATTAATATTTTTTCCAAAAAAGATGAAAGATTTGCTAGGATTTTATATCCTTTTGTTAGGGTGGTTTCTTAAAGTTGTCATTGTTCATATATGTAATTGTGAGAGTTTTTAAATATCAACGTTTTGGATTGTATTTTATAGTCTTTAAATTTTGATGTTATATGTATTTTAAATTTTGTTAGTTAAAATAGATTTTGCATCAAGATGTGGTCATTTATGGACCAAAACAATCTTTTTTTTTGTTCCCTCATGTTAGAATAGTCATGAGACATTTGAATAGAACATCTGTGAAAACTAAATTTTTCATGAGTTTTATCATAGAGATGAAAATTATATTGGAAGTTTAAATTGAAGCAATTCACTTGATGTACCATTTACTTGGTAAATGATATTTTTATCTAGTGATAACCCCAAGAGATAAGTATATCCCATGTGTGGAGGGGATATTTTAAATTAACTCCAACTAATATGTATTAAGGCAATGAGTTAATGCAAAATATATAATATTTAATTTTAATTTTCTTTTTCTATAACATTTGTAGATCGATTTAATAAAGGACAAAAACAATAATTCATAACATAATATTTTTATAGAAAAACAATAGTCATCCCAAACGTTTAATATGTTTTATGTATGATAATTTTTTTTAAATATAGATGGCCACCTTTGTTTCTAACATTTGTGAAAGTATATATTTAACATGAATGTAATCAATAGATGTGTTTTCATTTATATATCAAGTATATAAGTAAAATGAATGCTTTCCAAATTTTAATATAGTCATTAAAACTAGATTTTAATTTATTTTATTTTATAGGGAGTGATGGACATTACATATATCTTAGGTATATTTTTTTAATTGGTAATGTGTATTGAAAAAAAGTTTTCTAAACATGGTATTAAGATGTAGAAATGAAATTAGAGGTGTCATTTAGTTTCCTACAAGAGAATGTGATATTGACATAACTTTATTGAATGAATATCTCATGTTACAATAAAGGGTAGAGAATATTGATGTTGTCTTTATAGGATAGGAACTAGAGAATTTTGAATCCTATTTGAGATGGTTGAGGCCACATACAAGGGGTCTCATTTAGGTTACATTAACATAATCAATCTAAATTGGCAAGCTCAATAGTCCAATAGAAACACAAAGCTTGAAAATTCAATAGCCTCAAAATTTTGAACCTTAGTAACAACAATAATACTAAATTTTTAACTAACACATTATCACTTTTACTAATATAAATATAAAAGCAAAGATTAAACCATTGAAATCTATAGATATAAACTAACATTATCAATAAAGAATTTATGGCAGTGTATGACATAAGCTCACCATTTTTCATCGAAGCATTTGGAATTAGGTATAGATATTTTCTAGGCTTTCTTCCACTACAAAAACTAGCTACATTTTATTTGAAAAAAAATATCATATGCAACAAAATTGAAATCATAGTCATTAATTTCATTATCTTATATAAGTTTGCATGCACATTCATCTTTTGGTTTTGGATTGTCTCTTAATTTCATTATTTTTAAGTCTTTTAAGGGAGTCAATTCCTCTTTTTCTCTTGATGCACATTCACCCTTTGGTTTTGATTGTCTCTTAATTTCATTATTTTAACGTTTTTTAAGGGAATTAGTTTCTCTTTTTCTCTTGTTGTCTCTTGTTTCCTATGTTACTAATCTTCATGCCTCTATTTAGTTAGGGTGGTATCTCTCTACTTTTCTTCTCTTACTTTCTACATCTCTTACTAATATAAATATAGAAACAAAGATTAAACCATTGAAATCTATAGATATAAACTAGCATTATCAATAAAGAATAAATTTAAGACAATGTATGACATAAGCTCATCATTTTTTATTGGAGCATTTGGAATTAGGTATATAGATATTTTCTAGGCTTTCTTCCACTACAAAAACTAGCTACATTTTATTTGGAAAAAAATATCATATGCAACAAAATTGAAATCAGAGTCATTAATTTCATTGTTTTATATAGGTTTGCATGCACATTCATTCTTTGGTTTTGGGTTGTCTCTTAATTTCATTATTTTGAAGTCTTTTAAGGGAGTCAATTTCTCTTTTTCTCTTGATGCACATTCACCTTTCGGTTTTGGGTTGTCTTTTAATTTCATTATTTTTAAGTTTTTCAAGGAAATTAGTTTCTTTTTTCTTTTGTTGTCTCGTGTTTCATCTACCTGCTTCTAATTAATTAGAGTGGTACCTCTCTATTTTTCTTCTCTTTCTATATCTCTATGATAAATCATGAAATATGATCCGAACTGTTTTAAATTAAAATCATGAAATATGATCCCAATTGTTTTAAATAGAAAAAATATAGAAATTTCTATAGAAAGTAAGCAAAAGAAAAGGATGAAAAATCTATTAGAGGAATACCTTGGAATTGGGATGTTGGAACAAACAGGAGCAGGGGGAAAATCTAAGATCCCGGTTGACTAACTTTTTCTTGAGAAACGGTAAATATCTGATCTCCACATACTGGCGAACAGAGATGCTGAAGGGGTATTCTGATTTCCTGACCTTTCAATGAGTGCACTAACAAGGCGGTTTAATCCAACTCAGCCATCTGATGAGATGAGAGGGACATCAAGTTTGTAATTTATGTGAACGCCAATGTCTGTAACGTTTTCACAGAGGCCTCTCTGTCCGCCTGTGGTTGCAAGTAAATTTGTCCACTTCACGTGAGTACCCCAGTGATGATGAACATACACCCATTTGTGGGTCAGAAGAAGGTTAATTATAGAGCTGTTTGTAGAGGTAAAACACACATATGTGACAAATTCTATGAAGTGTTTGCATGTCTGGGTTGTTGGGAATTGATCTTACATAACTGTATAAAAGAAATGTTTTAAACATTCTATTTTTATAATAAATCAATACCATCATGATAACTATTACAAATTGACTGCAAACATACACAGTACTTAAAAAGTCCAGCAACGAACTACACACTTGATTTTGACATCCTCAGGCCGGCCCTGCTGGCTCATCCTTTGCCTTGCACGGATTTTGTGTTCTCCACCCTCCACTCTTTTTTCCTCTTTATCTATCTATATTACTCGTACTCACCATCACTAGATTTTTCTTGAATTTCCTGCCCCCATCTCCACCCTTATCCTCGTTTTCTGCCACTGAAAATAATGATGGAGTCCTTTTTATGGCTGAGTCTGTTGTTGTAGTGCCTTTTCTTTCATCGTCAGCATAAGTCTATATAGATACATCTTGTGGCCGAGCCTACTCTAAAAAATTCACGAGAAGAGGAGTAGTTTAGTCAAGATCTGTATGCATAATCTGTGTCTAGAGTTGGTAGCCTAGAGCTGTGTTCTTCTGGGATTTGATTGTAATTAGTCTGTGTTCTGAGCCTTCTAGAAATTATGATGCTGACTCTTAAATGTTTAGCTTATAGTTTGGTTTGATTGTCATTAGTTTGTGTTCTGAGTCTTCTACCAATTCTCATGCTTTGTTTTTTCTGTTTACAGTCTGGTGTGACTTCCATTAGAGCATTTTTTTTTTTGAGTTGTAGTTAGTTTTTTGGAAGTCATAGAGTCTACAAATTCAAGTGATCATGTTGCAGTCCCAGGCTCCTTTCGCGGCTCGATCGAGCTGGGAGGAGAGTTTGTGCACAGAGCATAAGGATATTGCCTGTTTGCAGCTTGCCCTCCCCTCCCATGGGTATGTGCCTGCAGTGGAAAATTACACCTTTGCAGAAAGAGGAGAGTGTAACAAGGTTAATATGATCTCTATGGCCTGGGATTCTGTTCATGGCAGCCACTTAGGTCACAGTTTTATGGACAAAACTGATGATGATATGTCTCTTGTTAATGAGGATACTAGTCTCAATTCAGGTCCTCATCAGACTGATTATATTTCTTCTTCTCCTGTTGCTGCTGCTGCTTCTTCTTCTCAGTTTCAGTTTAATGATCACTACGGTTGTTTGGGCTCTGAAGAGGAGAGCAACTGGTCACCTAAAGATGCCTTAATGAATACTAGAGCGTATTATGATGCTAATGGGCTTCAGCCTGATGAGAGATCAGTTGGTCTTGTGCTTAGCTTGAGCAGAAATTATCCAGAGGAAGCAGCTGCAGTTAGAGAGACTAGTAGCTGGATTGGTTCTGCTTCTAAATGCCCAAGTCCTCATGATCAACACCAGTGGCCACCAGAAATAGCAGCAAAGAAATCTAAAGCTAAGAATTGTACCAGCCATGAGGATCATCAAGCCCAAAATTATGGTGTAATTACAGGCTCTCGCAATGCACCTAGAATCTGTGTTGATTGCAAGACTACCAAGACCCCTCTTTGGAGAAGCGGTCCTCATGGCCCCAAGGTAAGCAAAATGATCTCATATTTCATAGTTTGTAGATTTAGAAACTAAACAGAAAAAGTACTAAATGCTTATCTAATTAGAATAATAAAGGAGATGGGTAAGACATGAAAAAAAATGATTATGGATTTGAATACCATGTGATCTACCTGATAAGAAGTGATTATGGGTTGGAATACCATGTGATCTACCTGATAAGAATTCAAATCTTCCACAATTAGAAGATAAAGGAGCAAATAGAGTTTTAAACCTCATTGAAAGATGGGGAAGTAACAAACGAACTGGACCATAAAACTGATAGCATAAGTATAATAGCACATAACTATAATCTTAGACTACACACAATTATAATCTTATCACAAATTTCATTTTTGATTAGATCTTTGTTTCTTTATGTAGACTACGGAAGCTTACACCAGTAGTTTTATATTATTTTCAGACATTTTGATAACTTCTTTTGGTTAAGAAAACTTGGATGCTTGTGTGAATAAAAACTTTTTTGTGTTACACTGTTACTGTACTGGCAACTTGGATGCATGTGTTGCACTGTTACTGTACTGCCAACTTGTCTGTCCTTTCCCTTTTATGTAAGGGAGTTATCTTATATATTTTGGATTAATGGGTGTAAAAGTTGTGGAATAGGTTGTATCAAATAAACTATGCCAACGTGAAATCTTCACGACTAAAAAGCTTTTTCTTTGTTTCTTAAAATGGTGCAGTCACTATGCAACGCATGTGGAATACGGTACAGAAAAGCCAAAAGGGCTCTCTCTGCATTTGGGACAGCTGATCACATTGCAGCATACAAATCTAGATTGCCCAAAAGAAAACAACAGAAGACAGAAGATGAAGACTACAAGTTTGTGCATCAAAAGAAAAGAAGCAGAATGTCAATTCCTTCATGTAAGAAGAATATCAATTTCAAATTTTCTGCAAAGCCTAGTCCACATTCATTCCAGAGAGTCTTTGCAGAAGATGAGAAGGAAGCAGCAGTGTTGTTGATGGCTCTCTCATGTGGGCTTGTTCATCTATGACAAACAAAACCAACATTAGATCTCTCTGCATTTTTTTGTTTTTAGGTTTGATGTGATGTTTGAATGGATGAAGCACTTAGAGATAATGTTACGTGCCTCCCTATAAAGTTGGCTGTATAGAGGAACCCATATACTCCGTTTGATGATTTGAAAATGTTTGTACTGTCATAAACAAACATGCACAAATCCCTCTTGAGTTCACTTTACAGTGGTGTTTAAGTGTCAATAAGATATAAACTGGTTATGAAATTGTGGAACCATTGTTTATATATTGACAACAATTTAATCCATTGTCTTATTGTTTGAGAAGATAAAGAGTTGGGGTTGGTGCAGTTTTGAATTGTGGTTTATCCCATTTATCACTGTATAAATGGTTCAGCGTAACTCAAACTTGTACCTCTGTTTTCTCACTATTTGAGCAATAAAAATAATTTTTTATTGGTGTACAGTATGCTCTTTGGATGGTTGTTACCCACATTATGTTTGACGAGAATGGGAATTTGAAGTTTGTTTCAGCAGGTTTTGAATCTATGTTAATTTTGTTTCTAATGGGCTAAGGACAATAAGATTTCCTGTTTAATTACCTGACCCAACATAAGCTAACGAAGGAGATTTTTTCAGCACGGTAGAAAAGCTTCTTGCAGTTAAAAAGAAGAAATAGAGTTTAAGCCACCTTTCAGCCTGGGCATGCCAAAATTTGCTCTACAATAAGCAATGGTAAATTATTATATTAATTTTTGCATAGATCTTTGTGTAAACATCCTTTTATATTTAGATAGTTAAAGGAAACATTTTTTAAATATGGAAGTAGTTTTTATATATATAAGAAGTTGTTTTTCAGTAATTTTGAATTTGAAATTTGGTAGATAGTGTAATCAAGTAACATATCATAATTGTTATCGATTGAGTTACAATCTTTTGGTAAAAGAAATATTTTCAATGCATTTTAAATGTTTGGGTGAAAATACACTAGCAAGTTTCACTTCTAGAACAAAAAGAAAAAATGAGACAAAAACTCACACCCAAAAATATCACAGTTGATCTAGGAGGCTTCAATTGAAGCCCCTTAGATAAAAACTAGCCAGCAATTGTATGGCACTTTGTGGCAAGATTGAACCTCCTTAGATTGGATCTCTCTTAAAAAAACTATATATAGGACAAATGGGTATTGTTTGAAATGTGCAAAGAGGGTTCAATTGAACTCCATTAAATGGAATTTACTTATGTGGTGCCCCCTTAGTAGCTTTTACCCCTCCTATCCACGTGTTGCAATTTTAGAGGATGAAATAGACTAATTAATGTGGTGTGGACAAGGGTCGAAGAAAGTCACTTAGAGACAAGATTGTATGAGTACATAGCCCTCACAATTAGCTTTCTAAAATTATAACATACAATATCTTTGTTTTAAGTAATAGGTGAAAGTGGATTTTTGAATGGGCCCAACTCTTTTTTGACAATCAAAAGGTAAAATTTAAAAGTTTACATACATCAAAGAAAAAACAAGTCTCCAAAGAAAAATTAAGGGATAGAATTCAAATGCAACAATAAAAATATGGAAACAATAGACCAAAAACATAAGAACAAGCTAAGAAAAGGAAAGATCCTTCAACAAGTCCACTACATTATTCTTCTCCCTCTTGAATTCGAAATAATCCTCCATCACCTCACTATCCAAATAAAAATAGTGCTCTCCTTTCACCTCATTTAATTCCTTGTGTTTTTACTTGGGCTTGTTCAAAACATCTCATTTCCTTTTCAACATATTCTCTTGAATAGTTATGTTAATTTTAGAGTTCTTAATGGTAGTCCTACTAAGTTTAGCTATCTTGTTCAACAAGACCTTCAAGTATTCATGATTCATTTCAATCGTATTCATGTCATAGAGTTAATCTTTTTCAATTCCTTTTTAATATCAAATATATCCCTTAACATATTCCAATTATCCTCGTTGAACTTGACATAAAACTTAGATTGAAGTCATTCCCCATTCACCTCTTTATATAGCTAACTCAACTAAATTTTAATCTCTCCTTCTCTATCTTGAACCACTTCAAAATACAACATTGAAAGTTGATACCCTTCTCAAGACATTCCTCATTAATTTTTAAATCCTTTAAGGAGCTCCTCTTCTACATTAGTTGCACAATATACTTAGCCTAATCCTTATCCAAAGTAGGTTTAGCTTCCATACAATGCTTAAGAGCTTTACCATTTCTAAAGGACTTATCATATATAGTTTTTATTACACACTCCCCCAAAGAACTACTACTCTTTATTATACGCTTTCCTTTTCCAACTTTAACCTTCCCATCCACCAACTTAGATCTCCTTGAGGCTTCATAACCCTTGTCCTTTTCCTTATCCCTATTTTTCTTCATGCTCAAAACAAATTTGTCTTTATTGGCACTAGACTTAGGCCCCAAATCATCAACCTTCTCCAAGGGGATTTTAATGGAAACCAATTTGAGGAAGGTGTACAACTTATCAAGAGAGGGATTGGAGGGGTTGACATTAGGAAATATAGTCTTCACAACCAACACCTTTGTAGAAGGTTACAAAGGCATGTCTTTGGCCTTAGAAAACTAGTACAGTAGATAGATCAACCCTTCATGGACCAAAAGTTCTATCTTTGCTAACCCTACATCCACCACCAAAAATTCCAAGGACATGAGTAGGTAAAAGGAAAATTTGACTAGATTTTATGTCTAACATGTTTAAGCAAGTAGAATTGGAAGGAGAAGACTCACTTGTACCTACCTTCCAATATTGTATATTTAAATATTAGATGGTCACCTCACCCCACTACCTAAGTAGAGATTCTCTAAGATAACCAACTTGAAATTTAACTAGCTTCTCATTAACTCTTAAGGACTCAATATCTTCCTCGTTTTTAGTTTTCCTTTCCTTGTATGCTTTACACCTTCTATTGATATCCATGTGTTGCCATTTTAATACTTTCCTCTTTGACCTCAAAACAAATGGTCCCTTTGACATTGGTTTTCCTAGCTTTCCATGATTTGGTGAACTCCATCAAAAATATTAGGTTGAATCCATTAACCCTCTCTATGAAATGGGTCAAATCTCCTCTCCTTACGGTATGCCAAATGGTGAATTTTTTTTCCTTTAAAAGAGAAAGCTTCAGTTTAGAGCCTCTCACCACCCACAGGCATGTTGCTAGTACTAGTCCAAAGCCTTTTAAAACTATCTCTTCTTGATAGTTGTCCCTTGACAAGACATAGAAACTTGAACACCATTATTGTGGGTAAATGCATGGAAATGGGATCCAAAAGAGAGTCAAAAGTGGAAACTTTATTTTAAATCATCAAGAGTTGAAATTTAATGAGAACTTAATATAAATACATGCTAAAACTTTGACAGTGTGATAAGAATAAGAATACTCTAGTGCTTAGAATCTAATTTCTAAATTACTATTTTTTAAATGGCATAGATTAAAAGGGTCAAGTTTTAGGAGTGCACATATGGTCCTATTTTTTATCCAAAAATATAATATAGTGCCACATGTGCTCCCCCTATTTTTCTTCTTACACTAAATATTTTACAAATTTATTTGGTGGAAAGTTAGCTAATATCATGTACATTAGTTTTGAATTCATTTCCTATTTTTTATGAATATATTATGTTTTTAGTTTAAAAGTGGATACATCCTAAAAAAATAAAATTTGGGCAAGTTATCCCTATTTTTTTTAAATGAAAGGAAGTAATGGTGTGGAATACTCTTCCAACATTAATTAATTTATGAGAGGATATATGTGGAAAAACTAAACTAATCATGCAATTATAAAGAAATAAATACAAAAGTAATATATTATAACAAAGTGACATGAGAAACTGGTGCGGACAAGAGTGCGGGTGACAAGATGGTGACCATTATGGACTCCCCTCCGTAGGAGGTGCCAAAGGAGGAGGAGGATAATGAAGAAAGGTGTCGGGAAGAGGAGGATGAGAAAAACCAAAAGCAAGTCAGGAACCCTAGAAAGTGGATCCTCTTTTTGAGGATTTTTCGTATTTGGATGAGGATGCAACCTCCATGTTTAATCTACTGGACATGGCCAGAGCTGGGGCTATAGGTACTTTCAAGATAGCTAAATGGTCTTTATAGGAATTTAACAAGATAAACATTAAAATCAGAGGCTTAAAAGAAAACCTTAAGAGTGTCCCTAAAGGTGTTGTGCCAGACATCCTAATTGATAGGATGGTGGACCTTGAAGGGTCCTACCATGATTTTAAGTCTCTCTGTGAGGAAATAATTTTTGCTCTAGAAGACAAAGTGTCTGGTATCAATGTGGACATCAAAAAGATTATATAGGCGTGCCACATTTCTATAAAGAACAATGCAAAGTCCTTAGAAATCCTGTTTAGGAAAATCAATGAATTGAGAGAAGATCGGGTTGACTTCTCTGAGCTCATGGAGAAGGAATGTGTGGCAAAGGGCAAGGGTAAGAAGACTCCTAAAGATGATGATAAGGGAACTGTGACTAGAGGTTCGGCTAAGTGGAAGAAAACCTTTGATGCTAAGAAAAAAGAATTGTTGGATATGGTTGAAAAGCATAAGAACTAGCACTTAGAGATGGCCAATAATTTGGGTGGCCTGAGTTAGTTTTTTATTGTTGTTTTATGTTTGGGTTGGGGTGTAGGTTTCATTCTTTTTTGTTGTTTGTTGGCTATTGGGTGTTGTTGGTTGTCTATGGTCTTATCTTTTTTTATTTTTGTTGTTGGGTTGTTGGTGGTGGTTTGTTCTGATTATCCTTTGAGGCAACATTTTGTGTCTTTTGTTGTAAAGGGTTTCAGGGTCCCTTCAAAACCTGTCTTTCCCAATTAATCATAACAAAGTGACATGAGGAAAATAATTTCAAGAGAGAAAACCAAAACACCAAAGCAACTCAATATATAATTCAGTAATCAAAAGTTACAATGCACTTGTAGAGTCTAAGCCTTTATATGAGTATAACCAACTAGATATTTAGAGTAGTTTTGGTAGTATAATAGTACTAAACATTATTAAAATGGTAAGAGACATAAACCATAAGATAAATGAAAATGAAGACACAATTACCTTGCCTTTTACCTTTCTTACCTCATGGATTGAGATGAAGTAGATACACCCATGTATACTCCATGTGCTCCTTGATGATGTAGCTATATGTTGCTCTCTAATGCAACATAATTGGGTATGGAAGAGGTTTTGATAGTGATTTCAAAAACATAAGTTTGGAAAACATGAGATGATCCAAATGAGATAAAAAAAAAAAACTTTTGTTGCTTATTTAAATAGTTTTATAACATTTCTAGATCTATTGCCCAAGGGCCACCAGTAGCCACACCATAAGCCAAATTGGGGAACCTTTTTTAAACGAGCATAACTTTCACCCAAGATGTTGGATTTTTGACTTCCAATACTCAATGGAAAGCTCTCTATGAGAATTACGTACTAGTACAAGTTTGGTTCCCTGATTTTTTTGTTTTCATTAATTTTTGGGACCCGAAAGTTAAATGTTATTATTTTCATGGTTTTGAGCATAACTTTTGCATACATAATCGGATTTCGATTACAAATAGGTTTTAGAGAGAATGTGTAGTTTAATACACAATGAATAAGTTATATTTTCAATTTGTGGTGTAGAGAGAGGATTGTACTTGGTTGATCACTTTTAAGTGTCTAAGATTTGGGGTGTGATTGCATGAGCATCCAAATGAGTCAAGAGAAAAAACCTTGAGGGAGTATGTATGTTTTTATGTGATATTTATGATGGTATAGCTTATTATTAGTTTGGTGTTACCTAGTATAGATTTATAGGTGCTTTTTAGAGTTGGAATTTGATGGTGATGGGTACATAGGTTGTCTTCAGTTTTGAGGGCATGATTTGACATTTATATAGAATTGGAATCTCGTTTGGTTGATAGTTGAGTGCAAATACAATGTTGGTGATGATTATGGTGTCATAGATATGCAGGTACATTTGAGCATTAGCACAACATGATCATGTATGTGGTTTTTTGGTGGTGATATGGTTTGGTGTTATAAGGTTGTTCTTATCTCCTAGATGCTTGATTGGTTCCTTGACTATGGTTACTCATTTATGGACATATTTGGCAAATCAAATCTATGGTTGATTTGGTGTTTGAGTCTTGTTGTCTACATGATTATCTTCTTCGATATTTCAATTTGCAGGTTACTAATGTGATGATGAGTTTGCATGTTTCAATGTTTGGGATCTACGAGTTATACAACCTATAGGTGTATACAACCTATCGGGTTGTAGTGGGATGACTCGGTGTGGATTGTTTATATCCACAAGATTGATTCAATTTTAATATATTTTTTTTGTTAGTTGGCCTTGTTTGTGGTCATTTTTTCATTTAATGGGATATTTTGACATTGATGATTTGACGATGTAAGATTGGTTCCTGATGTTTTGATGGTGGTTGTATCTTCTTGGATTTCATCTATCTTAGTTCTACTTGTTCTTTTGAGTTGTTAAGGTTGTACTTGAGTGTATCTGGACCATGGGTGATCTTTATTTAGGAGATGGTTGTCATGATTCCATATGTAGCTTGGTATCATGGTTCATTGTGAGTTGTTGGAAGTGATGTGGATTCATCATTGGTGATGGATGATCTTCTTTAGCATTTGTGGATGTCTTGAAGGAACTCTTAGATCCTTTTGTTGCAAAAGAGTTCTTCCACATTTACAGGTTCACTGTTAGGAGATGGTTATGTGATTGGATATGTTGATTCTTGGTTTAGAATTTGGTTTGGTATTGTGTCATGGTTTACTCAAGTGATTCTATCTTAGATGTTTGAAACGATACAAGTTCTCTTAAGACCAAGATTTTTTGTATTGGTGCATGTGATCTCTTAGGAAAATATGGTTAGATCATGATATCATGATGGGTTCTTGATTCTAGAATTGGATCTTTGGAATTGATCTTGTTGGTTCTCTTCTTATTGAACTCATTGGTCATTTACTTGGGAGCTTCATGATAGTGTGGTATTGAATTTGGAGCTTAGCATGAATTTATCGATTGGAGGTACTTATGGATACTTTGAGACTTGGTTGAGGTTGGAGTTCTCTTGGGATTAGGGACATTTTCTTGAGACAGTTTCTCTTTGGAGATCTCAACAAGAAGATTGGGAATATTTCACTTGGATATCGATGTGGATCCATCATGGACATATAGAGGAGATTTTTCTTGGAGTGAGTCATGATGAATTGGTTATCTTGGAGGAGAATTCTCATTCCCACTCTTGGTCTACTTGACAGTTTATCATCTAAAAGGTATTTTCCCATTCTTGTTTTAGATGTGTTATGTTTCATACTTTTTTCTCATGGGAATGAGTCTTGAGCCATAATGAATATTTTTGGGAGAATAATTTGAAGATTTTTTAGAAAGAATTTTTATTTTTTTATCTTTCATAGATATGGATCTTGAGCCATGGATAGTTAGTTCTGGAGGATTCATTTTGAGGGATTTCTAGCATCATTATCCCCTTGTATATATGATTTTATGTTATCGTTCATTGATGAGGAGATTTAGGAGATTCTTATTGGGATGATTTTTCTTGTTTTGATAATGGATATTCTGAGTTTGATTTCCTTGGTAAGAGAGGCTTACATCCATGTTGTCAATATACATAACTCATATGTTTCATTTGATATATGAGATTGAGTGGTTAGGTGTTGTTAAGGATTTTCATTGGAGTTATAAGGAGAACATACTCTCTTTCCTCAATGTTTATGATTTTCCCTCTTAATAAATTATATTTGATTTATTACTAAATTATAATTACCACTATGTTTACTATTTGATTCTCTCTATATCTCTCTCCTCTCTCTCTCCTTCTAGGCCTACCTCTCACTCCCTCTCTCCATTCCTATCTCTCTCTCTTTTTCTCTATGTCCTTATCTCACCATCTCTCTCTCCCTTTCTCCCCGGGTCTCTAATTCTCTCCCTCCCTCCATCCCTCCCTCTCTACTTCTAGATCTATTTCTCCTCTCTCTCTGTCTTATCAAATGAACTTGGGTTCTCTTATTTTTTTATCAAATTATAGTTTCTTTCTTATTATTCTCTCTTGGGAGAATGACCATAGTGCTACTCTCTTTCCTCATTATTTATGATTTTCCCTCGTAATAAATTATATTTTCTTTATTACTAGATTATAATTACTACTATTTTTACTATTTTCTTCTATCTCTCTCTCTCATACCTAACCTAACCTATTGAATTATCATCAACACTATATATTATTGACCTATCTCAAACCTAACTCAAGTGGCTACCTTATAGCCTAGGTTATCATCATGACCATTGACCAATTTCTAGTTTCCTATTTCTAATTTATCTTTGTCAAGATGCACCTTCAAGTTAGAGATTTAAGTTATTTACATAAATTGATTTCAGTTTTGTGAGATTGTGAGATTCTTATTTACTCATTTTAGAGTTTATGAGTGTATAATTAAGTCCTTATACTTACCTCTCTCTCCCTCCCCTCTCTCTCTCCTTAGATACCTACCTCACTCACTCCCTTCATCCCTCTCTACTTCTCTTTATTTCACCTCTCTCTCTCTCTCTCTTCTCTCCCTCTCATACCTACTTGTCACTCCCTCTCTCCATCCCTATCTCTCTATTTATATCTATCTCCTTATCTCCCCATACCTTTTCCCTTGCTGCCCCTCTCTAACTCTCTCCCTCCCTCCTTCCCTCTCTACTTCTAGGTCTCTCTCTCTAATCATAGGATCTATCTCTTTAGTCCAATTTGGGAGAATGAACTTGGGTGCTCTAGTTTTTCCATCATTATAATTTCTTGTCCTTTCTTCTCTCTCGGGGCATAACCATAGTTCTACCCCCCCTCTCTCTTCCTCTCCTCTTCTCTCCTTAGTTTTTGGTGGAGTGGTTTTTTCATAGATATCACTATCAAAATATAAAATGTTAAATTTTTTGAGTAGTTTTCATATATATTCTTGCTTGGAATGTTCTTTTTAAATTGTTGGTCATTTACTTACTTTTTAATTATATTTTACAATTCACTTATCATTGTAAATGCATTGACTATAAATATTGATTTATATCGTATAAATGTGTTCATATTTTTGCTTGAAATGTTTTTTTTAAAATAAATTATCTCATATCCTAATATTCTAAATTAAATATAGAAATATACATCTAGAGAATTTAAATACTAATTTATATTTCCTAAATCTTAAAACCATAGATTTCACTTTGACTTGAATTAGTAAGTACCTGTATGTGTACATGTGTATTCAATTGAGTTACAACAAGCAATTTATGATGGAGAATAAAAGGACTAGATCGAGGTTGTATGACCAAAAAAGAGAGACAAAAAAATGTATCAGGGAACATCTAGTCAAGAACAGCCCATTGAAATTATTGATGACCAATTTAATGCAGAGGTACAAGGAGAAATTAGTAATAGTGATAGAATTTTTTTGTATGGTATGGAAAATTTTATGGAGATGGATGAGGATTATCATTTCAAGGAGATTTCACATGAAGATATGTTCTCCAAAATCATAGTTAAATTACACTGTAAAGTAATTTGGGATGGAATTTTTGAAGAAAAATATCTAATTGGAAGAGCACAATTATGTGCAAAGTTATTTAGCCGAAAATAAATTAGGTCCTTGTTTTGGAGTTTTTAGGGGTTGATAATAAGAAAATACTATAAAATTTATTAAAACATACAATAATTGAAAAATTGCAAGAAGCATCGAAATTTATTAAGAGCAAGAGTCGAGCTACTAATTTAAGTGATGCACATAGAGCATTGATGACTATAATTTCTAGTAAGAAATTATCACATAGAAGAAAAGTTTAATAAATTTTCAAATTACTAAATGTATCTCGGAGAACTATTCGTAGATGAATTATGAAGAGAAACAAGTTAGATGAAAACATTGAAAATAATTAGGTAAATATTTGTAGGGCTCCTCAAAACAGGTAGAATTTTAGAATATGTAAAGAAATAGATAATTGAATATTGGACCAAGCATTTTTTTGTTTCTTTAAATAGAAGGGACACTCTATGAATAATAGGTGAAGACTGTACAAAAAACAATCATCCAAAAATATTTATAGATACAACACAAAGTGAACTTTTTGAAGCATCCAAGAAATAATTTTCACTAGTGAAGATTTGTCAAAGGATGTTTGAAAGATTATGACTACGTTTTGTATGCATATATAAAGTATGTGAAACTTGTTGTTGTCAAAACCATTTTGAATTTAATCTACACCTACAATCATATAAAAAGCTATGTCAATAACTAACCCAAATGTAGTCATCCCTAAAAGTACAACACAATTTTTGAAGTCTATCGTATGTGAAAAATTAGGAGATTCAAATGAATTCAATATACAATGTATAAAAAAAATATGTAATGATTGTGGAAATTTGAAGAATCTTTTATAATTTCAGAATATTTATCATTCAATACAAGTTATTTGGAAGATATTTGAATATGAGAAATACTCGATAAAGTCGGGATTTGAGTCCAAAAAGATTGTTCTAGGAGAGAGTGAATTGCCTTACAATGAGTTTAAGAATAAGTTTTGTAATATCATACATCCACATATCCAACATTGTCATGGTGCAAGATGGAAAGATAATCAATTTCATGACTCAAATAATTGATTTCCATTGGGTTGTATCTCTCTATTGTATATTTCTCTAAGAGCTATACATTTAGTCCTCAAATTGAGATTCAAAATCAATATTATCATTAAGAGCAAGTTGCACTATTTGTACAAGTTTACTATAGGTATGTTAAGTTAAATGTAGATGGTGTAGAAAGTGGAAAAGATAAAAAAATTATCATCAAGGAGATTCACTTTTATATCAATGATGATACAGGTCATGAAAAAATCTATGTAGCCCATTGTCTTGGAAATTTTTTTGATGATTTGAGATGATGTGACATAAATTCTTTACACAACACTGGATTTGGTTTGATGGATGTTTTGGTAAGTTCTTATTTTATTTATTTTTAATTTATGATTAAATTTATAACTTTAAGACTTGAATTGAAGTTACTTATATGCATATAGTTCTTTTAATTAATTTGGTTTGAATGGAATTTTTTATAACTTCACAAGATAATTTAAGTTTTCAAAATCATTTAATTGGTTAAGCCAAAAACATGTTAGACGTAACATAAAGTTTTATGGACCTTTTTTAGAGTGGACATGGAAAAGGAGAGCATGATGGAGCAAGAGCATGTGTGAATCATGCACTTCACCAACATGAAGTTGTAAGTAACACCATACATAATACAAATTTTAAATGATTGAATAATTAATATTATGCACTTCTTGCCTTGTGATGATTTATTGATATAACCTTTCTCAATAGTTCCATTCTTTTTAAAATTATTATCTCTTAGGGGCACTTTGCCAGCATGAATTTTTAGGTAACATCATATGAAATACAAATGAAATTGTTGAATGGTGCAAAATTCATTTTGGTGCTCGTGACTCAATATACAACAAATGCTATTTTTGGGAAGTTAATGGTACATTGAATTTGTTATTTTGAAAAAATATTTAAATTTAAGTACACGGATTTAATTTTAATATACTTCTTCATTGGATGTCTGAAATTTAAATAAAAAATCTTGTTCACTAAATATTTGGCTTGATACATCTCACAAAGTTTCTTCCATAGTTTTTGTGTAGAGGTCTCTTCATGGACATTGATTAAAGAAGAGTCTGCCAAGCACAATCTAATTAGACCCTTGACTTTATGATCCATAACATCATATTGAGCAGATAAAGTAGGATCTACAAACCTTGAAACATTCTCATCAACAGCATTCCACAGATCTCGATCTATTAATAGATCCTCCATCTTCAGCTTCCACATTTCAAAATTATTTTTGAAAAAATTATCCACCTCTATTCTCCTTGATGAACTTTCCATCTGAAAATTCTTGCAATAAGATCACAAAGATATTCTGCACAACCTACCACTCAAATCTATATTAGTTCAAAAAACTCAAAAACCCACAACTGAAACCAAAGGTGATCAGGCTCTGATACTACTTGTAAGGAAGCTAAGGTAGTGGAACAACTTCCTACACTAATCTTGAGAGGAGGATAATACAAAAATTTATAGATCTTTACAACAGCTACAAAAACTTAAACATAAATAAGCATAAATATCATGCATACCACAACACAGTGATTTATATGGGGGAAACCCTTTCAGGAGAAAAAACCCACACTCCAAAACCCACAGAATATATTATTCATAAATCACAAAGATTACAATATACTTGAAGAGCAAGCTTCTTATAGGAGTATCACCAACCATAGATCCAGAGGCAACATGAATGCTATCAAACTCTCATAATACATCATAATACATAGTTGTAATACAACACCCTCATAAAATAGGGTTGTCTTCTAGGGAAAGTCAAGCCAACAAAATATCGATCGTTAGATCCAAGACCTAATGATGAACAGTGACCCCTCACGGGGGGTACCCCCACACCCCTTGTGCTGACATAATAGTACCTTATGTAATTTAAAGGTTGAGACACATTTTCCCAACCTATAGGAATGTGGAGAGGAAGGCATCAAGACCATATAGAAATCTTCATTCAATGTATATTCCCCACACCCTTTATCAGCTATCTTGACCTTGTAATAAATGGAGTTGGGTGTAATCAATGGTGTGGATGAAGATGAAAGTGTGTTGAGATCACTGTAAGATGTTGATGGAAATGATGTTGTGTTGGGAGGTACAACATGTGTGCTTGGGAAATGGTGGTAGTGACTATAAGTGGCATCCAATAAGCGACAATACTCAAAGGGGGTGGACCTGCATACATGGTACTGCAATGCCATTATGAGGGAATTTGAGGCATTGATGATATGTGGATGGTATATCTTGCATGGCATGCAAATATGGATGACCAAGAAGGAGATTGTAGAGAATTTCAAAGTCAATGACATGGAATATTTTATATTATAGTTTTGGGCCCACTTGAATGGGTAAACAAATTGTGCCTTTTGAATCTCTTTTTTCATTATCATATGATTTGATGGTGATTACTTGAGGCTCCAAATCAGACGACAAGCATCACACTTGTTTGGTGAATTTCAATGTGCATAATCTCAAGGTAGAACCATTATCTAGAAAGACTCACTTGACCTTATGCTTGGATATGAAAACTTCTTGACTTTACTTTAATCATTACAACTTGTGAAGGTACTTGTGTGATGCATCTGAGAACATTGTTATAATTGAAAGCCACACTATTGTAACTAACATGATTTATTTATTTCCTTTGGTTATTAGATGGATTAGATGGAATGGATGAAGTGGAAGGACCTTAGGAGTGATTAGGAAATGATTCTTGATAATTCCTAATTGATCATTTGGTGAGGAGGACTTCACTCCTAAATCAAAATCACCTTGATCAATGAGGTCTTATATGTAGTTCTTAAGCTTCATACACTTATTTTTGGAATGACCCTTGAATATATGGTAATCTCTTGATATTCATTGTCTTTATACCAAGAAGGTTTTGGTTTAGACTCATCAATTTTTTGGGTCAAGGGGAATGTGATGAGAATATAGCTTGAACAAGCTTTCGAAGAGTGGTGAATTTGTGTTTTGGATTATTTTTGGTGCTTGGTTTGAGTTGTCCTTTGGGGATGGAGATGGGATTATTTTCATGAGGTTTAGTGGTGGTTTGATTTAAATTGGTTACACTAGCTACTTAGACATGTTTAGCATCAGTGATTCCATCACCTACAACATTTTAGTTCTTTTCCCAAAAATGTGGTTTGTCATTAGATTTATCATTATTTTCTTTATAAATATTGATGAGAGCTTTGGATATAAGGGTCATTTCAATAGTAACCCCTTCTTAATGATTTCATCAAAATGGACAGACAATGAATTTGTAATTGGAAGGATATCACTTCATTTAACTTTTGGACAAAAATGTTAACCAATTATTTTTTGGGCATAGGCCAAGGAAGGTGGCTTGCAACTCATCTCCATCTTTGTAGATAAGAAAAAAAAAATCCCCATTACATTGTTTAGCATTGCAAAGGTCTAACATAGTGACTTCATGCTCCAAATTATAGGAAAAGTGTGCCACAAATTTTTCTAACAAATCAATGAAGGTAGAGATGGTACTGTGAGGGAGATGCATGATCCACTCCAAATCTTGTCCACCCAAACTATGAGGGAAGAAGTGAAGGAGATAGTTATCACTATATGCTACTTCTTGGCATGCCATGAAGAATTATTTAACATGATTGTGAGAGTCTCCCTTCCCCTTATATTTTTCAAAATTGGGGATTTCAGAGTGTTGAGGAAAGGGGACCATGGAGACATTATGGTCAAAAGGATACTGGTACAAATCTTCAAATCTGATTTGTTTTATTCGTTCATGCTTGTAAGCTCTAGAGGGATAATTTTATTTCTTCTCACTTGACATTTGGGGGTATTAGCTAAATGTCCCATTGGATTGGCTAGAGGACCCAAAGGAATAGCATATTTCCCATGAGGATACAAATTATACAAAGATGGATTGGGTGGGTGATAAGGTGTATTAGAAGGAGGATTAAAGGAAAGTGAACCAAGGTATGAGGATGACTGTGGTTGGGTGGTATGGTATGTATGTGGAGCAAGAGATATATAAGACAAATGTGAAGTATATGAGGTGGATGTTAGAAAAATATAAGAAGATTGTGGGATATAAGTGGATTGATGGATACGAGGGGGTTGTGTTTGAGAAATGTAAGTGGTGGAGTGTGAAGGGATATGAGTAGAATGAGATTGAAGGACATGAGATGTAGAAGATTGGGGGACATAAGAAGATTATTGTGGAACAATGTGTGTGGTGAATAGAGGGGTAGTATGTGAAGGAGAAAACAGATGTTGGGAAATTGAGGAGGTTACAATAACATAGAATCGAGAACAAATGTTAGACTAGGAGTGGATATGTGTGGTAATGAGCCAAGAATCTAGACAATGATTAGGGTTGTGATGAATTATATAGGAGTAAGAGGAATGTTAAGTGATATTTGAGATGTGGGAGTGGAAGTGGGATTAAATTCTAAGCCTAGAGAAGGTGTGGTAGATAGCCTATGTACATAGTTGTGTGTGGAGGGGAATTGAGCTAATATGTTATTCACAAGGATTGGATCTTCAAGTTGGGAAGGTCTATCACCCCATGGATTATCAAAGACTAGCTCAAGAGATCGCATTCTAACTATATCACCTGGTTTAAACATGTAAAAATATCATGGAATTTTAGCACCTCTATTGACTAATTCCTCTGACATTGAATCCTTTTTGTAGTCAATAGCTTGTTCCATTAAATCTCTAATCTCTAGATTACTTATGAACTCTTGGAATCATGGTGAGTATTCTAGTTGGGATACCATTTCAGGATCCATGAGTTGTTCAAGTTGATTTGTTGGATTGGGCATCTCCCCACTTCCAACTGTGGGATGAAATAGGTTCTCATACCTAGGCATGCTTATGGTCCAATGTGATTTTTATTCCATTTTTTTGCACTTGCAAATGGGTAATGGGCATAAAGGTGGATTGTTTATGTTTTTATGAGGTGGATTATAGGTTTGGTGGTGTTTATCTTAAGTCTACGGATCCAATTAAACTGATTGGATACATGGTGGATGAGTGGTTGATATTTTTCAGCTTAAGCATGATCAAGATCCTATGTAAAATGTTGATTTAATAGATTCCCTACTTGAGATAGGCAAAATTCTTGACAGGGTAAAAGTATAAAGTTGTGTCACACTTTTATAAAGAAACTAGCCAACACTGATCTAAATTTTAAAATTGAATAACTAAAATGTGGCATATATATTTTGAATTTTGAAATGATGTAAACTAATAAAATGTTTATTTTTTATTATAGTTTATGTTTGTATTTTTTTGACAAAATTAAAAAATTATTTGAATGTTATTTTTTATAAATTAACACTATAATTTAGTTGTTGATAAAATGCTGAAAAATGGCATTACATGAGACCTCAAGCTTTATATTATAATTTTTTTTTTATTTTCCTTCAAAAAAATTGTGTATATTTATAACTTGAAACTTTAGGGCATGGATATATATTTTTTGAAATTTTAATAGATATATATTTTTAAATAAATATTTCAATGTGTGTGTATTAAAACACGACTGCTTCCACTCGAAGTCAACTATTATATTAAATATTTATCTAAAACAGAAAACAACTTATACTATCTTAATCTAGATTGTTTTATCTAGGGCATCATATTTTTTTCTATTTTTTTAATAAGTTTTAATATTTTTCTTGACATGGAAATCAACCTAATATTTTTGTGCTGATAACCTACTTTTAGTAAAAATATAAATAAAATATAAATAATAATTGAACTATTAAAATAAATATATATTTGAAAACTACATTTATGAATCTACAAAAGGGTATTATTACATTTAAAAAAATGTTATTTATATGAGTAGGAGTTGTTGAAACATTAAATTTTTGAAATAATCTCAATTTTTTAGTAAATTGGCCTCAAAGTGGTGCTACATATGTATTTAGCTAGCAATTTTAGTTTGAAAAGTTGTGGATATATTTAACTTATCTAGAATGAATCTTATTAGATCATATGTTTGACCAAAAATGATTTTTAGTTATAAATACTAAAATTCACTTGTGTTGATAAGTTGGCCAGAAGTGTGACATAGCTTTGTACTTTTACCCCCCAAGCATCGAATGATATCAATACACACTATACCTCTAGCTCAAGGTGAAATAGAACCAAGAGCTTACTAACTTGGGATATACTAAGTTCCAAAGAAAGAGTTGTGGGGAATAATTGGATTTAGGATTTAGGATCTTAAACAAGTGTTCAAGGGTGGATTTGCAGTAATAGATAGTTTAGATGTTGATTAGGTATGTTTAACTAAATCCTTATGTAAAGAGTATGACATTTCAGATGATTTGATGGTGGTTGATGTCATAAAATGGTCATTTTTTGGTTGAATAGGTTGTGTAAGAAAGCTCTTTTGCAAACTCAAGCACAAGGGAACACTGGCTATCTTATGGAACCTATGGTTTGTTCTATGGAAACAAAAATATTAAAAAATGGAGTAAGACCACATATCTAGAGATGTTTAATGAACATTGGGACTTGGAACAAGTCAAAATAGAACTATCTAAAATGTTACGTCTCCCAAAAATATACATGACCACCTAAACAAAGTTAGAGTATAATTTGGGGTTAGGATTGATTTCTATAAGGCCAATTAATTAGGGTACAAGGATGCCCAAACATGAACAAAACTTCCTAAGAAGAGTTCAATTGATTTCTGAGAAAAGTTTGGACAAAATAGCACAAAGTAGGATTGCTTATCCAGAGATGTTTAATAAAATTTGGGACTTGGAACCAGTCAAAATAGAACCATCTAAAGTGTTACATGGCAATGCAAACATATACGGGGCTACCTAAATAGAGTTAGAGTGTAATCTATGGTCAAGACTAACTTCTATGAGGCCACCCAATCAGGGTACAAGACCACCCATACATGAATAAGACTGCCTAAGAAGAGTTCAACTAATTAATGAGCAATGTCTAGGAAAAATAGTACCGCCTAAACATAGGGCAAGGCCGTTTAAACAAGGTAGGACTAATTTTGAGCCAAATATGGGTAATACAAGACCACCCAAACACAAGACAAGGGTAAAAGCAAGAAGATGAGTCCATGAAATGTGAAAATTTTTGTCTTAGAAAAAATCCGAAATCGGCCTCAACAAAATGGGATCCCAATTTTTAATAAACGAGATCCCATTTAGGTTCGAGGTCCTAAGCCAAAAATGGGATCCCCTTTTTTTAAAACGGGATCCCATTTCTTAAAAATAGGATCTCATTTCTTAAAAAATGGGATCTTGTTTTAAAACAACTTGCTAAAAAATGGGCCGTTAAAAAATAGGATCCCGTTTTTTAACGGCCCGTTTTAAAACAGGATACTATTTGTTAACGACCCGTTTCATATTTTTTAATTTATTTTTTACTTTTAAGAAACAGGATCCCGTTTTGCAAAATGTGACCCCATTTTATAGAACAGAATCCCATTTTCAAAACAGGATCCTGTTTCATTCAAGTATAATTTTTTATATATTTTTATGAAACGGGATCCCGTTTTTTAAAATTTTGATTTTTGGTCGGGTTTTTGATTTGTTTTTCGGTTCGGGAAAAGGCTTGGGGACCTAAACCTAAGCCCTGAACCTGGTTTGACCTGCAAGTTGAAGGTCTTGACAATGTCACAAGAAAATAGCGACCTTGGGCATATATTTGAAGACCTTTTTGCAGAATTTTTTGACGAAATTAAAACCCATTATAAATGAGATAGTGTAGATTCCAAATATGTAATTTTTTTTACAATTGGATTACTTTTTTAATTTTTCAATTAATTTATGATGAAACAGGTCCATAAACTTGAATTATCAGGTTTTTTTAGTATTTTGATAACTTTTTATTAACATAATTTTTTGACAAACGAATTACATGAAAGCGTACTTCAAACAATTCTTTTCAATTTAAAAAAAATTAAAAAATAATAAGTTTAGGTCATCTTATGTGTGACGTACACGATGATTTTTCAAAACACCAAATATGGCCAGTAAAAAATTAACAAAAAAAAATATTCAATAAAAAATTACTCAAAAATATGGAAAGCGTGCTTCAGTGAGTTACAAATCTTTTCCCAAAAGGATTTATAAAAATATGACTATTTAGGTCAAAATATGGATGACTAGGTAAAACTAAATAAGTAGTAACACAATGGGGTGTAACAATAAAACTTGATTACAAATACCACAAGTCAAATGTTAGTAGGTCACTCCCCCAAAATGAAATTAAACTTGTTGGAAATTAGAAAGGAAACATAATTACCTAGACATAGAATGGAACCACTCAAATAGAGATCACTTCATAAATTGAAAGCTTACCTTGATTATAGGGCCAACCCGGTAGAACACAAGGCTTCCTAAAATGTTGCAGAACCACCCCACTATGCATAAGAATTCCCAATTATGATTCCCTACACAAAAAATGAAAATTGGTCAATTAAAACTTGATTTCTTTGTGCCAAGAGGTAGTTTGGGTAGTATATAGGCCTACAAAATTAAGTTTTATCAATAAATAAAAATGAATTTCCATTAGCAATACAAAAGAAAACAAGCTAGATTAATGAAATGTGACTCCTCACACCCTCATGTTGAGGCTACCCAAATACAATGTGAGGCCACCTAACTAGAACAAGGCCTCCCAATCATGACCTACACACAAGAAAACTAAAAACAACCAATTATGATTAATAAAAAAAGATGTGGGTCCCACCAGGCATGCCAGAAATGTGTGCAACCTAAAATTGTGGGTATATATGAACAATTTAAATGGATAAATTGATCAAAACAACAACCAAACAATCACTCAATTATGGCATTAGGAAATGCAATAAAATACAAAATCAATCAAACAATTCCATGTTAGATATCCTAGTTGCATGAGATGGGTGTGCCCTTTGATGATCTTGATGTGTGCTCAAGAATTTTGTAGCATAATATTGCTTTCCAAAGCTATGTTAAAATGTCTTGGGTTGGGTTTGGATTTATAGATTTATGATTGGAGGGATCAATGGCTAGAATGGCTTGAGATATTTCAAGCAAGGAGAGAGTGACACGTGGCAAATGGTGGTTGGGTGAGAGTGGAGGTCCCAAGATTGGTGGAGGATCAAGGGATGGGATTTTGCATGGGAATTGGTGGATGGATAGGATTGAGATAGGGTGTACTTGGAGGGTTCCTCATAAAGGTGAGTTTTGTCACCACCATACCTTTGGAGTATAAAGAGAATTTTAAATTATGTTTTATGAAAAAGAGGAAGATAACCCATGCCTCCAAGGTACATGAGAGAATAGATTAAAGGATCATTTATGGTTGACCCATACCTTGGAGTACCCCATGAGGGTACTTGATGTGACATATAGATTTTGTGGGGATTTGCAGTGGTCAAATCCTTACTTAATCATTGATTAGTTTGTTATTATTTCCAACTAATGGCCTAAAATCTTCTAAATGCTTTCCAATCTCTATCATCAACGACTCTAAGTTGTTGTCCAAAGAATAGAGAACCACTTTTAAGATATGTTCTCTTTGCACTTCAATCTCTGCATAACTTAGGTGGGTTTCCCTATATGGTGTTGAAAACGGATGTGTAATAAGGTTATATTGTAGCACCTAGTAGATAGATGACTTCACACAAAGGGATAAGGAGTTGTTGAATAAAAACTTGGCTATCTCATTCCTTATCTTTTGTAAACCCAAGTATAAAGTGTGTAACCTAAATAATAATAAGAAATTAAAGGTCTAAAGAATAGGATTAATAGATTTAAGAATTTTTCCAAGGATGAGAGAAGAAAACAAAGCAAGATCAGTGCTTGCATTGGGATATAGATTCATATGTTATGCATTATACATGATAGAACCAAAAAATATTTTGATGCCCATCTAATATATTATCACCTTGTGATAACATGACTTGCACAAGCCTACTATGCAACCACACTTAGTAATCCATTGAAAGTAATAACATTCCTATTAATCTATGGCAAGAATTTATTCTATCCCTTGAATAGATAGCAAACCATTAAACTAATTCTAGAAAACAAATGTGCTTGAAAAGATTATATAACCCTTGACTACTTAGCTTAAAGAACATTATTATTCATAGTTGAAGACAATTGCAGTAATAGTGTATATACATATCAGCCATAGTTTCAAAATACAAGGGCACTGTCAATGTAATGATTAACTAAATTACACTTTCACCTTTGGCATTTGACACTTTCTATACAAGAGCTTCTTCCTTTGACTAAAATTTAAAATCCCTATGAAAGAATGAGATATTACATAATAAATACTAGGAGGCGAATTATATTAACTCTTAATGTGACACATGGCTCAATGTGACCCCTCTAATCTGCAACTAAAAATAGATATGACATTTGGAATATGTATTTTCATCTTAATTTTCACTTTATCTCACATTTTCCTTCACTCTTTTTTATACTGAAGTTTGTTATTACCTTTATGTTTGCAATCCTGTGCAACTTTCTCACCTACAAGTAAAAACTCATTTATTGTCTTTGTTTTCACTTGCAAGTGAAAAGATTTAATTCTAAGGTAAAAACCCACTTCATTGGCAGTGAAAAATGCATTTTACCATACATTTAAAATATTAAAACCTGAAAAGCTCCTCCATATTTCATTCTTGCATTTTGACCAACACATTTTTGTGACCATCTGCCTTTATTTTTATTTTTGCAAAAAACTGAGCATTTTTTCAAACATTTGTCTACAACCATGTATTTGTAATTACATATTTCCAACTCCTCATTTATTATTGCAGTGCTATGATCAATATACTTTACAAATAATTTCTCTGCTAACATATTTTCTATTGTACTCATTTTAATGCAAGTCTCTTCAAATGTATATTGAATCACCAATAGTAACATTGCAAATATGACGGTTCCATAATTTCATCATATCTCAACATTTATATTTGCATCCTCCAAAATGAAGATCTTCATTAGAGCTTAAAAGTCACCTTCTTGCCTACTTATCCATGCTCATTTGATCCTTTGTTCTCCATTACAGAGTCACTGGACGTTGGAATTAATTGTTGAGTCATTTTGGGTCAGTACAAGGACGTTTTTGATGGTGTATGGATGTTTTCCACATTGGTAGACACTTCTAATAGCTGTAATGAAGCCATTGATGAGTTGCACGTCATTTTTTACCTTACTGGTAGTGAAAACCATTCATAGCATCTCTGAGAATACTGCCTAGACATTTATTTGGTTGTTGGGTCATTTTTGGTAGTGGAGAGACATTATTCTCCATTTTTTCCACTTTTAAACAGACGCAACAAGGTTTCCATGATTTACAGGTCATATTTATGCAATTGGGACATTTTTAGACTTATTGGCACATAAAAATCATTTGAGATTTCGCCCAAATTGCTATTTGGACGTGAGAAATGGTTCTTGGGTGTTTTTGGGAGGTAGAACTAGTAGTTTTTAACCATTAGATGGCTTAGTAACAACCCCCAAAGCCTCCTCACATGGTAGAAGACCATTTTAGTGTTGCTATGGAGGTTTTGCAAGCATAAAATAATGGAACTTTGTCCCAAAATGGCATTAAGATATAAAGCAGCAAAAATAAAAAACTACGCCTTCAACCAATAGACAAAAAATAATTATTCAAGGCACCCAACAAATTTCAGATCAACAAATGAAGTGGGTTAATGGGGAGTCAATCGGTGTCTTCAAGTTCATCATAATCATTAATTATTATATTTCTATTGAAAGATCATGAAGTATGATCCGAAACGTGGATGGAAAAATACTTACACAGTTTCAATCCAGAAAAATACAGTATTCTAATATCATGAACTATAAAGTTAGTGTGATGAAATTCCTTTGTTCCATGTGGATGCAAGGTTAAAGTTGGTGCCCATAATCCAATCTTCACTTGGTCAACAAGATAGGAAAAAAACTCAGCAAGTGTACATGAAAATTGAACTTAAACTTGGCGCCAACCACCTCCATCTCAGGAAACAAGCAATTAGATAAAGTTTCATTGTGGCCATTTGAAATATTCTGGATTTAACTTTCTCTCCCTTCACCAACCTCCGATGGTGAGATAATATGCTACATTGATTGACCCCTTTACATAGTGCCTAGCTAAACCAATGATAAGCATTCACTTAAAACCATTTTTTACACATGAAAAATGTCATTCGAATGGGCCCAACTTGCCTCTCACAAACAATAAAATTGAGTTATGGGAAGAGTTATGAAGAAAATAAGTTTTACAACCAATATTTGAAATAACTTCGGAATTACAATATAGTGAAATTAGCATTTTTAATTTCTCCACAAGTCAATCGGTGGTATCGACATCATTAGAGCATATGACTTTTGAGAGCCATGAAAACTCATAGAGGGCCATAATAAATTATTTAGATTCTTGTAATGTCACCGAAAATTGCATAGCAAACAAAATTTTAGGGGCTCCTTTGTAAATGGAGCCTTTTGATAGGGCAGTTAATTTTTTTTGTTTGAACTTTGAAACTCCTTTGACAACCATGAAAATAGAGATGTGGACTATTGAAGGAAATTGAACAATTGAGTCATCACCAGAACTGAGAGATTTGAACTTTTTTACAAGATTTTATAGACCCCCTCCAAAATCGCGACAAATTAAAATGTGCCTCAAAACTTCTTTGATTCCCATGAAACTAAATTTGCACAGTCCATATGGCCTATCAAATACTTCTACCAACCTTATTTTCATGGCGATCTCTAGATTATAATATTGTTATGCTACAAGTTTCAAGCCAACTAGCTCCCACAAGGCTTAAAAAATAAGCCTCAATCACCAATTGAAAGGTTAAGTTGTGCTACAAACATGGACAAAATATCGGTGCTAGCATAGTCATTTTCCCCTGATTAGGTAGAGATTATGGAGGATGGGAAAAAAATGGATCTAAATTTATTTATTTAGTTTTTTTAGAGGAAAGGAGATGAAGGCTAGGTAAATAATTAGGAATCATTATTTACCATAGGTTAGATTTTAGGGAATAATAGAATAATAATTTTGGACGAGGATTAGGATATCAAAAATTGTAATTAAATAATTATATTATTAATTAATATATTAGTTAGGGATAGGAAGAATTGGGCTAAATTGATCAAATGTAAATGATCAATTTTAGGTGTCCACGATGGGATATGATGCATGTTAGTATGTAAATAAATGTCTAGCTTGCCAAAAGCACAGGGACCTAATGCATGCTCTAGCATAAGCTCTGCAAATTTTTACCACTCCATGGCCCTTTTCTATATGGGGTCTTGACCTCATTGGAAAGATCAATCCCACATCCTACTAGAACCATAAATTCATTCACTACCACCAAATACTGCACTAAGTGGATAGAAGCTATTCCACTCACCTTCACCATTGGAAATCAAATAGTCAAATATATCCTCAACTACATCATCTACTGCTTTGGCATCCCTTCCTCCATTATCATTGATAATAGAAAATCCTTCAAATACTACAAAGTGTAAACACTCTATGACAGATTTCATATTAAGCACAAGTGGTCCACCCCATACTACCCACAAGGTAATGGCCAAGTTGATTATATGTGTCATATATACAAGTGTGATGCATATATACAATCTCGCAAATGTGACTAGCTTTGGATAGCACTATCAATTGAACCCCTTGTAGTTAATGGTGGCTTCGTCATCAATAGATGTGGTCTTGCTAAATCTACCTAACCTCATAAACCTACTCATTGAACTCATGGCATATGATGGTGCCCTCTACTATGTGGGTACAACTTTCTCATATGAATATCTATAAAACTCTCCCTCTTGTCCTACCTTTGTTTCTCACTCTACCCTCAACCATTGTTTCTCCCTCTATGTATGTTACAATTAGACAATTATTGTATCTCCCTACGCTCAATTGTATGTCTCCACCATGTCCCCCTGCCTACCACTATTCCCAAGATACATCCCTCTCTTTCCTCATGAAATCTATCTCTACTTATAGCCTATCCTTGTCCACCAATAAATTAACTCTCAACCCCTTCATGGTTTCCATCTCTATGTGCAATATGTCTATATCCTCTCACAAAATCTCCCTCTCCTCCATGGCTTAATCTAGTGATGCTCTAGCCTCATCCCTCTCTCTTTAATAGGCATCCAACTTTGACATCACCATCACCAACCATACCTATACATCTTCCTCCTCCTCCCTCTATATATCCACATTCATCTCCTGCTCCTCCCCCCCTTCTATATTCACATACATCTCATCCTCATCCTCCTCCCCCTCTATATTCACATTCATTTCCTCCTCCTTCTCCTCCTCTCCTATCCTATATCCCCTAATGGATCAATTCCATCTCCACCCCTACTCTAGCTACCAATGGACCTTCCACATCTCCTCCCTTTACACCTACTAGCTTAGCTCCATCATTTGGCATAGTCAATTGTACTATCCACTACACCTCCTACCACTTTATATAGGATTTTGTAACCCCTACATCCACTACCTCCACCCTCAACATCAATAGTATTGGTTGTGCCTATAAAAATCTCTCCCTCTGCAATCCCCATATCCCCACCTCTCATGAAACTCATGCAAATAATAGCTCACTCTCTGACCTACTCTAGGGTAAGATGATCTACCCTAATACCCTATGGGGAAAATACAACTCCACCACATGTTGTCTACCCACAAAAAAGAATATAAATTATGGATATTCCAACTCCTCTTATCATGGCCATGTCTCACATCCTCTCCATGTCCTTCACACTACCTATTTTTATCTCATCAATTTCTCTCTATCAATATTTCAAATACCCCATCTATATTAGCCATATTGTTCTTATGTAAGTGTATACATGTATAGTCATCCTACCATCTACCACCTTTTTTCCAATGATCTAAGAACTCTAATGTGCTCCCATGCCCATACCTATAGCAATATAACTCCACACCCCAAGCTCCATCCTCCTTTATACAAGATCATGTGCATGTCTCTATACAATTATTATAGTAAACACAAAGCCCATGCATACACACTTCCCTCCTTTAACATCCCCTCCAACACTCCCACCCAACCAATCAAAAAACCTTTTGATCTCCTATTAGTCAAAAATATGTTGCTAATAAGATCTACCAAAAATAGTGTTGAACAAGACAACTAAGAGAGGGGGGATCAGTTGTCATAAATTTAAACCTTAATTCATTCATCGGAACTAATCCTTAACATTGCTTAAATGATTAAACATTAAGTACAAGTGCGTAAACTGAAAAACATCACACGAATACAAAAACACCAGATTTATGTGGAAAACCCAATGAGAGAAAAACCACTGTGAGAATTAACTCACACTATAGAGAATATCAAAACCAATTACAAAAGGCTCACTACCTGAGAAACAAGGCTCACTGCCAAAACAAGGACTCGCTATCTAGATTAGGATTCATTGTCCAATAGGGCTAACAACCTGGAGGGCTCACTGCCATAGAGATACAAAGAAGATAGAAGAGATATGTTATGGAGAGAAGACGATCTCAATGCAACAGAGAAATCCACCACAATTTTCTCAACCACTTGCAGTCATACATGAATGATAGAGTACACTTTCAACTCACTGCTTCTAGAAACTCAGCATTTAGGCTTCACACTGATTTTCCACACTCACATCACACACACTCATTGATTCGCATTAATCTCACATCTATCTTCTCTATTTCTTTGTGCTTATCTCTTGTACTTAATTTCACCACTAACTCATCATATATTTATACCATCTTCAACTTTGAAATATATCCAAAGTCAACCATTTAGCATTAAATTCAAATTAGGTTGGCGCCAAAACATCCTAGGGTGGAATTAGAATGAGGGTGACCCAAACACATGCTTGATAAGGACCCAAATAGATCCAACACGCTTCATCAACTCCAAAGATTGTGTTCAACAGAAGGTCGACCAAACCAATGTAAAACACATAGAACAATTAAGCACAAATCTTCCAGATACTGAAATTAGCTTCATCACGATCATATCAACTTAACTCTAGAACCGCAAGTCATAAAACTTTACCAAAGAGAAATTTATACCAACAAAATTTCTCCCAGACCTCAACCAGAAACATAGAAAACCACACTTCACAATTGTTGAACATAACTCACACTGTACAATGAATTAGCAACCAAAAAAATAGATATAGTAGCTTCCAACAAACACAATCAACATATCTGAACCACACAAACATAGGAGAAAATCTCAGAGCAAACACTGAACACCTACAACATTTCTTCAATACAATTTTCTCAATATCCTCAACATGAACAACCAATAACCTACGACCATGACATTAATGACAACAACAACCAGTTGATAATCATTTGACTAGTTGGCATCAATGACAACACCTTCATTATTTTCGTTCTTGCAACAATCTCCCCCTTTGTCATTGATGGAAAAACATGATATGAAAAACCATAAAAGACAACATACTAGCTCTAAATACACTTCTCAAGGTTTTTCTTTATGTTTCTCCTCCTTAGTAGATAATCTTTTACACATTCTTCCTCTTCTCTTTTTCACATTCTTTCTCTCCTCTTTTCCACATTCTTTCTCTCCCTGTTTGACATCAATGGGAAAGGAAAAATATCTTTTACATTGATTTCCCCTTTGACATTAAAAACTGAATACTCATACAATAACAAAACATAACACTACCTACTCCCCCTGAGAGGTAGCCACCAAAACACCAGTTTAGAAGAAAGATAGATCCACCAGACTGATGCATCTCCATATGCATCTAGTTCAAGAAAGGAGGGGCAATGACCCCTAACTTCTCCCGGAGATACTCAAAAGTATCTTTAAGAAGAGCCTTCGTGAATATATCAGCAATTTGATTCTTCATCTAAACATACTCAAGCTTTACTTCATTCTCCACAATATTCCCTCTCAAGAAATGATACCCAATAGATATACGCTTTATCCTCGAGTGCATCATAGGATTCTTTGAAATGTTAATTGCACTTGTGTTATCACATAAGATAAAAATAGGATCTTCATACACCAATATGATATCTTTCAATGTCTATTTCATCCATATAACTTGTGTACAACAAGATGCAATAGCAATATACTCAGCTTCAATAGTAGACAAGGAAACTAAATCTTGCTTTTACTCAACCATGCTACCAATCTACAAACAAGAAAAAATGCACCACCACTTGTACTCTTTCTGTCATCTACACATCCAGCTCAATCTGCATATGTATAAGAACTTAGTGTAAATTTAGTATCCCTAGGATACCATAATCCATAATCCATAATCCGGAGTGTCATTGAAATATTTGAATATTCTTTTAAAAGTAGCAACATGTGTTTCCTTAGGATCTTCTTGAAATCTAGCCACAAGACAGACAACATACATAATATCTACTCTAGTAGCATTCAAATACAATAGTCCACCAATCATAGATCTATACTTGCTTTGATCAGCCTTAGGTGAATCATCATCTTTACCCAATTTGCAACCAGTCACCATAGGAGTACATACCGGTTTCGAACCATCCATTTTAAACTTCTTCAACATATCTTTCACATACTTAGACTATGAAATAAAAATTCCTTTCTTTGTTTGATTAATTTGTAGCCCAAGAAAAAAATTCATCTCTCCAAACATAGACATTTCAAATTCTTTTTCCATCTCTTCCATAGACATCTTACACATAGTTTCATTTCCTCCAAAAATAATTTCATCAACATATACAACCACAATCAAGATGTTGTCATTTTCAATTTTTAAATACAGATTACTATTTGTCATACCTTTGTTGAAACCTTGATGAATCAAATACCAGTCTAACCTTGTATACCATGCTCTAGAAGCTTGCTTCAATCCATATGAATCTTTCTTCATTTTTCACATCATATCTGGTTGATCTGACAATTGAAATCCTTTTGGTTGTTCCATGTAGACCTCTTCTTTTAGCTTACCATCTAATAGACCTCAAAATCTTTATGAGCAGTAAATGCTAAGAACCTCCTTATAGCTTCCATTCTTGCTACTGGAGAAAAAGTCTCCTGAAAATCTATGCCTTCTGCTTGTGAGTAACCTTTACACACAAGCCTTGCTTTGTTTATAACCATTTCTCCATTCTCATTCAACTTATTTCTAAATACCCACTTTGATCCAATAATGTTTTTATTTGCCGATCTTGGGACAAATTCCCAAGTTTGATTTTTCTCAATCTACATAATTTCTTATTTCGTAGCTTTCATCAAATGTTCATTTTTACATGATTCACTTACACTCTTCGATTCAATCTCAAAAAATAAACACAAATTTACTTTAGCAGCAACAAGTCTACTTCTTGTCAATACACCTTTTGTATTATCTTCAATGATTTGACTTTCTGAATGATTCTTCTGCACATATCTAGGTGTCTTAGGGGACACCACCGGAGCTTATTCTTCTCTTTCATTTTCTTCATTTTGCTTCTCTTGCCCATCCTTTTCCTGTTCTTCCACAATTTCTTCAATTCTTACACAATCAAGTTCATTAGATACATATCCATCAATATCAATTGAATTCTTCATTGTTTCATCAACCTTGACATTTGCACTTTCTACAATGTTTCTCAGTCTTTTATTGAAACAACTATAAGTTTTTCTTTTAGTAGAATAACCAAGAAAAATGCCATCACTTCTTGCATCAAACTTTCCTAAAGTTTCTTCATCTGTTCTGATTTAACATTTGCTTCCAAATACCTTGAAATACTTAACAGTAGGAATTCTTCCACACCATAACTCATAGGGGGTTTTTGTACTGTTTTCTCTTGCTTGAACTTGATTGAATACATAAAATGTAGTATGAATAGCTTCTCTCCATTAAACTTCTAGTAACCCAACCTCAGTAATAATTGATCTAGCAGCCTCTTGAACTGTTCTATTCTTTCTTTCAACAACTCCATTTTTCCAAGGAGTTCTTGGAGAAGATAGTTGTCTCTTTATTCCATGCACTTCACAAAACATATTAAACTCATGGGAGGTGAATTCTCCACCTATGTTAGACCTTAAGCATTTTATCCTCAAATTCACTTCATTTTCAACCTTAGCTTTGAATGTCTTGAATCTATCTAATGCATTTGATTTCTCTCTAAGAAATGCGACCCATGTATATCTAGAATAATCATCAATCAAAGCATAAAACACCTTTCACCTTGTAGACTTCTCACTCTTGTAGGACCACATAGATCTGTATGAATTAAATCCAGTAGTCTATTAGTAGATTGTTCCTTTGATCTGTAATGGATTCTTGCTTGCTTTCAAAATGGAAAATTCCTACAAATAGCATTAATAGGCTTTGTAATACTTGGTAAATCTCTCACGTTTTGAACTATGCTAATTCTCGCCAAGTTATCAAAATTCATGTGACACATTCTCCAATTCCACAAGCAAGTGTCATTAATCTGAGCCATAAAGCATCATCCATCAACACCCTTAAGTTGATAGATATTTCCTTTAGATTTCTTTCATGTAGCAATCACTATTCCAAATCCTTTTTGGATCTCACATCTCTCATCCTCAAACACAATATTGTATCCTTTACTGCACATCTATCCAACAATCAAAATATTTTGTCTTAAACCCTTAACATAGTCAACATCATCAATATTATGCTTTCCATCAAAACTTACTAAACCTATCCCACAGATTTTAGCACCAGTATCATCTCCAAACATAACCAAGCCTCCATGATAATTTTCAAGTTTAACAAACTCTTATCACCAGTCATGTGATGTGAACAACCATTGTCAACAACCCAATAATTATTTTCTTTTTTAGCATGTAGGGCAGAGATAACAGTACGTTCAATTTTCTCCTTCTCTGGAGGGCATTCCTTCACCTATTTTTCAGAATTAGCAAAAGTAGGTTCATCCTTTATAGCCAAGAACAATCTTTCATTGTCATCGGTATCTTCATAATCAAAATCTTAATCGGATATACTAGCATTCTCATTCACATAATATGCTTTGTTGATCGTCTTACCTTTCTTTTCTTTCTCATATCTTTGTTTATTCCTCTTAGCTCTTTCTGGACACTTTGCAGCATAATAACCTATTTCTCCACAACTAAATAATTTTAAGGGTAACTTACCTTCATACTTGCCAAAGCCTTTCCTCATCCTTCTCACAAAATTAGCTTCTACTTCATCAATATTTTCTTCATCTGGATCTTTAGCTTTTTTAGCCTTAAAAACAATCTCTAATTTGAATCCATTTCTCAAATTCAGCTTCCTCATCTCATAAGATGTCAAAGATCCCAACAATAGATCTTTGGTGTAAGTCTTATAATCTATACTTTGTTCAATAGTACATGCCTTCTCGCTATAAGCATCAAGGAGAGTTCTAAGAATCTTCTTTACAATTCTAGTTTCATTTGTAGTAGCACCAAGTCCTCACATTCCATCTACTATCTCATCCAATCTATGTAAATAAGCTTTAACATTTTCATCTTCAAACATATGTAGGAGCTCAAACTGTGTTGGATTTGAGAAGATACAACACCACAGAAGCCCAAAAGATCTTTGCAAGCAAATAACCTGTTACAAGGAGAAACAAAGAGAAGCAACAAAGGAAATGCTCAAGAATGTGGAGCCATGAATTCACACAAAATGTAAAATGAATTAATGATACAAAAGATAGTTTTCAACTACATATAGATGAAAACCCTAAAAAGGAAAACCCTAGGCTTGCACAATAATAATTAATAAAGTAATTAATTATTATGCACCTAATGTTAGCTTAAGTGAAAAGAGGTAAAAAGGAACTTTACGTAATTAAACAAATATTGTTTAATTAATAAAGTAAATACCCAATTACTCTAACAAACTGTGTCTCCAAATTCTGTAGTTTTTCCTCTTTGACTCTTTCATCACCTTCATGCGCCCTTTCCAAAGCATCCCAGACTTCCTTAGTAGTCTTCAGATTCTGAACCTTAATCAACTCGGAATGTACAAGATTATTCTTTAAAATGTACTTCGCCTTATTGTTCAATTAATGTGCCTTGATCTCATCACCTCTACTCGAACCATTAGGAGGAGGAGTGTAAGGATTCTTGTAAGCGTTCTCCACACCATATTCCACAATACTCTAGATATTCTTCCATCAATATTTCCCAAATAGCATAATTAGTTCCATCGAACCTCGAATAATCATAAGCAACTTTGGCAACCATCTCAGACCTTCCTTAAGCAGTTAAACTTTTCTCCAAGGAACCAAGCTCTGATACCAATTGTTGAACAAGACAAATGAGAAGGGGGGGTTCAGTTGTCACAAATTTAAACCTTAATTCATTCACTGAAACTAATCCTTAAAACTGCTTAAATGATTAAACATTAAGTGCAAGCGTAGAAATTGAAAACCATCACATGAACACAACACCAAATTTACATGAAAAACTCAATGAGGGAAAAACCACGGTGAGGATTAACTCACAATATAGAGAATATCAAAACTGATTACAAAAGGCTCACTGCTTGAGAAACAAGGCTCATTATCCAGATCAGGGCTCACTATCCATATCAAGACTCATTGTCCAAAAGGGCTAACAACCCGGAGGGCTCACTGCCATAGAAAAAAAAAGAAGATAGAAGAGATATGTTATAGAGAGAAGATAATTTCAATGCAATAGAGAAATCCACCACAATTTTCTTAACCACTTATAGTTATGCATGAAAGATAGAGTACACCTTAAGCTCAATTCTTTTGAAAACTCAACATTTAGGCTTCACACTGATCTTCCACACTCGTATCACACACTCATCGATTCACATCAATTTGGAATCTATCTTCTCTATTTCTTTGTGCATATCTCTTGTACTTCATTTCACCACTAACTCGTCATGTATTTATACCATCTTCAACTTTGAAACATATCCAAAGTCATCCATCCAACATTAAATTCAAATTAGGTCGGTGCCAAACATCCTAAGGTGGAATTAGAATGAGGGTGACCCAAACACATGCTTGATAAGGACCCAAATAGATCCAACACGCTTCATCAACTCTAAAGATAGTGTTTAACACAAGGTTGGCCAAACCAGTGTAAAATAAATAGAATAATTAAGAATGAATCTTCCAAATATCGAAATTAGCTTCATCATGATCATATCAACTCAACTCTAGAACCGCAAGTCATAAGACTTTACTAAAGAGAAATACGAACCAACAAAATTTCTCCCAGACCTCAACCAGAAACACAAAAAACCACAATTCACAACTGGTGAACATAAATCACACTGTACAATGAATTGAAAGCCAAAAAATTGGGCATAGTAGCTTCCAACAACCACAATCAACATATCTGAACCACACAAACATAGGAGAAAATCCTAGAGCAGCCATTGAACACATGCAACCTTTCTTCAATACAATTTTCTCAATATCCTCAACATGAATAACTAATAACCTACAACCAACCAATTGCTAACCAATTGACCAGTTGACATCAATGACAACACCTTCATTCTTTTCATTCTTGCAACAAATAGGGTTGAATCATCCAACACTCTCATCCCTATTGTTATGTCCATCTCATGCCCTATAACTAGTAAGTCATCTATCTTGAATACCCACTTTGAACCCTCCCTATCCCTCTCCATCTCAAATTCCACTATTGATCCATAAATTGGTAACTTGAATATCCTTCAAACATCCTCCAAAGTGATTTTCATCTCTCCTATATGCAAATTGAAGGAACTCGTCACATTGTGCCACCTCTCTACCTTATCATGCCACCTCTCTATCAATGCTAACAATGGAATTTGAGCTACCTTATATAACCATACCATCTTTGAAAATTCTTGACCAACCTCACCCAACATTACCCTCACCACCACCATAGGCCTCCACTTCTCATGACTCTAAGGGTGACATTCAATCTTGCATCCATCCAAAAACCTTTTTTCAACTCTTCCCTCAAAGATAAATGTTAGTTTACCTTGTCTAATCTACATATTTAGCACTATTCTATGCAAATTCTACCTTATGTAGATGATTATCCATGAAAGTGTCATTATTTTATGCAGGTGCTAAGCCATCCATCATGCATAAGAAAACTTAAGCTCACACAAGCAATCCCCATTTCACATAGGCATCACTTCAAGTAAAAGTTTTCATTTGACCCACATAAATGCTTCTTTCACAATGCAAGAACCAATCACAACTACAAAATATCTAATCCATGCTCTCCCATGAATTAGTGCCTCTTTTTTTCCTATTTTGGACCAACATTTATTATTGCTAAAATCCTTTAGGAGTTTGGTTTTTGATACATATCAATGCTCCTACCTCTATGGCCACCCATACTATTGCATTTGCTTCACTTGGTGGGTATGACACGAGATATTCACCATCTTATCCTAGATCCCTCATGCAATTTTGTGATATACTCTCTAAGGGCCCATGGTGAAAAATGAACTATTCCAACCCTTGGCCTATTTATAGGCCTTTCAAACCCTAATTTTTCACCCCTTTTACTCTTTTCTCCACCATTTCTCTATCCCTTATCATTTTTTCTCCATTTTTGTTCTATTGGTCATCATTTTTCCTCCTTTATCTAATTCTCACCTCTATTTTTTCACATTAGTAGCTCTCCCAAACAATTATTTTTTAAGTGACCTCTCAAGGGGGCATCATCCCACCATCTTTCCTTCATTATTTCTCCCAATCAATTGGGACATATTTTTTATTCTTCTTTGATATAATGCCACTTCCAATCATGATGTCATATCAAAGAGGGGGAAAATGTAGACACACATAATTCACCACCAAATCCCAATTCATCATTTTCCCAATAATTAATTAATTGCTTCTACAATTCACTATTATCCCATATTGCCATAATTATTTAATAATTTATTATTTAATTAATTACTCTTTACACAATTAATTTCTATATTCCTCCAAAATTTAATTAAATCAATAACCTTAGTCCTTAATTCCTTGATAAATTAATTGATTGAGGCTAATTAAGCCCATGTTAGCTTTTATTCTAATTTTTAATTCCACCTCACCCTAATCTTCCAACTCTCGATCCTAGATTTCTAATATCCTCAAATGGATCAAAAACTAAACTTTTCATCTTTTAGCATGTGCCTCTATCCCCCTCATGCTCCCACATTTATGAGTTTGCATATTCATCCCACTCCTTTCACACACATATGTAAGCATGCAAACTTAAAAGCTTTAAACCCTCTCAAGAATCCACCTCATCTTTGTGCCATTAGCCTGAACCCACCATCTTTCTCACATGTGTGAGCATGCTCTCAACACTTGTGTAGCCTTCATATCTCTTACACATGTCTTTCTCACATATGTGTGAGAATTCCTTCCCTTACACCTCATGAAATACTTGTATTCTTCTCTCTTTCCCCTTGTGGCAATTGTCACAAGACTAAGTCTCTAATCCATATCTCCATAATCCTCAAATCCCAACCCTCCATAAATTTTTCATCTTAGACTTTGATTTTCCTTATGGAAAATACAAAAGTTAAGGCTTCTCACTTCCATTTTGACAACCCACCTTCATATTAAAATTATGTTTCTACTTTCACCACTAAATCTTGAGCTATTTTTATGTTGGTTTAATTGAGATAAATCCACATTTACATAGTTACACCCATTATACAATCTAATCACATCAAATTAATTTTAAAGGGTGCACTTCACTTCATCTAAATTAGAGGAACAAGGTAAATAATTACTTTTCATTGAACCTTTTTTATCATCTTTTTTATTTTCCTTGTCTTCAACTAGCACATAAACCATCTCTAAGGCATGCACCATACAAGAACATGGTCCATAATTCATTTGCATTATTAATGAGGCTGATGTAGGAAAAAATATTGCTCATGAGGTGGTTCCAACCACCACAACATCAAATGAATTGATCAATTCCCATACCTAGATACAACACCTCATTTGTGGCCTTATTAGGGTCCTATATATTTTGTATCATTTTCTTATATTTGTGTTCACTTATTTTTTATGTAGGGTAAATATGGAATATGACATATCCATCTAAATAATAATACTAGTAGATTATTCCCACTTTCTAAACAACGACATATCCCACTTAGCACAACAAGAAACAATAATAATGTCCATCAAAAAATACCTTCCTAAGTATGCAACAAATAAAAACTTAAATTCCTATGATATTTATCTCTCAAAATCTATGACAAAGTATTTACTATAGGATTTGGACACTTTCATACCTAACTCAATCGTAATTTCAAGGGGCATCACATTACTAGAGGGTCCAAAATTCAACATGCAATTATGAACTAACCACCCATTTATTAGCAAATAAGTGTAGAATGGGTTCACACTTAATGAGTTATCTATCAAGGAAGTTCCCAAGTAAAAATTAAGCACATCATGATTACTTGATTCAATAATAACATCACTACAAACATTGACAAGCTATTCAATACTATCTATGGTAACAAGATGAGATATAATCCACTCTCTATGCTTAGGAATCCTAAGCATTTCACCCATGAGGAAATATATTCTAACCTAACTTATGACTTGAGAAACATCAAAAGAGTAATAGTTAGATGAAGGGGTTGAATGTGATATAGTAATAAATATAATATCTTGATCAAAAGTAAAGAAATCATAACCATTCATTACATCCACCATTTCTCTAGTTTTTTCATGCTCAAGTTGTGAAACATTCTTGGATATTGTTAAAAGTATAGTACTTGATTCACTCACCTTTGGATTTTTCATATTTCTTGTTGGTTTTTGGGATGTACCTTGTCTCGGTAATTAACTCTCTACTAGGACCCTTTTTCTTTCAGAACCTCCCAAATTATGGTGTTACTACCTCCAATGTTAATGCTTGAGCTTCTCCATTTGTGTAACTAGCACATTATCCCTAACTATGTTACAAATACTATCTTTAGGTTGTATTTTCCTATTTCTCAGCTGGTACTCAATTTGCACCTGCATAACTACAACAATAGTGAGATTCATGGTATCTTCATCTAATGGTGTGTTTTTTTTCCAATACTATTGCATGAATTCCTTAAGATGTTGAAAATCGTGTGTAAGTAACTCATACCAACTCGAACTATTTTAATAGTCTTATTCTCCATTAAAATCTTAAGTTAAATATTCATCTTTATCATCTTTGAGTTCATAATAAAATGTATCCAACTAATTGATCTTGTATTATCATAACACTCAAGGCAACCCCATGTTTAGTATGCTCATTTTCATTCACCATTACAAGTGAAACTACACACTTTATAGGATGATGTGGTGGGTAACATACCTAAAACCATAGTGCATTTACTTGAAAATTCACAAGCTCCTTTCACAAAGGCTCTAGGATATGTCAAATTATCTAGAATTCTCGTTGTAGTGTAGAAAATTGCATACCTTAATAATTTCACATTATGTTTTTGGCCCCCCTAAATTATTGAGCCTAATTGACCCCATAATTGCCTAAAATTATGTATTTTGAAGCCCACTTGTACCCCTTTTTCAATAAATTGCAAGCATTAAAAAATGCATCAAATTATTAAATTGTCCCTGACTTTGAGTATCTTGGAAATTTGGGCCAATACCTAGTCGCCTATGGGTAATTGGGTCCCCTTTCTTAGCCAAGACCCAAATTTAAATGTGTTGTTGGTGGCATTTTAACATCCAAAATTCAAATATAAAATGCCAGCTTTTAGGATCTAATTTTCAAGAAATTAAATAAATACCTAGTTATTGCATCATTTGAGATCCATCTAGCAAGAGGTGAACATTAAGAGAATTTAATATCAAGTCAAGAGCAACATTATCAGAGTTTCATTGTAGTAATTCAAGATCCAAGCATCATGTCAAAGTGTTTGTGAGTTTATGTTATCATGTTGTCATTATTTTGTGAAGGCTAACATCTTTTAGTAGGTCTCCAAAGAATTCAAGTATTCAAGCAAGAAAGATCCAAATCCTTGAGGAGATGTGTATGACTTCAGTATTTCAAGGCAAACATTGAAGGGTGGTGAGTTGCAGCACATTGTGATTTCATCATTCCTTCCTTTCAATTATCCATTTATCATCAACATTGCCATTGTGGAAGTGGAAGCATGTACATGGGGTTTGACTGAGGCAAGCCCCTAAAATGGCCCAACATTTTCTCCCTCTTTAAATGTGCAGGTTATAGGTTTTAAGAGGATTGAAGAAGGATTGAAGAAAAATTCTCCATTGTTGCATTTGTTATCATACATCTTGCCAAGCCATGAAAAACCACTTATAAAATTATAACACTTTTGAAAATGGAAAATAGAAGCTCAAATCCAACACCAAAGGACCACAAAAGTTGATCAAGAAACCCCTACAAAGACCCATTCGCCCAAGGGCAACCCAGTCCTGCTACAACACTTAGACTCAGCTTTTGTTGATATATACATAGTCATCTACACCTTCCAAATCTACCAGAACTTGACTATTTCAATTTTCCAATTGTCGAGATCTTGCATTTTTAATATTAGGTCATATAGGATCATTAGATTAATCATTCCAAAAATATTTCCAATCCATTCCAACCCTCAATTATATGTAGATCCAGGTCTAATTGAATCAACGTCATGGTTGATAGTCAATGTATACACCTTATTGATCTACATCTTAATGTATTATAGAAAAAGGCCACCATTGTATCCTAGGTTCTTTGCATTTAGGACATAGGATCCCTTTTTTATATATTACACATGTGCTTTTGAATTATCATCCTACTAGTTTGTGGGAGTCTTTTAGACCAATCTATATTGTATGGTCTATTATGGATCATCTACCCTTCATTAAAATATGGTATAGAAATATTATTAGGAGGTAGACCATTCTTGTTTCTTGATACCCTATAAGACAAGTCATTCATTGTTCCCATTATCTTATCCATATTATTCTTAGTAAAAGGGGCTTACTAGAAGCACCTCTATTTGGAGGTAATATGTTAACATCTACTCTTTTTATGTGCATTCTTGATACTTGTGTGTTTCTTTCAATATTGATTATGGTGGCATATTCCTTCCTTAAGGTTTGAGGATTCTTGTCCCTAAATATAGTATCCAATATTTGGATTTGTAAGGAAGCTAAGGTAGTGGAACAACTTCCTACACTAATCTTGAGAGGAGAATAATGCAAAAAATTTATAGATCTTTCAATAGTTACATAAACTTAAACAAAAATAAACATAAATATCATGCATACCACATCACAGTGATTTACGTGGGGAAAACCCTTTTGGGAGAAAAACTCCACTCCAAAAGCTGCCCAATATATTATTTAGAAATAAAAAATATTACAATATACTTGTAGAGCAAGCTTCTTATAGGAGTATCACCAACCAGAGATCCAGAGACAATACGACTACTACCAAACTCTCATAATACATCATCATCCACATTTGTAGTACAACGCCCTCATAAAACAGGGTTACCTTCTAGGGAAAGACAAGTCAATAAAATATCCACCATCAGATCTAAAACCTAATAATTAGTGGTCCAAATTTACAATATATCATTTATTTAATGTATGTCAACCATTTAAGAGTTTCTATTAACACACTCACATTTCGCTCTCATGCTCCCAATGTATACACCTATCAGTGTAACTAGGAAATATATATATCCAATCAAAAATAAACCTTATATAATTGCAAGGTTGAGACATAATTTCCCAACAAATCTCCCACTTGTCAAACACCTTGCAAGATAAATGGGAGAGAGTAAACATCGTCTCTTAATTGCTAAGGGTCGAAAATCCCATAGTCTCTGAATACCATTTGAGCTTATCTATGCTCACAGGCTTAGTTAAAGAATCAACAACATTCATCAAAGTCTCTACCTTAACCAGCTTCACCCTGCCATCTTCATCCATATCTCTAACAAAATGATATTGTACATCAATGTGCTTGGTCCTAGCATGAAATTTTGGGTTCTTAGCTAGACATATTGCACTCTGACTGTTTTAATAAATCATAATTGCACCTTTTATTATTCCAATATATGAACACAGTCTCTTAATCCAAATGGCTTCTTTACAAGCATGAGTAGCTACCATACACTCTACTTTAGTAGTGGAAAAAGCAACCACAACCTATCGCTTACTCATACAACTAATTGCACCACCAAATAAAGTAAATACATAAGCATTGGTGGATCATCTACAATCAATATCACTTGCCCAGTTTGAATCCACATAACCATGAATATCAAGGGAAATCTCATCTTCAAACATATTACTATGATAACACAAGGAATACTTTGAGGTACCATGCAAATATTTGAAGACTCTTTTAACTGCATCCCAATGAACTCTACCAAGATTAGAAATATATCTAGAAAGAACTCCCACTGCTTGGGCAATGTTTGGTCTAGTATAAACCATAGCATACATTAAACTTCCAACTGCACTCTGGTAAGGAACTTTGCTCATTTATTCCATCTATGATGGAGATATTGGACAATCTAAAATAGATAAGTTTTTTCCAACTGAAAAGGGAACACACAATGGTCTATAATCCTGCATGTTATTTTTTTGTAAAATTGAAATGGCATACTTACTTTGGCCAAGCCATAGCTTTCTGTTCACTCTATCTCTTTTAATTTTCATACCAAGAATGTGTCTAGCTGCACCAAGGTCTTTCATTTCAAATTTAGCAGCAAGTTGAGATTTTAGTTATGAAATCATACCTTTCCCTTTGCCAATAAATAATATATTGTAAAGTTTGTGTATCTCGCACATACTAATTATAACCCTCAATTCCAAAATAATTTAGGGTGGGTGCATGGAAATGGGTAGCAATTCCATGGACACCCTAAAAAAAAAAAATTGAAAACCATAACGCGAGCACGTTATATGTCTTTCATTAAACCTAGGCAAGGTCCTGATGGCTACAACTACAAAGCCATAACGTGAGTGTGTTATAACGTGTTCACGTTATTGACTGTTAAAAGCAAAAAAACAAATGCAAATCTCTCATTTGCATTTCGACTGGTTTTTTTGCTGCACCCGTGGCCAAAAACCCCAAAAATATCGCGCTCACATTCTAGGAGAAGAATTTCTTCTCCAAGAATCCAAATTTCTTCGCAACGATGGCACCACGACGATGAGGAGTTGTAAGAGGTAAGGATTCTATGCTTTTTGTTTTGAATTTGTTAGTTTTAGGTTGAATTTGTTAGTTTTATGTTGAATTTGATATCTATTTGTTTGAATTTTTAGGAGATGTAAATCAACCTACAAACCCTCAAAATCCTCAACAAGCGGACCAACCAAATCCTCAAGATCAAAATCAACCACAACATCAACCTCCTCCACCAATCACTCAACCCCCTCCTGGCACTCAACAAAATTTAATGAGTGAAATTGAGAACAACAAAAAACAAATTAAGGATTTGATCAATAGGTTGTGATCCAAATGGTTCAACCACAGAAAGAATGACCCTAGCAAATTCATTGAAAGATATGTTAACAAACGTAGATTCAATTAGCAAAAAAATAACTGGATGGGAAGATAGGAGGAAGGCGGCTAGGGAGTATTATGCAAATAAACTATCATACAACGATGTGAAAGATTTAAAAATAATAAAAGGTGATTTGTGCTCATTATTCACCAACCCACTCACAAATCAAAATCTTACCCTCAATGCGAAGAGGTTTACTATCCATTGGTGCCACCACCAACAAATGAAGGAGTGGTTTTATGATAGGTGGTACATGGTCTTCAATTACCCACTGTGCAACAATTGTGAGGTCCCACAATATTTCCTTAGGAAACTATACAGTGAGTTCATATTGAACAAAATCCCAAATTATTTTGATATGAGGGATTTCCAGGGGAGAGGTGGGGGATCAGCTCAGGATAGACCTAGTGCACAGTCGGATCCTATGCGGCAAGGTAGACGAGCTCTCGCTAGTCCACCTCATGAGCACATTGTTATGCCTTCCATCGTGAAGGAAATTGTTGACGTAGAGACATTGCAGGCAATCAACACTTTGACCCAGAGTGTCATCCATCATACTAGCCCTATTCTATAGCGTCATCCAGGGGAGTCTTCTAGTGGTGGTCTTCGAACACATGTGTGTCGATCTTGCGGGGCTACTTATTCACATGACCCCACCGACCCTCAAGAGACTGGTACACAGGATCCGTCTGTAGCTATGGAGATGGAGAGGGCAGCTGACATTTTGCATGAGGCATATGGCATTGATAGTCAGGTAAAATTTAGTGCATGTGTTCATTGAATTGAATTTATTAAATTTCGATTTTGAAATGCAAGATTAACTAAAAAAAGTTTATGATTTTAATAAAATTGTTGGGTCACAGTGTCGAGACTGGATACACCGGCCCCCCACCAACCTATTTTTGCAGTACACCTATCGCTAGGATATGTAACTAGTAAACAATTATAAGTTTATTGCATATTAATGGCATTATTCTATGAATGATAATTTAATATGCAATTTTGGATGTTGAACAGACTAATATTGGAGGTTTTGATGGAACACTGCCTGGTGGCGGTGGATTTACTCAAACCTTCACGCAGGTAATAGAATAAAGAGTTTAACTAATGAATCAATTACTTAATAGATTTGTGTAGTTTTTACATGCACATTGTTGATTATGTTGAATAATTTGTTGTTTTATTTTCAGTTGTTGCGAGACGATACACCTGCGAATGTGATGAGGGCAATGGATATTGGTGTGACATCTGCTATACAATCCTTGATGGCTCTGACAGAAGAGGTAAGAGGCAAATTAGTAAATTTTAATTTACATTTGTTGTTATAGATGTTAGTTAGTGAGAAATCAAACCATTATTGATTCACGTAGTTTTTGTCTATTTGTATGGTTTATATAGGGCTTGAGCATGCCTAAGCATGGGCATGAGGATATTTCCCTCATGGAGAGAGATCATGAGATGGCTGTAAGTGATTGTTTTGTCAAATATATCATTTTTTATAATGTAATTTCTATATATTCATGTCTTTACTTCTTATTATAACAGTTAAAACTTCACCATGAACTAAACCCTAGGAGGAGTAGTAGGAGCACTTCACGAGTGCAGCAAAAATGAGTGACAGACCTATCGCCATCTTAACAAAAAGGAAAGGGAAAAATTTTATTTCCTGGGCATGGAGAGTAATGACTTTTGATTCCATAGTCCTTTATTGTATGCTTGCATGACAGTTTTGTACATATTTTTTATTGGACATATTTGACATTGTATGCCTAGATGGCATTCTCGTAAGCCTATATGGCTATTTTGTACATATATTTCATACTTATATCAACATATATTTATGTATGCCTACATGGCTATTTGGTTAATACAAATATCTTTTTTCGATGCCTGTCCATATTTGCATTCTAAATTGATGGTTCAATAGATATGAGTTACATATATTCAAGTGTATACTTTACAACTTACGTGTATACTTTGTGACTTACGTGCATTTGAGTGTATACTTTGTGGCTTACATGTTTTCATGCATATACCTTGTATTTGTGCATATACTTTGTTTTAATTTGTGTATACTATGTATTCGTGTGTATACTTTTTGAGGCTTACGTGTTTATGAGTACTTGTAGTTCCCTTATTGACATGTACATGTTTGACTTATTCACGTGTATAATTATTAATTGGTTAGCCCTAGCATTGATCTATGTCATCCTTAATGCACGATCCTTGAGATGGAGTAAGTACGCCCTCAAGGTCAAAAGGAGTTTCACATGCATTCTTTGTAGGCTCATTTTGGTAGTGAAACCAAAAACCTCTTGCATCATTGAAACAAAAAAAAAAATCTTTTATAGTAGGTCTGAAGCCATTATCATTCTCCATCAGTTCTTCATGTATCCACTCCCCATTAATGGTCATCTCATGACCTTCATGAAACCAAGCACTTATCTCATTTATGATAGAAGAAACGTATGAAGATTTATCTTGCTCCTTATGAACCATTCATTATCATGAGAGATGGGTTCTTGCAAACCACTACTAATGAATCATGGGTCAATGAGTTTGACTTGTAAAACTACACGATTGAATCCTAATAGCAATATCACAATATTTATATATCTAAATGTGTTATTTCCTTCAACTATAATTTGTGCTTATACTTATGTGATTAATGTATGTTTGTGTATGGGATCATAATAATTTCTATTTGATGATGCTATTGTGTCTTTAAGGTTTATTTATTAAAGGGTGCATGAAACAAGTTTTAAATCCTTACAAATATTTGAATTTCTTAGGTTTTTCTTTTTGTCGAGTCTGGGCTCCGAGCTCGAGTCCAAGTCAAAAAAGGGCTTGTCAAGTCTGAGGCGAGTCCTAGTCTTGTAACACTAGTGTGAACACATCGAGGAATAATGTATATGCTGATGAAGAGAGAACCCGTCCTTGTTTCCAAACAAACCATGGTATAGATATGGTTGGTCGAGATAAAACATCACTCTCCTGGATAGTTCAAACCATAATATTTCATGGCTACAAACACACCTTCATTATGTGTGTTCTTGATCCTACTGAAGAAATGGTGGAACATGTTGTAGATCAAATATTGTAACCCTAAGTCCACAAGAAGGTTATTTGTCCTGATTTGAGCAAATGTCTTTAAGATGTTCATCCTTCTTAAGTAATGTAAACTATTGATGTTATCTAGATCTTTGAAACTATCTGCAATCATGTGCAATACTGTAGAAGCTAGAGTTGTATCTAATACTACAAATGACTGCTCAATGGAATCCTGATAGCAATATCACAATTTGACACATTGTAGAAAATACCTCCTACTTATCAATTGATGAGCTAAAGTGATGGGGAGTCTTATCCCTCAAGAGCACTCTTTCTCTTCCCAAGACCTATTCTCTGGTCTTCCTAGGGTATTTCTCTCTACCCTACTCATGGATCACTCCTAAACCCCTCTCACCACATAAGACTCTCCACCAATTTCAAATTCTTCTCCATCACTCCCAATCCACCACTAAGCTTCCTTGGGCTCCACACTAACCCAAAGTGTCCTAACAACTCCAGGGCTAGGGAAGGGTATCCTAGTTGTCCCTTTGTTGATTTTTCTCCTCACTGATCCATCTTATTGGATTCTTTCACCTTTTACCCATCACTTTCTTGAAAAACTCAATTTTAGGCCTTGTAGCCTTCTGCCCCAATTTGGCCTCCTCGAACCCGTTTTCTTGACTTTTCTCACAAACAGTCTTAACAACCCCCAAATGTATTTGTATATTCTTTCTTTTGACCATCAAGGCTCCAAGATTTACCAGGCCTTAGGTCCTACAAGTGTCCGTACATATGATTGTCCTCAAACCCCCTATTTTCAAGGGTTCCTAGGGTTTTTGGCTCTTTTTCCTTCTTTGAGGGCTTCAACGACCTCCTCATCTCTCCTCCTGGCACACACATGACTAAGATACATGTTCCTACACTCCCATAATCTTTATTGGCATGAACCAATCCATTTAGCAACTCTTCTTGATGCTGTCCTCTCCAAGCTACTAGCCAGAATGCACTTGCACTCGCCTAGTGCTTGATGATTTCATCACCTTCCCTGCAAAATAAGACCTCAAAACCTATATGTACACTATTTACACAGTCCCCAACTTGATTCCAAGTGGCCATGAGAGGAAATCCACGGGAAGTCAAGTGGGACTCATTATTCACAAAACTGGCCTGAACCGGCAATGAGACCAAGAACACCAAAAACTTGCAAAAAGATAACCAGTCGGTCTAGATGACTAATATAATGCTACACAAGGTAAGTAAGTGATACAAATTGAAGACTCAAAGCATCAGATAAGTCCTTTCAGTCCATTCTTGACTGGATGAAGGCTCAAACACAGAAATTCAATGAAAATTTGCTCTCTTCCAATCACAAAAATGTACTCTCCAAGTCTCAATTCATGAAAAAAATCCTCCAACCCAGGTATTAGGGTTTTTCCGACCTTATATACCTTTCTCCCACATGCTAGGACCCTTGGGTTGGGCTTAGAGAATCATTAATGCCATTTTCCAACTTTTAGGACAAATAGCCAAGGCAACATTGCTCAAAATGCTCATAGTGTCCAAGACTTACCCAAACCGCAAGCCCCTAACAAACCTATTTCCAATTCACTCATCAAAAACACTCTTGGGACTTTACATCATAGTCCTTATTCCCTTGGTGGTTGGATAGAACCACCTACAAGCCAAAATTACAAAGATCTCTCCAAAAGACCTTAAGGTGCTCCTGCACCATTCTCCCCCCTGCAACAAAGAAGTTAAGGAACCTGTGGTGTCAAGAACTCCTCACTAATTCCATGCTCCTTAAAGTCACTTTTTGCTATCCAAGTAGCCTCTGACTCTGGTTGATGTCTCCACTTCACTAGGTGCTCCATGTATGTTTTGTGCCTAGTCTTCTTCTTCACCCTTGAGTCTAGAATCTTGTCCACTTGTGATCTGATCTAATCGGGTACCTTGAGTTCGTCCATTTCTGGTCCTTTATACTTCACCAAGTCCTTCACATTGAAGATAGGTGAAATGGACATCTCCTTGGGTAACTCCACCTTGTATGCATTGGATCCATACTTAGCCAACACTTTACATGGCCCTATCCTTTTCATCTGCAGCTTACTTGGTATGCCTTTCTGTAGTCTTGCCTTGTTCAAGCATACCATCACCAAATAACCTATTTCAAATTGTATATCTCTCTTCCCTTCATCTCTTTTAGCCTTCAACTTCTAGTTAGCCTCCATTAATGTCTTCTTTACCTGCTCATGAACCTCTCTCATTAACTAAGCAAAATCATCAGCATGTCCACTGATTCCTTCATAACCTTTTAGGTCTCTTAGCTCAAGTACACCCCTTGGATGTAACCCATATACAATTTCAAATGGGCTCTTACTAGTAGACCTATTTGTGCTATCATTGTAGGAAAATTTTGCCTATGAAATGACTTGTTCCCATCCTTGTCCATACTCCTTATTTAGACACCTCAACAAGTTACCAAGTACCCTATTTATCAAGATTTATGGTGAGCTTCTCCTCTTGAAGTTTCTTCAACACAAGTTCTAGGTGCTTCATATGTTCTTCTTTTGTTTTGCTAAAGATGAGGATATCATCTAAGTAGACTACCACAAAGACTCCTATAAAGTCCTTCAAGACCTCATTCATCACCCTCATAAAAGTGCTAGGTGCATTTGTAAGCCCGAATGGAATTACTAACCACTCATATAACCCCTCTGTGGTTTTAAAAGCTGACTTCCATTCATCTCCCTCTTTCATCCTAATCTGATAGTAGCCACTTTTCAAATCAATCTTGGAGTAGTACTTAACACCCCCTAAACAGTCCATTAAGTCTTCTATCCTAGGAATAGGAAACCTATATCTAATGGTTATCCTATTTATGGCCCTAGAATCAATACACATTCTCCACTTATCTCCCTTCTTAGGTGCCAACACCACTGGAACAACACATGGGCTTATGCTTTTCCTGATCAACCCTTGGTCCAAAAGTTCTTGAACTTGCCTTGTTATCTCCTTGTTCTACTCCAGTGTCATTTTGTATGCAGCCTTGTTAGGCAATGTTGCTCCTGGTACAAAGTCAATTTGATGACTGATTTCCCTCTTAGGTGGTAGTGTAGTTGGTGTGCCTTCACAAATGATATCCCTGAACTAATCCAACAGTTGCTTCACCTTTGCTGTCATAGGTAGCCAACTAGGTGACTCCTCCTCCTTTGGCTTCAACATGATTGCATAGACAACTCCTTCCTCCTCCTTCATATCTCTTAGGAATTCATTTCCACTCATCAAAAGTACATTAGATTCTGCCTTTTCCACTATGCCTTCTTGGGGAAAAAACTTTGTGGTTAAGCGCTTGAGCCGGAGTATACTAAAATGGGTGACCTCCTGGGAAGGCCTAGTGCCTCACCTCTGTGAGCATCACTTAGATGTAATGAGTGCTAAGTGGGCCATTCAATATCATTTCAAATTTGTTGCTTTAAGAAACTTACAAATTTGCAACTTAAGACTCCTCCAACCTAAGGGATCGATCCAGTGGAACATAGCTCGGAGCAATTCCACGTGTTTCGGTGCAAAAGAGGACCATGCCTAGCATAAACATACCTATTTGGACGTGTTGGAATATTCCGCTTGGACACACAAGTTGCAGAATGAAAGTTGCACCACTCTGCAACTTTGCACTGCTTGCATTTGATGATTTTTCCATCAAGTGAAAATCTGCCACCACTGGAAAACCACTTCGAGATAGTCAAAACCGAGAGACATTTTTGTAGACAGGATCAACGCAATCCTATAGGATTAGATGAGAAGTTTCTAAGCGTCACGGCATCTGAGTAATAGCATGCTGAAGTTTGCAGCCATTTTGCACTTTGGACCCTTAAGGGATCGATCCGATGGAACATAGCTCAAAGCGATTCCACGTGTTTCGGTGCGAAAGAGGACCATGCCTAGCATAAATATACCTATTCAAATGTTTTGGAACAGTCCGCTTGGTCACACAAGTTGCAGAGTGAAAGTTGCACCACTTTGCAACTTTGCACAACTTGAATTTGACACGTTTTCCATCAAGTGAAAATCCACCGCCACGAGAAAACCACTCCAAGATAGCCAAAATCGAGAGAGGTTTTTCTAGAGGGGTCCAACACCTTTCTGTAGGATTAGATGAGAAGTTAAAAAGTGTCATGGTATCCAAGTAATAGCATGCTGAATTTTGCAGCCATTTTGCACTTTGGACCCTTAAGGGATCGATCTGGTGGAACATAGCTCGGAGCGATTCCACATGTTTCGGTGCAAAAGAGGACCATTCCTAGCGTAAACATACCTATTTGGATGTGTTGGAATAGTCCGCTTGGTCACACGAGTTGCAGAGCAAAAGTTGCACCACTTTGCAACTTTGCACAACTTGAATTTGACACATTTTGCATCAAGTGAAAATCCGCCGCCACGAGAAAACCATTCCAAGATAGCCAAAATTGAGAGAGGTTTTTCTAGAGAGGTCCAATTCCTTTCTATAGGATTATACAAGAAGTTTCTAAGTGTCACGGTATCCAAGTAATAGCATGCTGAAGTTTGCAACTATTTTGCACTTTGGACCCTTAAGGGATCGATCCGGTGGAACATAGCTCGGAGCGATTCCACGTGTTTTGGTGCGAAAGAGGACCAGTCCTAGCATAAAAATACCTATTCATATGTGTTGGAACATTCTTCTTGGTCACACAAGTTGCAGAGCGAAAGTTGCACCACTTTGCAACTTTGCACAACTTGAATTTTACACTTTTTCCATCAAGTGAAAATCCACCACCAAGAGAAAACCACTCCAAGATAGCCAAATTCGAGAGAGGTTTTTCTAGAGGGGTCCAATGCCTTTCTGTAGAATCAGACGAGAAGTTTCTAAGTATCACGGTATCCGAGTAATAGCATGCTAAAGTTTGCATCCATTTTGCACTTTGGACCCTTAAGGGATCAATCTGGTGGAACATAGCTCAGAGCGATTCTATGTGTTTCGGTGAGAAAAAAGACCATGCCTAGTGTAAAAATACCTATTCAGATATTTTGGAACAATCCGTTTCGTCACACGAGTTGCAGACTGAAAGTTGCACCACTTTGCAACTTTGCACTGCTTGAATTTGACACTTTTTCCATCAAGTGAAAATCCGCCACCACGAGAAAACCACTCCAAGATAGCTAGAACCGAAAGAGGTTTTTCTAGAGGGGCCCAACACCTTTTTGTAGGATCAGACGACAATTTTTTAAGTGTCACGGTATCCAAGTACTAGCATGCTGAAGTTTGCAGCCATTTTGCACTTTTGACCCTTAAGGGATCGATCCGGTGGAACATAGCTCAGAGTGATTCTACGTGTTTCGGTGTGAAAAAAGACCATGCCTAGCATAAAAATACCTATTCGGACATGTTGGAACAATCCGCTTCGTCACATGAGTTGCAGAGCGAAAGTTGCACCACTTTGCAACTTTGCACTGCTTGTATTTGACACTTTTTCCATCAAGTGAAAATCTGCCGCCACAAGAAAACCACTCCAAGATAGCCAGAACCGAGAGAGGTTTTTCTAGAGGGGCCCAATGCCTTTCTGTAGGATTATATGAGAAGTTTCTAAGTGTCACAGTATTTGAGTACTAGCATATTGAAGTTTGCAGCCATTTTGCACTTTGGACCCTTAAGGGATCGATCCGGTGAAACATAGCTCGGAGCGATTCTACATGTTTCGATGTGAAAGAAGACCATGCCTAGCGTAAAAATACCTATTCCGATGTGTTGGGATAGTTCACTTGGTCACACGCATTGCAGAAAAATGTGTACAAATTGTTTACATGACCTTTATATGACCTTTTTCACATTGTTTACATTTCAAAATTCAAAGTTTGCAAATTTTCCTACTCAAGGCATTTACAGAACAAGGTGCTACTACACCAAACATGAACTTCAACCTTACAATATTTGAGTATATCTCATTATGTAATTAAATCTTATTACAATGCCTCTGGCATTTTGTTCTCTCAGATCTTTTACAATGTCACTCATACATTCAAGATTCTCTTTAAATGTCTACATCATAGGTGCTCATCATGAGGTTAACTTCAAATGAGTAACTTGAGATTCCCTTGCTAAGCTTCACATGCTCTCTTATAATGACTTGAAATCAAAATTGAAATTTGTCAAAATCATCAAAATAAGTATGTTGCATTACTTTTTTGGCTGAGATTTTCTTTGATAGCTCTTAAATCAGCATTTTCTGCAACGAAAGATCAATCAACCCTTAGTAGTTTACTTACAAATATGCAAAGTAAAAGAGAAAAAGAAAGAGCATCCAAAATGGAAATGAAATAAAAATAGATGGAAGGCACTTACAGATGTTGCATGCAGGCATCAAAATAAGGATGTTGCATTGCTTTTTTGGTTGACATTCTCTGGGATGGCTCATATATCTGCATTTTTTGCAAGGGGACACCAATCACTGTAAAAGAAGATGATAGCATTGGAATCAAACAAATTAATGTGCATACAAGTATAAATTAATAAGAACCAATGTGCATATATTTACAAATTAATCCAAGGAACCATCCGGATCTGCTCTACTCTTTATTGTGTCAAGTATTGCCTCATGGTCAGACTCACAAACCTTCCATAATGTCTTGTTCAAAGGTCTACCCCCATATTTGGTCAAATGAACATTGGATGCCACGACAAAGTTCGAGTAATAAAGAATCTTACAATGCATGTCAAAGTTCTGAAATAGCCAATGTTTAACACTTGAATGTGGGTACCTTCTAAGCCATGTTCCAATAACCACAACTAAGCCTGTAGGGTATTCGATGTTTTCTCCATCTATAACTGGGGCCTCCAATTTCCTTTTGGTATCAACACAATGACACAAGTAATAATTGTTCCCTCTTCATTGTCTTCATCTACAATAACTATATAAGCATGCCCTGCATTGATATGTGCAAAAAATCTCTTGAAATTTGTCAACATTACAATTACAGTACAAAGTAAGATCTAACGATATGGAATTTCAACAACTAAGAAAGTAGATATATCATCTCATTGAACTAGATCTGATATGTGGTCAAAGTCGACCGATGATTCTATCTGTGTCAGTTCCAATGTCGTCAGAGGGTGATACGTGTGAAGTTGGTTAAGATAACTTGTGAACCATTTTTCAACCCACTCCCTTGACTCACAATCATTCCAGTCTTGCATTGTACATGAAGAAAAAAAGCATGCCATCTTTTGTCTATCGATACTCCATGAACCTGTATTTGAGCTAAGGAAAGAGTGTACCTCACTCGATCCTATTAGTGTACAATAGTCTTAATATGGTGCAATGTTAGTATCATCCATCAACCAAAAAAAATTACGAACAGAAGACCTACCTTCATTACCTGGACCCATCAAAGCATTACACCACTTGATGATTGATTTTGCATCTGTCAACTTTGCACTGTCTTTATACTTTAACTCTCCTCGTGCTAATGCTCTTTTCATGCATGCTCCTACACCATCATGCTCCCCCTTTCCATGTCCATCCTCACAAAAGTTCCACATATGTTGAACACCTGTAATGACATGCATCTTGTACAACCAGTAGAACATGCGCGAGTTCTTGAATTGTGCTGCACAGTTATCAGACCATATTATATGTTGATCGTATTCTATGCCCCTCTGAGCCAAACCACTATAGAACATTTGGAAGCAACCTTGCATGAACTCTGGAGAATGTGTGCGATCATCACTAATGTAAAAGTGGTACTCCCTCAATACCTTCCTTTGCTCATTTGTACTATCAGATGCATGAATTAATGCTATGTACACAAATATCGAAACTTGTGTAGAGTTGTAATATTGTGACTGCACCTCATGTTGTGGTTGTAGAGTGTAGTTCTCTGCAAAGTCAACCATGGATACTATGCTTCCAACTGGAAAGGTGTCCTTGCATAGCTTGAACTGTGTGTCCAACCATCGGGCTCTATGGGTATGCATTGCATACTCAGACAGTATACTGTCACGAAATGTGGTCATAAATTTGTACACTGGAATCTTCTCAATAACCAAATCACACATTTTTGCTTGAGACCCATCTTTTGTAGCATATGCCACTGTTTTATACTTCCCGAACTCTACTAGTTTTTGTCCCACCTCATCTGTGCTTTCCATATGTTGACATACTGGCATACGCTGGAAGCCACCGCAATGCTCGCATGAACCATCCAAGCATGTTGTCCTATAGAATATCTGGCCATCCTCTATTTCACATAAATTTTTTGATAAGAACTCTCTTGAATATTTTGGTGGGGCTTCTATGCCACAATCCTGCAAAACATCGTTAGTGTGCAAATCTAAACATATAGAACGATAAACATCGTAATGGTTAGAAAATTCAATATGTAGTCTACAACAACAAGTAGTGCATGTGTGATTTATCTTGACATAAAAAGGTTTAGGCAGTTCAAAAAATCTTTGAGAAATACTAATTTGAGGATAATCATTTTCAAATCTCCGAAAAAATTGGGTTTGAGTCATATCCAAAAAATGCTTTGGATGTGGCTCACGATTCCGACTACCGATTCTCCTTCTTACCACATCCCTTTGATTCGGAGATGGCCTTGTGTTATTCTTCCAATACTCTTCAATTAGTGTTCTCAAGGCTTCGACAAATTCTTTATCTTTTCGTGACAGTCTCCCCGAGAATGCCCATAATTCATTTGTATCATTGCCCTCAATTCTTTTCCGCCTTTGAATGGCTCTTGATAAAGTTTTTCTACTAATTCCCATTTTTTCACTAGTCTTTTTAATTAGGCGAGATCTCTTTGTTTGACAACTTACCAAAGTCGATGTAATGACACGTCGGTTGACATTACTATCCTTTGAGCGTGAGTTCTTACCCACACTCTCATAAGCATCCATTAGATTCTTCACAATAGTGTCTTCACTCGATGCATTCGATGTTCTCAACCCAAGAGTCTTCATGATGTTCCTATACTTTACACCTCACATCATTTCAACAAATAGTTGATGTCTTGTAGTCTCATTTAGCCTTTCAAAGAATCATTCCCAAATCTTATCAGCATATCTTCTACAAGTGCATGTTGAAATCTTACCTTCCATGTGCTACAAAATCTCATCATCAATATTAATCAAATACGTTGGCTTTCTACGCAAAATTCTTGGTGGTGTTCTCCTAGGTACATACATCTCAACATTAGGAATTTCATCAATATTTAATTGAGGTGGGGTAGATTGCATACCTTCAATCAAGGGTGGAGAAGAAGACATACCTTGAGATTCATATGGGAATGATGGCATACCTTCTTCGTCAATTTTGAGTGATGATGTACTCTCAACTTGAGATGTGTTGGATGGTGTCCAACAATATTCACTTGCAGTATATGGTGTCCCTCCATATTCACTTGCACTAGATGGTGTCCGTCCATATTCACTTGTGCTAGATGGTGTCCCTCCATATTCGCTTGTGCTTAATGGTATCCCTTCATATTCACTTGTCGTAGAGGGTGTGTCTCCAACTATGGTATCTGAATTTGTCTTACGTCAATGCTTTCACATTTGTGCTTATTGTGCTGCCAATTCCGGTTCTCTTTTTTACGGTTGAGGTTCCTCTACAATTGGGTTGTTTTCATCCATCGTTTCCAATTTCTCCTTTTCACGATATGCCGCCACCCGAACTCTCTCTTTTTCTTTCAAGGTTTCATTCTCTTCATTTGTTATTTTCCTCTTTGTCTTTTTCTTCAGCATGGCGGATAATTTTATCTGTACCATGGTAATGTGATGAATATTAGTTCCTAAAAAATGTATCCATTCAAGATAATTGAAAAATATGTCATTGAAGGCTTCATTTAAATAATACTTACAATCATCGTGTACAAAAGTAGGGTCTTTTATTGTTGAACATGCCTTGGAATGAAACTAATGAAAATAGGATATGTGGTTCTTATCTCAAAAAAGAACTTTTCCATAAGAATTTGAGGAACCAAGGAGTGATTTTGAAAAATTGTTGGTGCAGGAGCACCTTAAAGGTCTTTTGGAAGATCTTGGCAATTTTGGCTTGTAGGTGGTTCTAAACAACCACCAAGGGAATAAGGACTATGATATAAAGTCCCAATAGTGTTTTTGATGTGTGAGTTAAGGAAAACTTAGGGTAGTCTAGAGCCTTGAAGTTTGGAGAAGCCTGAATGATGAAATTAGGCAAACTAGTCCATGTAGACTTGGCAATTTGTCCTAAAAGTGGGAAAAGGGAATTAATGATGCTCTAAGCCCAACCCAAGGGTCCTAGCATGTGGGATAAAGGTATATAAGGTTAGAAAAACCCTAATTGAGAATTGGGAAATCTATTGTACAATTTGGAGTTTTGGAAGGGGAATTTGTGAGTTGGAAGAGTGTAAATTTCATTGAATTTTTGTTTTTGTGCCTTCATCCAGTCAAGAATGGATTGAAAGGACTTGTCTAATGCTTTGATTCTTTCAATTATGTCACTTAATAACTATTTGAAGCATTATATTGGCCATTTAGTTCAATTACTTTCTGTTTTGCAAGTTTTTAGATTTTTTGGTCTCATAGCTGGTTCAGGCCAGTTTTTGGAAATAATGATCCCCACTTGAATTCCCATGGCAAGGCTACCATGGCTACTTGGAATAAAGTAGGGGACTATTTTTACAGTGTACATATGGTGTGTGGTGTCTTGATTTGCAGGGGAGATGGTGAATTCATCAAGAACTAGGCGAGTGCAAGTGCATTCTGGCTAGTGGCTTGGAGAGGACAACAGTAAAGAAAGTTGCTAAATGGATTGGTTTGTGCCAATAAAGAGCAAGAGAGTGTGGGAACATGTATTATAGACATGTTTGTGCAAGGAGGAGAGTTGAGGAGGTCATTGAAGCCCTCAAAGTTGGAAAAAGGAGCCAGAACCCTAGAAACCCTTGAAAATAGGGGGTATGAGGATAGTCCTATGTACGGACGCCAAAGGGTCTAAACACCTTGTAAATATTGAAGCCTAGAGTACCACTAGAAAGAATATATAAAAATATTTGGGGGTTGTTAAGACCATTTTTGAGAAAAGCCAAGAAAACGGGTTCTAGGAGGCTTAATTAGGCAAAAGGCTACAAGGCCTAAAATTGGATTTTTCAAGAAAGCGATGGGTACAAGGTGAAAGAATCCTATGAGATGGATCAGTGAGGAGTCAAATCAACAAGGGGATAGTGAGAATACCCTTTCCTAGCCCCTGGAGTAGTTAGGACACTTGGGTCAGTGTGGAGCCCAAGGAAGCTTAGTGGTGAATTAAGAGCAATGGTGAAGAATTTGAAATTGGTAGAGAGTCTTATGAGGTGAGAGGGGTTTAGGAGGGATCCCCGAGTAGGGTAGAGAGGAATATCCTAGGAAGACCAGAGAATAGGTCTTGGGAAGAGCAAGATTTCTCTTGAAAGATAAGACTCCCCATCAATTGTTGAAGGAGTGGTCTATGTAATGAACTTTTGACCTTGTATAGGGTATTTTGAAGATGTTTGATGCTTTGGAATGGTTTGGGAAGGCCCGGGTATAGGATTTTCTATAAACCCTCCCTCTTTGCATTGAAAAATGGGGTTTTTGTATTGGAAGCCTATTTGAGCGGGTAAGGTCCTAAGACCTAGAAATTATCTTGTTTTGAGACCTAATTAAACACTGTTTTTGGGTTTGGAAGTCTGGTGTGAAGATCTAAGGGTAGTTCCTTTGTAAAATTGGCCTACTTGGAGGCCTAAAATAGTGAAAAAGGTCAGTTTTCTTAATGTTGTCCCAAAGGAGTCATGTGATGGGTTAAGGTATGTCTTGCAACTCTGAAATTGGTGCTACAATCATTCTTTTATTTTCATGGTGTTTTTGAAAGTTTTGGAGTTAAGGGCCCAAAACTGGTTTTGCACGATAACTAGATTCCAAGGGTGAAATTTGGGAAATAATGTTTTTATTTGTTGTCCAGCTTGGAGGAGTGTTCGGATTGGTCCATTACACATTTTTAATCTTCTTAGATGGCTCTTGAAGGAAAGTTCACATATTAAATAATTGTGTATATAATTTGGTAATTTAAAATGTGCATTGACAACCTAAGGTTATAATGACAAACAAAAATGAAAGCAAGCCATAATAGAATGAAAGAAAATTTGTAAAGCCTTCACATACCTTAAAAACTAGAATTTCAAATGGAGGAGTTCGACCCAATTATGTAGCCTTAGCTTCTTCTTTCTTCAAACTCCACAACAATTTGACTTGTTCAAAAGCTTGTTCCCTTCCACACTTCAATTGTATATCAATTTTCAATGGATTTCAAACTTCAATTGATATTATATGTCTTTCAATGTGGAAACTCTGCTATTTCATGCAAAGGTGGTAAAAAGATCATGGAAAAGGTGATGGAATGTGAAAAAGATGCTTGCACACTTCACAACATCATCAAAAAGATATTTTTTGTCGGAGCACGTGCAGAACCAAGGGAATATGCAGACTATGGGCCTTCAAATCATGGGTATATAGATTTTTTTACCGTTTTAGTGGAGTACAAAATGTGCTCGCGTTATGTGAAATTTGGTTTTCTTAGTGTATTTTTGAGAGTATAGAAGTTTATGAGAGAGTGGGAGGGAGAGAGGGGGAGAGTGGAAGATAGAGAGGGAGGGAGAAGGGAAGAGTGGGAGAAAGAGAGAGGGAGAGAGTGGGAGATAGAGTGGGAGGGAGAGAGGGGAGGGTGGGAGATAGAGAGGGAGGGAGAGAGGGGGAGAGTGGGAGAGAGTGGGAGGAGGGGAGAAGTGGGGACTGGGAGATAGAGACCTAAACCCTAAACCCTAAACCCTCAACCCTTAAACCCTAATCCCTCAACCCGTATACCCTCTTAATCCCTCAACCCTTAAACCCTAATCACTCAACCCCTATACCCTCTTAATCCCTCAACCCTTAAACCCTAATCCCTCAACCCTTAAACCCTAATCCCTCAATCCCTATACCCTCTTAATCCTTCAACCCTCAACCCTTAAACTCTAATCCCTCAACCCCTATACCCTCTTAATGCCTCAACCCTTAAACCCTAATCCCTCAACCCTTAACCCCTATACCCTCTTAATCCCTCAACCCTTAAACCCTAATCCCTCAACCCCTATACCCTCTTAATCCCTCAACCCTTAAACCCTCTTAATCCCTCAACCCTTAAACCCTAATCCCTCAACCCCTATACCCTCTTAATCCCTCAACCCTCAATCCTCAACCCTTAAACCCTAATCCCTCAATC
>CM021106.1:88010340-88205988 GCA_007115665.2 Sequoiadendron giganteum | reverse complement strand
ACCCTCAAACCGTAATCCCTCAACCCTCAACCCTTAAACCCTAATCCCTCAATCCCTATACCCTCTTAATCCTTGAACCCTCAACTCTCAACCCTTAAACCCTAATCCCTCAACCACTATACCCTCTTAATCCCTCAGCCCCTAAACCCTAATCCCTCAACCCCTATACGCTCTTAATCTATTAACTCTCAACCCTCAACCCTTAAACCCTAATCCCTCAACCCCTATACCTTCTTAATCCCTCAACCCTCAACCCTCAACCCTCAACCCTTAAACCCTAATCCTTCAACTCCTATACCCTCTCAATCCTTGAACCCTCAACCCCTATACCCTATTAATCCCTCAACCCGTATACCCTAGGAATCCCTCAACCCTCAACCCTTAAACCCTAATCCCTCAACTCCTATAACCTCTACTCTATAACCTATTAATCCCTCATCCCTAAACCCTAAACCCTTAAACTCTAACCCATAAACCCTCTACCCTGTACCGCCAATCCTATACCCTCTACCCTCAACCCTAATCCCCCAACCCTGAAACCCACTTAGTAAACTCTCTACCCTAATCCCTCAACCCTCTTGACCCTTAAACCCTCAACTCTTAAACCCTTAAACACTCAACCCTAAACCCTCGACCCTCAACCCTAACCCCTTAAACCCTAAACTGTTAAACCCTTTACCCTCTACCCTCTAACCTCTACCATCAACCCAATACTCTCTACCCTAAACCCTAATCCCTCAACCTTAATCTCTCAACCCCTATAACCTCTACCCTATATATTGGACCCTCAACCCTAATCCCTCGACCTTATACCTTAAACCCTCAATCTTCAACCCTCAACCCTTAAACCCTCTACCCTTTACCCTATACATTAAACACTCAACCCTCAATTCTCAACCCTCAACCCTTAATCCCTCAACCCTCAATCCTTAAACCCTAAACCCTCTACCCCTTACATTGGACCCTGAACCTAATCCTTCAACCATATACCCTCAAAACTATACCCTAAACCCTCTACCCTCAACCAAGTAAACCCTTAACCCTAAACCCTTAACCCCAAACCCTTCAACCCTAAACGCTTAAACCTTAAACCTTCTACCCTATACCCTCAACCAAATACCCTCTACCATCAAACCTATTCCATCAACCCTCAAACCTTAAACCCTACTACCCTAGAAACCATCAACCCTATAGGTCCTCCATCCTAATCCCTCAACCCTATACCCTCAACCCCTATCACTTTCTCTCTATCTATACATCTCACCTCTCCCTCCTTCCCTCCCTCCCACCCTCTCTAATTGTCTCTATCTACCATCTCCCTCTTTCTGCATACCTCTCGTTCAATCAATCCCTACCACCCTCTCTCACTCCCTCTCTCTCACACTCCCTCTCACTACCTATCTCTCAAGTCTCTCCCTCTCACCCCCCTCACACTCTCAAGTCTCTCCCTCTCACACTCTCAAGTCTCTCCCTTTCACACCCTACCTACATAACCCTCTCTTTCTCTTTGTCTCTCTCTCTCTCCCTCTCCCTCAATTCTCTCTCTCCCACCCCTCTCTCTCTCTCCCTCTCCATCAATTCTCTCTCTCTCTCTCCCTCCCTCTATCCCTCCCACCCTACCTAGCTAAGTCCCCCTCAATCCAACCCCTTCTCTCCCACTCCCTCTCTCTTAAACTCTCACTTTGACCCCCTCTCCATCTCTCTAGACTCTCTCTAAATTCTCCCTTTGTCTAAAGACATACATAAATGCATGCATACAAGCATAATACATTTGTACATATAATCTTACATCCATACAAGCATACATAAAAATATATCAGCATACATTAATATATTAGCATTAAACATAAAGTAAGACATAACGCGAGTGCATTATAACACGCTTGTGTTATGTGCTAGTAGACATGTTCCCCGCAAAAGCAAAAACTATGTCAAAAGTGAGATATAACGCGAGCGCGTTATAACGCGCTCTCGTTATAACGCGCTCGCATTATATCTTGCTTTGGGAATTACCAAACTTTAAGCTTGGTATTGCCTTGGAATTTCAACCCAAAGGCTTGGAGGGCATTCCCAACGACCAGAGACGTGTTTTTAAAAAATCCACCATATTTCTCATAATCGAGTTCGTGCTCACCGTTAGGATTGCACGTGGTTCAATATTGAAAAAATCGAGCACATGGGTAATGTTGGGTTATCTCTTAGCTATCCAACGATGTAATTTTTTTCACTTTCTGAAAATGTTAAGTCTTTCATCCATAATTTATTTTATATGTATGTCTTTTTTTTTCCAAAAAGCAGTGTTTGGTATTTTTTTCGTTATAAATTAACCGTTCATCAATTTTTCAAATAAATTACATTTTTAGAAACTAGACTGCATTCTACAAAATTAAAAAATTAAAAAAAAAACACAAATCAATTAATTTCCAAAATTTGTAGGGGTAGCACGGCCAAAATTCTATTTTCAAGATATGTCCACTTCACAAATTAGTAAAAAATCAAATATTCATTAAAAAATTATCAGAAAAATCGTGCATCAACTAAATAATGTTAGCTAACTTCTGACCGTTGCGATTTTAAAAATATTGAAAAAATTTCACTGTACGAGGGTCGTACAAGAGTTCCTATGTTATGTTTTTTTGACAGAAACAACACCAATTTGTGTACGTCCCTCATTTGAACCCCTTAATCTCAATAATTTTCAAAATAAATTAGTAGTTTAGAAATTAGACTCGGAGCACTTGCATCCCTCTTTTTCTTCCATCTCAAAATTTTGAGTCTAAGTATCCTCAATTTCACATCCAAGGTCAGTATTTCCTGATTTCAGAAAAAAGTTGTCCACTTAAGTCCCCTTTTGGGAACCATCTTGGTGCACTTACCCTTTAATAGAATAAAATAATTATATAATGGTACGAAAAAAGGAGGGATAAATAAACAACTTTCACTACTATATTCAAATGGAATAACATACATCATTGAATCAAATTATATCAAAACTAGGCCATGCCTTCACTAGATTTAGCTCTATAAGCTTACAGAAGAATATCATATCCACAATACATGAAAATTTAAATACTGAATGTAATTTAAGGAACAACAACACGATCATAAATACATCCACAAAATAACTATAACACAAAGATTTAATGAGTGGAAAACCCTCATAGGGATGAAAAAACACTCGTAAAAATGCCCCCACTGGCTTAATTAAATGTCTCACTAGTTACAAAATGTCTTACTGACAATGATCAAGTTGTCTCATGACCATTTACAACTTCATTACACATTTTTGACTAAATAAGTCATCAACTACAGAGAATCACTCTATTCTTTTACATATCATTTATCTAGAACTGGAATCTTTAGGGTATAAACATGTTAGATAATACTTCCTCCTAAGCCTCTAGAAGCTAATATATTAAACACACTTCCCAAAGGCACAAAACTTGAACGTTCTTTACACAGATGACAACAACCACTTAAACAAGACACAATCAATCAATTAATCATGACCATGAAGACATTCGCAACTCATGCAATGATACATATCAAAAGAATTTCAAATAAATTTACTAGATAAAACATTAGTAGGAAACTACAATGGCTTTCATGTTATCAAGGATTTTCATATCTTTCAATTCTAATTCTTTGTCATTTCTTTAATAAAAAGGATTCTCATCCTAAATGTAATGACTTAATTAAAAAGGAAAAATAAACAAAACATTAACGAGAGAAGTTGGAATATAAGGTAAACTAGAATCTTACAGAATACTACTTGAATATTTCATAAAGTACGATTGGAATAATTTTGTTCAGGAATCTACTTGTACTTTACTTGCGTAAGAACCTAAGGTACTTTCTCACAAACGTCTTCCAATATTAACATTTTGTATATTGCATAAATAAAGAAACTAAATTACTTTCACACAAGTGACTATTATCCTTTGAAGTATCTTTGTATAAAATTATATACTTTTATTCCTAATTCATTAAATACGCTATCAAGACAACCCTCCTAATATTTTTTACTCTAATTTGAAATCCCAATTCTTTCTTATGATTACGGATTTTAATTTGAATAAAATATTCATATGATTGACTATCAATATTACCTTTTTCTACATGATAACCTAATTATTTTGAAAGACAAATTAAATGAAATTTAATAACTATATCCGAACAATATTCCTAAAATTAATAAACAATGAGAGTAATATTTCAATTTAGAAGGTGAGTCTTTCTCCATTGACTACAACCAACTAGACCATCTCCCTTGAGTTAAATCAAATAAATAGACTTATTTGTTGTAAAGAAAATGTTTAACTATTTTCCTTGACCTAAATAAAAGAAATAAACTTATCTACTGTAAGCGAAACACTTGATTATGAAGAGACTTATCCACTGGCAAGTAAAGACTTTCTTCAACTATAAATCTAAATCTACCAATCAAAGAAAGAGACTTATATACTTTACTGTGAGCCAAGTCTTCAAATCAAAGAAAGAGATTTATCTTTTTGTAACCATAAACTTCTAAATCTAGAAATCAAAGAAAGAGACCTATCTATTGTTAAAGAAAAGACTTCCATAAACTGTGAGTCAATCTACACCATATTTATACATCAAGGAGGAAAGGAATGAATTCCTCTAATAGGAAAAGATAAGAAATTTGGGTCCACTTCATATCCAATTTGAAGGAAAATTATGTTTCGTATGAGCTAAATTATAAAAGCAAAATATTTATGTCAAGCAGAACTTTCTAGTAACTGTAATTCTAAATTTAAACTATATCAATGCTTAGCATGATATCTGAATAAACCAGGATAGTGATTTTAGATTCCTTGTCATTCTAACAACCATTAACAAAAGAAAAGAAAAATTATTTAGTTTCCTTTCAGTTTTTCACCCAAATTCTTGTCAAACTCATCGATTTAATTGAGCAAGAAGAACTCAAAGAGAAATTAATCTGAGAGGTGAGCCATTTCCATAATTTAAATAGGGACATCGTTCTGGTAGAGGTTATTGGTGATGCTAAATGAAACAATCTGAAAACACAGGCCTGCACAATAATATTGGGCGCTAGAGGTCATGCATGCAATTAAATGTGAAAGCATAGTCAAAGCACATGAACTGTTTGACAAAATTCCTCAAGAGTATCTATCTCATGAAAGGCGAGGATTTGGAGTATAAGTATATGATGGATTTATGAGGGTGCTCTCCAAATCATTGAACTAAATAAAGCACTTTGGAAAATATCCTTACATTGAAAGAAAATCCTTCCATGTGCACGCAACCATGTAGGTTTAGGTGATGCTCGAATGTAAGGAATAGGTGAAAGATGAATGGAATTAAACGATTGAATTACCTAACCTGATTATGAAGAAAAGTATCTCTACCACAAGAAACTGTAGACTCAAATTTGATGAACATACATTTTCATGTAGGTAATGGAAAATAATTACAGCCAAATGAATAAATCAAGGAGCCGACATGTAGGTCATGGATGACTTTGTCCTAGGCATTGAAGCCAAAGGTTTCCCTAAGGTAAGTCATTACCGATCCAATGCATGAAAGAGAGATATTAAAATGGTAGTGATTCGTGTTACCTATAATAGGAAGAAGCTCAAATTCCAGTGGTTTGAGGAGGCTCGTTTCCCTTTGCCCATCTAGTGTTAAAATCCTTCCCGGTAGCTCCCATCGCTAGTGTATTGTAATCACCCATTTGAAATCAATTAAAATGGAAAAGGATTTCAAAACTTGGAGATCACTTCTTGAAGATCTTCTTCTTGTTGTTTATTTTTCCTTTATTGGATTTCTTCCCTTCTCCCCTTCTTGATTCTCTATGCTTCAAAAACCCTCATTCTAACATTCATTTTTTCAGTTATGTTTTACATAGCAATAATGAAAGATTATGAAAGCTATTGTATCTGTTTTCGTTATTCTTTTTTCTCTTTTAAATATTTCTTTTAGTTTTTTTCACCAAACCTAATCTTGAAAATAATAAATAAATAAACTTTATTCTATGCACAATATTTATCCCAATAAATATTAATAAAGAATACCTATTTTAATCACAAACAAAGTTTTTATCCTTGGAAATAGTAATTAAGCCATTTTAATTTGCAATATATATATATATATTTATTCAAATAAATTATAATGAAAAATTACTTACTTGCACAATAGATAATTTTTCTAAATAACAAGGTGTTTTCATTTAATTGTAATTAAATTATTTACTCTAAATAACAAGCATTATCAATAAATTCAGAAATGCATTTTCTAATTAAAATATAATTAATTCCTTTATTCCTTTGCACTTTTACTTCATTATAAATTAATTTAATAAGACATCTTGTGAACCATAAAAATAGGGGTCATGACATATATCATCAACATATAATACAATAAGCAGAAAATGATCACCATCAATTTTACAATAGAGACAATGATCTAATTTAGAATGCTCAAATCCCAAACTCAACACATATCTATCAAATTTTTGGTACCACATCCTAAGACTCTATTTAAAGACATACAAATATTTATTCAATTTGTACGAAAATTTACTTTTACCTTTCACCACGTAGTGCTTTGGCTATGTCATATAAATATCCTCCTCCAAGTCACCATGAAGGAAATCAGTTTTCACATCCATTTGCTCAACCTCTAAATCATAAGTAGCAGCAATAGAAAGAAAAAATCTAATGGATGTCATTTTTGTAACAAGAGAAAATATCTCACCATAATCAACACCCTCAACTTGAGAGTAACCTTTCACAACCAGCCTTGATTTATACTTCTCAATACCTCCATCTAAACCAATATTTTTCTTGAACACCCATTTGCAACCAAAAGGTTTTCATCCTTCAGGAAATAGTGCAAGATCCCATGTATCGTTCTTTTTCAAAAATGTCATTTCTTCATCCATTGCAATCTTCCAAGATTATGTATCATTCATACCTAGTGCCTCTTCAACAGATATGGCTTCATCCATGTTAGTATTCAAAGAAAAAATACATCTCCAATCATTAGGTGAATACCTTTCAAGTGGTTTTTTGTGCCTTGAAGACCTACGAACAAGTTTATTTGGAACTGATCTCTCCTCAACTTTTTGTCTATCCATGGGCTTCAATTCAACTTTCTCAGGCGTAGAAGGAAGTTGAATCACATCTTTTTGTTTACTTTGCTTTGGCTGCAATGTAACATAAGAAGGCTTAGTTTCTCTAAAAATAACACTTCTACTATATATTACCTTATGTGAAATAGGATCCCAAAGCTTGTATCCTTTCACACCATAACTGTATCTGACGAAGATACATTTCACAGCCTTGTTCTCCAACTTTGTTTGCTCTCCTTTGGCACATGTGCATATGCATCATAACCAAAAACTCTAAGATATCTTAATGAAGGCTTGTGACCCAACCATGCCTCTATAAGCATCTTATCAACAAGAGTTGATGTAGGAGACCCGTTAATTAAGTAACAAGAAGTGGCAACACCTTCATCCCAAAACCTTTGTTCTAGACCAACACCACTCAACATACTCCTAACCTTCTCCATCAGTGTCTTGTTCATTCTTTGTGCAACTCCATTCTGTTGTGGAGAATACAGAGTTATCTTTTGTCTATGAATACTACAATCTTTACAAAATCATTAGAGAAAAATTCACTGCCATTATCAATCCTTAAAAAATTTCTTTTCTTTTCAGTCTGCAACTCAACCATTTCTTTAAATTCTTTAAATAGACTAAAAACATGAGATTTACTCTTTAAAAAGTATACCCATATCCTTATACTATGATCATAAATAAATGAAACATAATATGTGGAATTTCCAATTGAAGGAACATCTATAGGACTAAACACATCAGAATGAATGAGATCCAATACACCACAAGATTTATGAGAACTCGAGTAAAATTGAACATGATTTTTTTCAATAAATGCAATGCTCACATAAATCAAATTCAAGATTACAATCAGACAAACCTTCAATAAGGTTTTTTATTTTTCAAGGTTATTAGGCCCTTTTCTCCAATGTGGCCAAGTCTCTAGTGCCATAACATAGATTTCACTATGGGTAACTTTGATTCAAAAGAAAAAACACCCTTGGATACCCAGAAACCATGACCATTTGCTAAAGATGATACCCTCACCTCTTCCACATACTTTATTTTTTATAAAAGTACTATTCCACTCAACAATGCATGCATCAATCTTATGAAATGTGTCATATTTGACACCTCTAGCAATCGCCATAGTACCTCTAACCATCTTGCATCTTGCATAAGAAAATACTACCTGCACACCTGTATCTACTAGTTTGCTCACATATAAAAAAAAATGTGCTAATATTGTGATATGCAACACAAAATTAATATATTTTATTCAACCTGTTATCAACAGGATTTGTACCCGCATGCAAGACTGGAAAGCTTTGCAATCATGTGTAACATTGGACTAATTCCAGGTTGTGGGTACCCTATATGAAACTAGACCTCCAAATTCTAGGCTGGTTCCTTTTTTTTAATCAATTAGATGCTTATATAAAATTTGACTTGAGAAAAGGGTAAGAAGGACTTGCATGAAACTACTAAAAATTGTACTATGAAACATGATGGTGACACACCTAATGGAACTATAAAATGATAACAACTTCTCCTAAAAGCCTTTACTTTCACAAAGAAAACCTAAGATATCATTTCACATAAGTATTTCATTCAAAGGTCCCATAAAAATTATCTTGTTGGAAGGAAGTCAAAATGTTTTCACAACTGATAGGATATAACTTATAATTTTAAACAAAATGCATGACCTGTGATTTTATGTTTGAGATGGAATTTGAAAGGTTTAAAATCATAAACAAAATAAATTCGATCAAAGAATAACATAAAAGAGAATACCTGATATTCAGAGGAAATATTTGGAACTTTTATTTGTATTACTATCACATGAAAGTACAAAAATAAAAGAGCTACAAGACTTTTCTCAATCTCTCCAAAATTGTGCAAGAGATAGAAAAGTGAGAACTAGTGAAAAATGACATTTATTTCACTTTATACAAAAACCTCTTCCAAAGAGGAAAGGAGGTGGAACTGAAGGTCAACTCCAAGTGAAAATATCTCTTCAAAATTCCATTTACGAGCAAGCATCAAAACCCTAGAAAAAAGAGATCAAAACTGAAGAAATCTATGGGTAAAGGTGGCCAAACCGCTCTTGATCCATGCATTACTTATGTCAAGTGATAAAACCCATTCAAGTTGTTACAAAACTTCCTGAAAGCTCCCCAAAAAGTGGCATGGAAAGAGGAAAATTGAACAGTTGACTTCAACTTGACTAAAAGTCAAAACTCAAACTCATTATCTCTGATTATTGATATTATCCACTTTTTCACTTATCTTCTCATAGCATATAACATTCGGCCACCTTACTTGTTAAATTATTCAACACTTAGCATAGATTATATGCGCTCAAGATCCATCAAAACTCCTATTTGCAAAAACTATTCCCACACCCCTTTAACATAATTAGGTCTTGAAGACTTTGAAGTCAATGGCCAAGGGTAATAATAAGAATGAAATGAATTTACTTGAAAAACATATGGTAAAAATATTTAATAAAATGATTAGGGTATCAAGTCAAAACACTCGAACCCTAAATCATTTTATCATTTCCATTTTATGACTTATGCCTGTCGCGTCACCACTGCTAGGGTTTTGTTGAAGTTTCTTTGGAGATTTGAAGGCTCTTCCACACAAAATGTCTGGATCTACATGCGGGTAAGCCTTACCTTGCATAAAATATTTTGTTTCTTCTTTCTCTTTGTGAAATAAAATGACTCCCTGTGACATAAAATCATTTTTATTTACCTTCCTATGCAGAAAAACTATAAAAGATGCATACTTTTCTGAGTGTTCTTTATGATTCGATAATTTTCTTTCGACATAGAATAGGGGTTGTGGTTTGAGTTCTCTACACTTAGCCATTTTAATAATTTGTTCTTTTCATCATTTCGGTGATAACTTACACCATCCATTTGCTTGTCTCTCTATATGAGAGGCTACGGCTTATTCTATTTGAATCTCCTTGGTTGGGACTTGTTCTTCTGCTCAGCCCTTCTGGAAATGGTAAAAATCTTTGTTTGGTAACAAATTTTCTATGAAAGTGTCTGAAACCCACAGTCCTTTGTGACCTCCTACTGTTAAAAGCATGCAAATTTTAAACCTTTTTGCATTCTAGTTTTTATCATTCATATTACTCCACAAGATGGCATCCTTGAGACACTTTGTATATGTCATTCATGTTCCTACTCTATGCTTCCAATTTGGCATAGGTTGTGGCTACTTCTGTAGATGGGTATCTTTTTTTCCAATGGTTGTGGATATTTAGCCATAATATGACCATTTTAAGAGTTTAAAAACTCGAAACCTTATACCCTCCTTATACTTCTTATCTATTCAGCAAACCCCAAAATAGGTTTTATTCCTTTCACATAAAAATACATATTAGATTGCAACCATTAGAGCACAAATTGGGTTCATAATCTTTTGCTTTCTAATAGAAATAAAAGCATTGATGTTCACATAAGTATATTGCATGGAGACTACTCCTATTGTTGAGGTCTTGTGGCCTTCTGTATAACAATGATTTTCATGACTTGTGAATATCTAACATTTCAATCCTTCACTTGATGTTGGGCTACTAATTTGCATCACTGTACTATTTACTTTGTGCCATGACATTTAGGACTATCATTATCTGGTGACCTGTGATGATTCACTTCCATTGCATATGGGATTGTCTCGTAACCTTAGGGTCCATAAATATTCATACATCCTCATGAATATCATTGTTTGTACAAGACTGACATTATCTTGTTAGGCTCATTATTTATTTTTTCTATTGGCTTTTCATGACAAGGTATAGATATCTTGACATTATTCTAGCTTATTATCCCTCTTTATGTTATCAAAATTTAATTACCAAGGGCTTGGGAAGATTGGTTGCCTCCTGTAGTAATATGATGAATGAAATGTCATGCGAAAGTAGATTCTGCATACCTAGAAATGTTTTTCTCTTATATTCATTTGCAAATTTATATGTTGCCCCTGTAGCAGTAATATGATCACTGCATGATCCTATAGCATGATTTGATTTGTTCTTGGCACTAGCTTGACAAGATCTCGTAGTTGTGATGACAGGACTACACTCGAGTTCATTGTTTAAACAATACATTACTATCATTGCATGTGGATGCACCTGTTATTCTTTCTTTATGAGTTGAGCTCAACCCTCATGGGAGCCACATTTTCCACCACTCATAGCACTATTTAATGGTTGAAATTATTTGATTGTACCTATTCCTACACACTAATCAAACTTGTTAGAAAAATAATTGAAGCTGAAGGCTTCCATTGAACTTTGTGCTTTTTGTACATCTATCTTTTTGATGACTTAATCATCTGATGAATGCCTGATAGCATGTTGATTATTTTTTTATTGGTAATGTAGGCATGAGGAAGGATGTGATTTATCATTGCTCTAAAATCACCTTTCAACACTCTTACAGGAAACCATGGAGCTTGGAGTTGAAACAACCTAGAGACACTGGAGACACAACAACTTGAAGACATAAAGTATAAAATGATTCGTCATTACAGGAAATGACGAATCACTTCTTTTTTATGTTTACATTATCTTTAGTTGTGTAGTTTACATCTTTTTCATGTATTCATTATTTGATTATAAAAATCAAATTAAGCTACTCCCACGGCTTGTGTGGGACTTTGGTTTATACAATATGAATAAAGCAGAAAACATTATGCAATTTTATGATTTTTTTGTTACAATTACTTGCATAATAATAATAAAAATTCAAAAGTAATCAGATTTGTTCAAGATCAATGATCTTTTAGTAGAATTTTTTTGAAATCACTTGTGTACCTTTCATCGATGAATGCAATTCAGCTCTACCTATTTTGATTTGCAGTTAAAAATAGGTAACAATTTGGTGACCTCTGTGGAGTGTTTTCCTGCTAAGCACCATAGACCAATTATGTAGCTTATCCATTGGGCTCAAAGTCATTGGAGTCATTCCTTGCTCACTTTTCATGTGAAAAATCTTATAATTCAGCTCTTTGCAGCATGACAACAACAAAACCAAACACAAAGAAACTACAATGGTCTTGTTTAAGACAAATACCATCAACATGTTCCTCAACACTTCTTGAAAAAAAAAAGCAATAACAGAAATAAATATGCATAACAACACTTATTAGCAATTACATTCCTCAAAAGCAAGGTTTGAGGTGAATCCCATTTGCAGGGATTGGAAGTATATCACCATCCAGCTTTGAAAGTTGGAATGCATTGTGCTCCTTCTTCTTTGTGATGGTGTATGGACCATCCCACATGGCATCAAAATTGGTATGATTTCTAGGTCTGCTCTTTAACTCATCCCACTTGAACATTAAATCACCTTCGTTGAAAATTCTTGCTATTGCTTTTCTGTCAAAGGTCTTCTTCATTTGTGCATGGTGAATTTCAAGCTTCCCGAAAGCTTCTTTTTTGGTTTCCTCCAACTCCATTAATTGAGCAAGCCTGATTTGCATTGGCTTCTCCTCAATTAACTCAAGCTCTTTTATGTATTCCAAAGTTGGTAACTCTATGGAAATAGATAATTTGGCCTCTTTTCCATAAACCAAAACATAGGGTGAAAAACCTGTTGATCGTTTTGGTGTAACTCTGTCAGCCCAAAGGGCTAACTTTAGCTTATCATGCCATGATCTCTGATTATCTTCAATGGTATTTTTAATGATCTTAATCAAAATTTTATTTGTTGATTCAGCTTGTCCATTAACCTGAGGGTAATAATTGGACAAGGTATTCAGAAAAAAATTATTCTTCACTGACCAATCTAAAACTCTCAAACTAACAAAAGCTAATGTGTTATTTGATATGTCCATTTCATAAAGTAATTCATTGTAGTTAATATCCACTTGTGCCCTGCACTAGAAATTGGATTAATGGGACCAATAAAATCAAGTCCCCACTTCCCAAATGGTTGTTCAACTTGAATTGGATGTAGGGGAAGAGCTGCAAGCTTCTGTTTTCTTGCAAATAATGAAAATTTACTGCACTTTCTTACATAAGCATGAGCATCTTTAAATAAATATGGCCAATAGTATCTAGCTCTCATAATTTAAGAGTTGTAGTTCTTGGTGTAAAATGGCCTCCAGCAAGTCCATCATGGAATTCATCAAGAATTATTTCAATCTAATCTAGGTAAACACACCTGAGAAATACACCATTTAAATCCTTTTTGTAAAGAATGCCATCAATTTTTTCATATGGAATGGCTTGTAACCTATAATATCGTCATTTTGATTTGTCCATACCTTTCGTACAATCTCTAGTATGCAAATAATGAATCATTTGATGAATCCAATCTGTTGAAGGGGTTGTAACATTAGGTTCCTCTTCATTGTTTAGTACTATAGTGACTTGTTTGCTACTATTTTCTTCATTTTCTGCAAGTTTTTCACATAGGCCTTTGCCTCTAACAAGCTTGTTAACCTTTATATTGATGTCATATTCCATAACTTTGGTTATTCAACCTACTCTTCTATCATTAATATCCTTACTTAGCAGAAACTCTTTGACTGTTGGATGGGCTACCAACAGATGTATCTTATTATTAGACAACATATGTCTAAACTTCTTGAGACTTCTCACTATAGCAAGCACATTTTTTTCAACAAATGAATGCCTTAATTCATAATCATGCAAGACTTGACTAAAAAATGCAATGGGTTGTTCAAGTCCTTCATCATTTTGCTAGCATAACATGGCAAAAATGGTATCAACACTACCAAATTCATACAATATAAAATCTTTACCAAAATTTGGGTTAATCATTGTTGGGGCTGCTACAAGTGCCTCTTTGATTTGTTCAAAGCTATTCTTACCCTCTTTTTCCCAACTAAAAATGATGTTCTTATTTAACATAGTTGTAAGAGGTTGCAATAAAGCTGCAATGTTAGGAATGAATCTCCTAACAAAGTTAATTCTACCTAGAAAACTCTGTAAACCTTTCTTGTGAGCAAGAAGCAGCAATGCCAGAATGGCTACAATACATTCTGGATCAATAAAAATTCCATCTTTAGAAATAATGTAACCCATAATTTTACCTTTGTGAACAACAAAAATGCTCTTTTTTGGATTCAAGGAAACTCCATACAATCTACATCTCTCAAAAATCTATCTAAGATGATCAAAGTGTTATTTAGCATTTCATGAGAAAACAGTGATATCATCTAAATAAACAAGAACAAACTTGTTTATCAAACCTTGGAGAGACATATCTATTGCTCTCTGAAAGGTTTCTCTTGCATTTGATAATCCAAATGGAATTTTTTTGTAAGTCATAGTACCCCACTTGGTGGTAAAGGTTGTCTTGTACTGGTCTTCCTCTTTAACCAAGATCTGATTATATCCTGAATAACCATCCAGCAACGATAACCTTTATGAGCTTGAAACAACCTACAGTATCTACTCCATTGAAGGTAATGGGCAGTGATCTTTGAGTGAGGCTCTGTTTAGATCACGAAAATCAACACACAACCTTATCTCTCTGTTCTTATTTCTGGCATGCACCAAGTTTGAAACCCAAGATGTATGTTTGATGGGAAGAATGATATTACCCTCAATCAGCTTATTTAATTTTTCCTTCATAAGATGCTCCAATTTAGGATTCAATGGCCTTTGTTTCTGTCTTATTGGTTTCGCATTAGGTTCTAGCTCAATTGTGTGTTGAGCCAACTCGGGGTTAAAACTCTTTAGATCTCCATACTCCCAAGCGAATACGTCACTAAATTCTTCGCACAACAAGATAAAGGCTTGTTGTTCTTCTTTGGTATAGATTTTTCCAAGTTTCAGGAGCTTATCTCTAAATATTTATATTGGCTCATAATGCTCCTATTTAACTATTAAACTAGATTTATCTTTTCTGACCTAATCATCAAAGTTAAAGATAGATTCTAAGGTTACCAAACCTTTTTTTAGTTGCATCATCTGATCACCATATTGTTGATCAAACTTTCGCTAGTTTCCAACAAAAATCTTTGCTTCTTACATCAAAAAGTGGATTATTTGCTCATCACTGTCAAAAATCTGCCAACTCACATTATTATCAGGTACCTATGGTCTGATAACTATTTTCACATATTGTTGCACCTCCACATTGTGGGTTCTAGTCAAAATATCAAACTTTGATCCTATGGCAGCAAGTTTATCAGCGTGCTTGTTCAAATTTCTTGGTACTGAAAACAAATTAAATGCATCAAACTCCTCAATTAAGTCCCAAACCCGGTGTTTATATAATTTCAGAAAATCATTCTTTGCTAAACTCATATTTCTAACCTAATTTGCTATTAATTCAGAATCACCAAACACTTGTAAGCACTTAATTTTTCTTTTTCTAGCCAATTCTAAACCATGTATTAATGCTTTGTACTCAAAAACATTATTAGAACAATTGAAAGAAAATTTGAAAGCTAAGTAGTACCTCTCTCCTTCTGGTGAAATCAATAGAACTCCTCCACCAACACCTACTTTGCTTCTTGAAACATCAAAATACAACTTCCAGAGCTGACTATTTTGTTGTTTTTTTGTTTATCATCCTTAACCATATTAGGAATAACTATATCAGGCTCATGAATCATGTAAATTCCCAAACCTACTTCATTCATGAGACTGAAAGGATCAACCTCATGATTCTCAGCTACCCACTCATCTAAATCCATGTCAAGTATGCCTTCAATGGCTATAGTGGGGTCATCGGTCATAGATTGATCATCCTGCTCATGGATGGTTAGCTTTGTATTTATAGGATTTGTGACATAATGCTCAATATGGTCTTTAGCCCGTGCTTCAGATTTGATAGTCACTCTAGTACCATATCTAGTTCTAAAACACAGATGTGGCCAATCTACTGATACATATCCACCTAACTTTGATGTAAAGTCTCTAGAAAGGCAGAGGTCAAAGAATGGTGGAAAATCAATGATATATATATCTTGAGGAATCGAAAAGTTTGGAAAAAAATGTAAAGTTAGAGGTAAGCTTTTAATAACTCCCATGGATTTAACGGACGCACCATCTAATTGCACTAGCCCTTTAGACAATGGCTCATATTCTAGTCCTAAATTATCTACCAGTTGCTTGGGCATAATTGAACTACTTGCTCCTAAATCTATCATACAGTTATGCACTATACTATCACCTACAATTAAGCCGACATAAAAAGGTGGTGGCTTTACATCTTGAGAAGATTGCTCTTTCTTATTTTATAGAATGTTCGCTAAGACTTTTGGCTGCTCTTCAATTGACTTATCAGAAAATTTAATCTTAGCAAGAGCATCTTATAAAGCTTCCTTCTGCCCAGGAAGGTGCAAAGCATCTAACATTGATATGTTAACAGTGGCCTTTTTAATATGGTCAACAATGTTAAAAATGGTGCCACTAGCCTTTTGTTGTTCTTTGGAAACAACTTCTTTTTGCATCCGTGAAGGCTGAGGCTAAGTCTCCAGTTGTTCCTTTGCGGCTACAAGTTGTTCTCTTGACAACATTTGAACATTTTTAGAGGTAGTAGGTTGAACTTGCCCCTATTGCTCTGTCATAATCTGATCTATCTCCTTTGCAGTTTATTGTTTGTCCTTATCAAGCTAATGATTCTTAGAAATAGTTGGTTGTCTCAAGTCGACTGCCCTCTTTTTGGATCTTGTATTGGCTGCAATTGAGGTAGATGACTGATTATGTCCTGCTTGAGCATGATTTATCCCACAGAAATGATTGCCTTGCTAGTTCATCATAGCAACATCTAAGTCATTATGCTGCATTTGTTGATCTTGTTGGTCATTACCAACATTGCATGTACCTTCAAAAATAGAAACATAACTACTTTGAACCATGAGAGCTTTATTAACCATGCTATTCATGCATGTAGCCTGATTATGAGGTTGATTACATGGGTAGCACCACACATAATCTTGTGCTAAGTTATTTTGCATGGGCATAAGCTCCCTTGAAGAGTTGGCAATAGTTGGATTAGATGGTTGATTTGGCCTAGGGTTGAAATTCTTCTTTGTCCTTGATAATCAGCTTGATAAGGTGGTTTGTTTGCTTGGAATGGTGGTTGGTTAGGTCTGAAATTTTGACCTTGCTGATTCTTAAGGCCTACTAAACTATTACTGATAGTCTACAATAATTTTTGCATAGCTTCCTAATTGTTTATTTGCTACTGTAAATCATTTTCCATTTTTTGTTGAGCACCCTTAAGCTCTTGTAATTCATTATTAGCTAAAACAACACTATTTTGGGCAACTTCCTGAAATCCTAAGGCTGGATCAATAGGTAATGGGGCTATAGGAGGTACTTGAATGGGCATTAATGGCTGAATATCTGGAAAGATAGGCATAGGAGGCCTAGGTGCAATTTTTCCAGCTTGTATTAAATTATTCTTAGCTCTAATAGCTATATCGTAGGTTGTTGGAAAATTTACTCCACCCATAGATTGGATCATTACAGAAATATTACTATTTAATGCTCTCAAATAGTACAAAAAAGCGTGATTGGGTGTAGGTCTTACCATGGTTGGGATTCTATTCCAGGTTCTTTGAAACCGGAAGTTAAAACCAGACATCTGCTCTTGTGGGGATCTCTTTATTGTTGTCATCTGCTCAACGAGAGAAAGATGGTCCAATTTATCTAAAAATTGTTTGGTCAATTTGTCACCCAAGTCATCCCATGTAGCAATAGAATTTACTGGTAAGCCTCTAAACCATTGGAGTGCTTTCCCTTTGAATGAAGTCGCTAACAGCCTCAATGCCACATTCTCTTACATGATATGATGCACTCTGCATAGTGAAGCCACATCTCTTATATGTCCAATCGATGTAGTTTGATCCTCACTAATAAACATAGGTAGACTTTTGAGTGCAGCAACTGGTATATTGTCATGTTGAGCCAAATTCAATGGGCTGCCTCCATCAAATGTTACAAATATGTGTGCTCTGGCCATTGGAGTTGCTCTAGGAGGTTGTACTTATAAAACTAGTACTATACATGTAGCTGGAAAAATAGGTACAAAACTTTAAGGCCTGAGACTGGGTGGTGTAGAGTGAGACCTTGGTGTTGATCATGATCTCGATCTTCTCAACCTCCTTCTTGTTATTCTACCTTTCCTTTTGGGTGATGATAATTGCAGGTATTCGAAAAGACCAGTACTTTGCCTTGTTTGAATTTTACTCATGTGTTGCTCAAACAGACTTGCATAAAACCATATTTAAATGGAGTTGCCAAATATATATCATAAACCTCTCATAGGTAATTTTCTTTTGTGAATCTAAGAATAACAGCTTGAAATCTTTGAAAAAAAAAATTACTGTGACGTGAACTTCAGAGTCCCACCAGACATGCCAAAAACTGTTATCAACAAGATTTGCACCCGCATGCAAGGTTGGAAAGCTTTGCAATCCTATGTAACATTGGACTAATTCCAGTTTGTGGGTACCCAATACAGAACTAGACCTCCAAATTCTAGGCCGGTTCCTTTTTGATAATCAATTAGATGCTTATAAAAAAATTGACTTGAGACAAGTGTAAGAAGGACTTGCATGAAACTACTAAAAATTGTACTATGAAACATGATGGTGACACACCTAATGGAACTATAAAATGATAACAACTTCTCCTAAAAGCCTTTACTTTCACAAAGCAAACCTGAGATATCATTTCACATAAGCTTTTCATGCAAATGTCTCATAAAAATTATCTTATTGGAAGGAAGTCAAAATGCTTTCACAACCGATAGGATATAACTTATAATTTTAAACACAATGCATGACCTATGATTTTCTGTTTGAGATGGAATTTGAAAGGTTTAAAATTATAAACATAATAAATTCGATCAAATAAAAACATAAAAGAGAACACCTGAGATTCAGAGGCAATATCTGGAACTTTTATTTGTATTACTGTCACATGAAACTGCAAAAATAAAAGAGCTAGAAGATTTTTCTCAATCTTTTTAAAACTATGCAAGAGATAGAAAAGTGAGAACTAGTGAAAAATGTCTAATTCATTTTATTTTATACAAAAACCTCTTCCAAAGAGGAAAGGAGGTGGAACTGAAGGTCAACTCCAAGTGAAAATATCTCTTGAAAACTCCATTTACGAGCAAGCATCAAAACCCTAGAAAAAAGGGATCAAAACTAAAGCAATCTATGGATAAAGGTCGTCAAACTGCTCCTGATCCATGCATTACTTATGTCAAGTGATAAAACCCATGCAATTTGTTACGAAAATTCTTGAAAGCTCCCCAAAAAGTGGCATGGAAAGAGGAAAACTGGAGAGTTGACTTCGGATTGACTAAAAGTCAAAACTCAAACACATGATCTCTGATTATTGATATTATCCACTTTTTCGCTTATCTTCTCATAGCATATAACATTTGGCCACCTTACTTGGTAAATTCTTCAACACTTAGCATAGATTATATGCGCTCAAGCTCCATCAAAACCGATATTTTTAAAAACTATGCCCATGCCCCCTTAACATAATTAGGTCATGAAGATTTTGAAGTCAATGGCCACGGGTAATAATAAGCATGAAATGATTTTACTTGAAAAACATAAGGTAAAAATCTTTAATTAAATGATTAGGGTATCAAGTCAAAACACTCGAACCCTAAATCATTTTATCATTTCCATTTTATGACTTCTCCTTGTCGTGCCGCCGCTGCTAGGGTTTTACTGAAGTTTCTCTAGAGGTTTGAAGGCTCTTCCATGCAAAATGTTTGGATCTACATGTGGGTAAGCCTTAACTTGCATAAAATATTTTGTTTCTTCTTTCTCTTCGTGAAATAAAATGACTCCCTATGACAGAAAATCATTTTTCTTTACCTTCCTATGTAGAAAAATTATAAAAGATGCATACTTTTCTAAGTGTTCTTTATGATTCGATGATTTTCTTTCGACATAGAATGGAGGCTATGGTCTAAGTTCTTCACACTTATCCATTTTAATAATTTGTTCTTTTCATCATTTATGTGACGGCTTACACCATCCATTTTCTTGTCTCTCTGTATGAGAGGCCGCAACTTATTTTGTTTGAATCTCCTTGGTTGGGACTTGTTCTTCTGCTCATCCCTTCTGGAAATGGTAAAAATCTTTCTTTGGTAAAAAAAATCCTTTGTGCAAGTGTCTAAAACCCACAATACTTTGTGACCTCCTGTTGTTAAAAGCATGCAAAGTTTAAACCTTTTTGCATTATGGTTTTTATCATTCATATTACTCCACAAGATGGCATCCTTGAGACACTTTGTATATGCCATTCATGTTCCTACTCTATGCTTCCAATTTGGCATAGGTCATGGCTACTTCCGTAGATGGGTATCTTCTTTTCCCATGGCCGTAGATATTTAGCCATAATATGAGCATTATAAGAGTTTAAAAACTCGAAATCTTATACCCTCCTTATACTTCTTATCTATTCATCAAACCCCAAAATGGGTTTTATTCCTTTCACAAAAAAATACCTATCGGACCACGGCCATTAGAGCACAAATTGGGTTCATAATATTTTGCTTTCTAATAGAAATAAAATCATTGATGTTCACGGAATTATATTGCATGGAGACTGCTCCTATTGTTGAGGTCTTGTGGCCTTCTATATAACAATTATTTTCATGACTTGTGAATATCTAACATCTCAATCCTTCACTTGATGCTAGGCTACTAATTTGCATCACTGTACTATTTACTTTGTGCCATGACATTTATGACTGTCATTATCTGGTGACCTATGATGATTCACTTCCATTGCATATGGGATTTTCTTGTAACCTTAGGGTCCATAAATATTCGTACATCCTCATGAATATCATTGTTTGTACAAGACTGCCATTATCTTGCTAGGCTCATTATGTATTTTTTTCTATTGGCTTTTCATGAAAAGGTATAGATATCCTGACATTATGCTAACTTATTATCCCTCATTTTGTTATCAAAATTTAATTACCAAGGGCCTGGGTAGAGTGGTTGCCTCATATAGCAATATGATGAATGAAATGTCATGGGAAAGTAGATTCTGCATACCTAGAAATGTTTTGCTCTTATATTCATTTGCAAATTTATATGTTGCCCCCATAGCAGTAATATGATCACTACATGATCATGTAGCATGATTTGATTTTTTCCTAGCACTAGCTTGACAAGATCCCATAGTTGTGATGACAGGACTACACTCGAGTTCACTATTTAAATACTAGATTATTGTCATTGCGTATGGTTGCACCTGTTATTCTTTCTTTATGAGTTGGGCTCAACCCTCATGGGAGCCACATTTTCCACCACTCATAGCACTATTTAATGGTCGAAATGATTTGATTGTACTTATTCCTTCACACTAAACAAACTTGTTAGCAAAATAATTGAAGTTGAAGGCTTTCGTTGAACTATGTTCTTTTTGTACATCTATCTTTTTAATGACTTAATCATCTGATGAATACCTGATAGGATGATGATTATATTTTTTTTGGTAATGTAGGCATGAGGAAGGATGTGATTTATCATTTCTCTAACACTACCTTTCAACACTCTTGCAAGAAACTATGGAGCTTGGAGCATAAACAACCTAGAGACACTGGAGACACAAGAACTTGAAGACATAAAGTATAAAATGATTCATCATTACAGGCAATGATGAATCACTTCTTTTTTATGTTTACATTATCTTTAGTTGTGTAGTTTAAATATTTTTCATGTATTCATTATTTGATTATAAAAATAAAATTAAGCTACTCCCATGGCCTGTGCGGGACTTTGGTTTTTACAATATGAATAAAGCAGCAAACATTATGCAATTTTATGATTTTTCTATTACAATTACTTGCATAATAATATTAAAAATTCAAAAGTAATCAGATTTGTTCAAGATCAATGATCACTTAGTAGAATTTTTTTGAAATCACTTGTGTACCTTTCATCGATGAATGCAATTCAGCTCTACCTGTTTTGAGTTGTAGCTAAAAATAGGTAACACTACCATCAAGAAACTTAATTTTAACTTTACCATGACCAAAAATATTTAAATGAGAATCATCACCCAAGTACACCTTACCTCCATCAAATTCTTCATATTCAAGAAACCAATCTCTATTAAAGATCATATGGAAAGATGCACTTGAGTCAATTAACGATGCATCATTACCTGCATGAGTTCCCAAAGATGCAATGAATACATCAGCATCTTCCTTCTCGGACTCAGAATTAGAGTCAAATTTCTTCTTTTTCTTCTTATTTTCTTCTTTGCAGACCTTATGACCATGTCCAGGTATACTGCAATTCCAACAAATAACTTTGGACTTCCCAAGAGATTTAGATCTACCCTTGGACTTGGATTTTTCATGTTTCTCATTCTTCTTTCATTTTCCTTATCTCTTCCACAAACATTTAGGGACTCCTTGGTAGTGATGAGTAGCTTCCTCCACATCTCTTTAGAAATCAAAGAACCAACCACATCTTTATTCTTCAATATACCAGAAGTACTCCCATAGCCATAACAAGAGAATCCCGTAAATCAGGCAATGAACAAAGAAATATTTGACATTTCTCCTTCTCATCCATTTTTACACTAACCGATGCCAATTGCATAACCAACATATTGAATTCTTCCAGGAGGTCTAAAATTCATCCACCCTCTTCCATTCTCAAGGAATATAATTTCTTTCTCAAGAAAATATTATTCACAAAATATTTCGCTTGATACATCTCACCAAGCTTCTTCCATAGTTTATATGCAGAGGTCTCTTCATGGACATTGATTAAAATAGAGTCTTCCAAGCTGGAAGGAAAGATCAATGTGGAAATGCCTTCCAAATGTAAAATTCTCAAGAAATAAGTGCAGAAAAATTTATTTAATTTGAGTTACAGTCATTAAGATGCACAAAAATAGAATAGACAACTTAACACACATAGAATTGAACACCAAATTTACGTGGGAAAACCCTTATCGTAGAAAAACCCACACACCAAGTAAATTCACTTTGTATTATAGTAAACAAATTACATGCAGAGTTAAAGACTCCACTCTCAAGTGTTAACTCACAACACCATTACATTTCCTTGACCAACCTCATATGCAGATTTTGATTACAATTGTTCTCTCACACTATTACAATGCTCATATAGCATACAATGTAGAACATCAATCAACTAAACCCAACTTTGTTACAAAGTTTTGCAATGTATACAATTCACCCATTGTCACTTCAGTTCTAGAAAACCAATCATTCCAACTGTACTCAAACTATCACAAACACGTAACTATCAAAAAATTGCATCGGCTTCGAAGTTCATTTCAACCTACTAATCCAAACTTCAACAGTCAGCAACCAACCATTTCTTTCCACCTCAGCATCAATTGGGTCCCACTTTGACGCTCTTCAAAAATTATTGATTCAACCATCGCCATATCAAGGAGACATCATATCATCTCCCTCTGATATAGGCAAGTCTCTTCGATGAAGATTATCAGCTTGTCCCATGTGGTCCCCACCTCCAATGGCTTGTCTTTGTGATCAGTAAGTCAAAATTTTAAAAAACTTCACAACCCTCGACTTGAGGTTCCAATGTTCCATACTTTCACGATCTTGTGATCCGCTTGTCTTTATGGTTGGTAAGTCAAAGGTTTCCAAAAGTTCACAACTCTCGACTAATGCTTCCAAAGTTTTGGTTTTCCACGATCTTGTGATCCGCTTTTCTTTGTGGTCGATAAGTCAGAGGTTTCCAAAAATTCAAAACCCATGACATGAGGTTCCAAAGTTCTGGTTTTTTGTGATTGTGTGACATACAAGTCGATTAAGGGAAAAACACCAAGCTTTAAGGTAAATTCCAAGCTAGCAAGTTGAGGTACATTTTCCAACATGCTCCCACTTGATGAAGACTTACTGGCTTCTTCCAAACTCAAAGTTATTGAATGTCATAGGCCCCAAGGTCCATCGAACTAGAACACCACCTGTACTTATCGGTACTCACTAGTTTTTTCAACGCATTAGCGACATTTTCCAGAGTATCCACCTTTTCAAGATTACCCTTTTCATCTTCCACCATATCACGAACGAAATGATACTAAACATCTGTGTGCTTTGTCCTGGCATGGAAAGTGGGAAATTTTCGCAAATAAATAACACTCTGACTATCATAGCAAATAGTAATATGCCCTGCATTAAACCTGACATCAAAACACAAATATCTAAGCCAAATGGCTTCTTTACATGCTTATGTTGTCATTTACTCCGCCTTAGTAGTAGATAAAGCAACTACAGCCTACTACTTTCTCATCCAACTAACTGCACCACCGAATAACATGAAGATGTATCTGTTGGTGGTTCTTTTGTTGTCAATGTCCCCTTCCCAATCAGAGTTCACATACCCATGAATGCTAAGAGATCTATGTGTTCCAACCGAGTTTCCATGATAACACAAAGCATACTCTGAAGTACCCTTCAAATACCTAAAATTTATTTTCATAGCATCCCAATGTGGCCTTCCTAGATTAGCCATAAACCGACTAAGTACTCCCACTGCTTGGGAAATGTCTGGCCTGGTACAAACCATTGCATACATCAAACCACCAACTGCACTTGCATAAGACAATCTAGTCATGTCCTCCATCTCAGTAGGAGACTTCAGATAATCTTCCACGGATAGCTTTGTTCCCTGCAACATTGGAACAACTAACTGCTTGCAATCTATCATACTAAATATCTCAAGGACACAATTAATATACTTGCTTTGGTTGAGCCAATCTTTCTACTTCCCCTATCCCTTTTGATTTTCATACTCAGAATATACCTTACTACACCTAAATCTTTCATTTTGAATCGTGTTGACAACTAAGATTTTAAAATAGAAATCATACCCTTACTATTCCCAAATAATAACATATTCATATATAGGGAAATAATAATAAAACGATCATTTTTTAGTTTTTTAGTACACACAATGATTTGATTTTGATCTCACAAATCCAAATGACAACACAAAAGTTTCAAACTTTTGGTACCGCATTCTAGGTGATTACCTTAAACCATACAGAGATTTCCTTAACTTGCAAACCAAACTTTCTTTACCTTTTTCAACAAAGTGCTTAGGCTAGGACATATAAATCTCTTGTTCCAAATATCCATGAAGAAATGTTTTTTTCACATCCATCTATTCAACCTCTAAGTCATATGCAACTGCAAGTGACAACAAAAATCTGATAGATGTCAGCTTAGCTACAAGAGAAAATATTTCTCCATAATCAATTCCCTCCACCTAGGAATAACCTTTCACGACCAACCTAGCTTTATACTTCTCAACACTTCCATCCAGACCAATCTTCTTCTTAAATACCCATTTACAGCCAATAGGCTTTTCCCTTTAGGAAAAGGTACCAAATCCCAGTTTTCATTCTTTTTCAATGATGCCATTTCCTCATTCATGGCTTCCAGCCAAGAATTTGAATCAGATATATTAATAGCATCCTTTATAGTCCTAGGCTCATCATTTCTAGTAATCAAAGGATAGGAACCACTTCAATCCAGCAAGGAATATCCATACCTTTTAGGTTGTCACTTCTCCCATGTGGACCTCCTCATAGGCTGAGGTTGTGGTTCTTCTTCTTGTTCAGAACTCTCAGAGCTACTAGAACTCTCCTCAGTTTCAGGTACACTTTGGATTTGTAGTTCCTCTTTATCTGGAGTTCAAATAATTTCAACTACATCATTCTTCTTTTCTTCTTCTTCTATCTCTGACTACAGATCCACTGTAGAAGGTTTCAGCTCCCAAAATATTACACTTTTGTTGTATACAACCTTCTCAATAACAGGATTCCAAAGCTTGTACCCTTTCACACCAATCTCGTAGCCGATGGAGATACATTTTGCAACTTTATTTTCCAACTTAGACCTTTTTCTCATTTTGCACATAAACATATGCTTCACAACCATAGACACGACTATGTCTCGGAGAGGGCCTCTAACTAGACCACACTTCCATAGGCTTTTTTCTGCAACAAGATCCAAACTAGGTGAACGATTAACCAAGTAAAATTTTGTAGCTATAGCCTCATCCTTGAACTTCTGCTCCAAACTAGCACTGCTCAACATACTTCTCACTCTTTCCATCAGCATCTTGTTTAACCTTTCAACAACTTCATTCTATTGTGGAGCATAAGGCGCAGTTTTATGCCTTTTAATCCCATGGTCTTTGCAATACCTTTCAAAATTTTCAAAACAAAATTCACCACCATTATCCATCCTTAAGCGTTTAATTTTCCTTCCAATTTGATTTTCTACCAAGTTTTTAAACTCTTTAAACCAAATGAACACTTCTGATTTACTTTTAAGAAAGTACACAAATTCCCTTCTTGAATAATCATCAATAAAAGAAACATAATATTTAGACTTCGATAATGAAAGAACATTCACTGGACCAAATACATCAGAGTGAACAAAATCCAGTATGCCAAAAGATCTATGAGGACTAGAGTAAAATGAAACATGGTGTTGCTTTCCATAAATGCAATGTTTGCAAAAATCAAACTCAAACTTACAATCATCAAGCCCTTCTACTAGGCTTTTATTTTTCAAGGATTTTAAGCCTTTTTCTCCTATGTGACTGAGTCTTTGATGCCACAACATGGTTTTCTCTGCTAGGAGTTTCACCTCCAAAGATTTTGTACCAGAGGAACTTTGTTCTCCTCTACACAAGCAACCTTGCTTACCTTTGTAGAGGCACTGTTGCATTGAAAAACCTATTTTTCCATTTTATACAGAGTGCCAAATCATACACCCCTAGCTAACACCATTGAGCCTCTAGTCATCTTGCAACCACCACTCGAGAATGAGACTTTCACCCCAACATCATTTAACTTACTAACAAAAAGAAGATTACAAGCCAGACTTGGTATGTGCATTACGTAATCAATTCCTTTGATTCTTCCATTAGGAAATTGGATTCTAACTCTTCCATGACCAACAATTTCAATGGAGGAATCACTTGTCAGATACACCTTTCCACCAGCATATCTTTCATACTTCATGAACCAATATTTGTGAGATGTCATGTGAAAAGATGCTCTTGAGTCAATCAACCAGACATCATCTGATGCCTAAGTCTCCAAGATTGCAATGAAAGCATCTACATCACTCTGAGAAGAATCATTATCAGAAGAGTTCTTCTTCTTCTTCTTTTTCTCCTCTTTATAATCCTTCCAAATATGACCAGTCTGCCCACAATTCTAGCATTTCACCTTGGAATTCTTGACATGAGACTTTGATCTCCCTTCAAATTTGGATTTAGACTTCTTGTCTTTCTTCTTGCCTCCCTCATTTCATCCACCCTGAACAGAAAGGGCCTCCTTAGCCATCTTAGAATATTTCCTCTGCATTTCTTCTGACAGCAGCAAAGCAACGACATCTTCTATCTTGAAAGTGGTTGTTGTACTTCCAATAGCCATCACCAAATGATCCCATGTGTCAGGTAAGGAAAATAACAAAATCATACAATGATCCTCGTCCTCTATCTTCACACCCACAGAGGCCAATTGAGCAACAATCATATTAAATGAATTCAGATGGTCTACTACATATGCTCCTTCTTCCATCTTCAAGGATTATAACTTCTTCCTGAGGAATAAATTATTCACCAAAGACTTTCCTTGATAAATATCACCAATTTTCTTCCATAAAGAACATGCAGTCCTCTCCTCATGGGCGTTCAAGAGAGCAGAATCGGCCAAACAAAGTCTTATCATCCCTTTGGATTTTCTATCTGTGAGGTCCCAATCTTCTTGCTTTATACCTAATGGTTTTGTATCCACCAATAGGTCTTCCATTTTTAGTTTCCACAGCTCAAAATTACTACCATTGAACTTTTCAATTTCTACTCTTCCTAATGTGCTTTCCATCTCAATCTATAATCAAGACAATAAGTTTTTCTCTGTAAGACTCCCACTAAATAGAATTAGCACAAAAAACCAACCCTACCCACAAGGATAACACAACTGGCCAAGCTTTGATACCACTTGAAAGGAAATCTCGGTGCAAAAACACCTTCCAAATGCAAAATTCTCGGGAAATAAGTGTAGAAAATTTCATTTAATGTGAGTTATAGTCATTAAGATGCACAATAACAGAATAGACAATTTCACACACACAAAATTGAACACCAGATTTACATGGGAAAATCCTTATGGGAGAAAAACCCACACACCAAGTAAAGTCACTTTGTATTACAGTAAACAAATTACATACAAAGTTATAGACTCCACTCTCAAGTGTTAACTCACAACAACATTACATTTCCTTGATCAACCTCATACGCATATTCTAATTACAATTGTTCTCTCACACTATTACAATGCCCGTATAGCATACAATATAAAACATCAATCAACCAAACCCAACTTTGTTATAGAGTGTTGCAATGTATAACATTCACACATCATCGCTTCAGTTCCAAAAAACTAATTGTTCCAACTGTACTCAAACTGTCACAAACACACAATTGTCAAACAATTGCATCAGCTTCGATGTTTGTTTCAACTTGATAATCCAAATGTCAACAATCAACAACCAACCACTGCTTTCCACCTCAGCATCAATCAAGTCCCACTTCGACACTCTTCACAAATTACCAAGTCAACCATCACCATATTGAGGAGACATCATATCATCTCCCTCTGATATAGGCAATTCCCTTCGATGAAGCTTATCAACTTGTCCCATGTGGTCCCCACCTCCAACGACTTGTCTTTGTGGTTGGTAAGTCAGAGGTTTCCAAACCTTCATAACTCCTGACTTGAGGTTCCAATGTTCCAGACTTCCATGATATTGTGATATGCATGTCTTTGTGGTCAGTAATTCAGAGGTTTCCAAAACTTCACAACTCCCGATCGGTGGTTCCAAAGTTCTGGTTTTTTGCGATCTTGCGAACTTCTTGTCTTTGTATTCAGTAAGTCAAAGGTTTCCAAAAATTCAAAACCCACGATATGAGGTTCCGAAGTTTTGGTTTTATGTGATCACGTGACATACAGGTTGATTAAGGGAAAAACACCAAGCTTTAAGGGAGATTCCAAGCTAGCAAGTTGAGGCACATTTTCCAACACAAGAAAATTTTGATTAGACCCTTGTCTTTATGGTCCATAACATCAAATTGAGCAGCCTAGGTAGGATTTGTAGTCCTTGAAACATTCTCATCAACGACATCTCACAAATCTTGATCTATCAACAGATCCTCCATCTTTATCTTCCACATCTCAAAATTATTTCTAGAAAATTTATCCACCTCTATTCTCCCTGATGAGCTTTCCATCTAAAACTTCTTGCAACAAGAGCACAAATTTTCTTCTACACAAGATCCCACTCAAATCTAGATTAGTTCAAAAAACCCAACAACCCATAATTGAAACCAAAGGTGATCAGGCTCTAATACCACTTGTAAGGAAGCTAAGGTAGCAGAACAATTTTGTACACTAATCTTTAGAGGAGAATAATGCAAAACTTTTATATATCTTTCAATAGTTATACAAACTTAAATAGAAATAAACCTAAATATCATGCATACCACAACATAGTGATTTATGTGGGGAACACCCTTTCGGGAGAAAATCCGCACACTCCAAAAAATTTCCAATATATTATTTAGAATAAAAAATATTACAATATACTTGTAGAGAAAGCTTCTCACAGGAGTATCACCAACCAGAGATCCAAAGACAATACGATCGCTATTAGACTCTCAGAATACATCATCGTCCACATTCGTAGTACAATGCCATCATCAAATAGGGTTACATTCTAGGGAAACATAGTACAACAAAATATCCACCATCAGATCTAAAACCTAATAATTAATGGTCTATATTTACAATATATCATGTATTTAATGTATGTCAGTCATTTAAGAGTTTTTGTTAACACACTCACATTTCACTCCCAGGTTGCTCCCAATGTATACACCTATTAGTGTCCACTCCATTTTTATTGTTGTCAAATTATGGATTGAAATTTTGGGATCAATTGTATCCCCATATTATAGTCTAAATACCCACATGAACTTCTCACTTGGATCTATACTACTATTAGATAAACAATGGTACCATTCATTATCACTCTCTAAGGATTAAACAAATAGATTTGTTACCATATTGGTGCAAGAGAACCTACACCTTGTGAAGTCTAAGTTGATAGCTATGTGTGTCTTGTGTTCATTTATGCTTAATAAGGTCTAAAGGACCAGTCATAATGTAATTTGAAAAGGTTTTGAATCAATAGATTCATAATGCCAAGGCCATGTGAAATCATGAGTTTTAAGGGTATAGGGTCTTATTCCATGTTAAATAAGGTCTCAATGGCATTTTAAATGTATTGGAGGGCTTAATAGGTCAGTTAGGTGGTATTTGCAAAATCAAGTTGATCAAGTTGTAATGGGGTAGTGATTAAGGCAAAATTGGAACCTTCTCAATGGCCGAATTGAGGCGGTTGGAGAAGTTTGGAATGAGTTTCTAATAAGAAGTTTGCTCCATTAAGAAATTGCTGATCCCGTGCATTGTACGACCTGTACATATTGTTTTACACTACAAGCCTATTATGGTTGGATAGATAATTAAATAAACTTTCCGTTGGAATGGTGTGATTTCATTGAGAATTGAGTGAGATATCCCCGTTTTACTACCGGGTGGTCTCAAATCCCATGTTTTTCCTGTTTTCCTGAACTTTGCAAGCATTGTACGGATCTGTACCATCACCATATGATCTGAGACTTATATCATCTTGTAGGGGAATGAAATAGCTTTCATCTGAATCCAATTAGAGGTTCTAATATTGATTTTTGAGAGAGATCTCTTCATTTTTCTGGGACTGCCTGTTTCTAACTAATTTGAGGGTTTGATTAAAAAATGATGTTCTATTCCAAGCCCTGTAACCCTTATTTCATGGAATGAACAATGGTTTCTACAAGTTGTATGGTTTTAGGGGGATGCCTTAGGGTGTTTTCATGAGTTTTCCAAGTGAAATTGAGGAACTAAAGTAAGGTTTTGGAAAAATATGATTGGAACTCTATATGTGATAGTGTTTTGATTAGGTCATTTTATGAAGGTCATGTTATGATATGTCTTGGAACCCCAATTCATGAATTGTGCCTAAAACAAGGTTTTTCAAGTTTGGCATGTATTTGTCCGTACCAATGGAATATTTTTGTGATTTTGGAGGTTTGAAGGCATATGAATTGCTGCACCAAGGTTTCATGGTCCTATGATAGGTTTAAAGGCATGTTGCTTTGAAAAATAGGCCTAATCAGCATAATTGAGCCTCCTGGGTCTGCATCACATATCCTTATGTTTGATATCATACACATCTATGACAATGATTAATCTCCTCAAGTGTTCTCTTGTATCCACATTGTTACCTTGTAATTTAGGATCTTTCCCCTTTTTTTAGGAATAGATTAGGATAGTCAAGGATTCCATAAAAAAATTGATTGCTAATATCTCTCCATCCCAAAAGGCTATCTCACAAGTGAAAATATTTGATCCTACCTTTGAAATTGATCCCTCACATTCAAATTATTATTACAATGTGGGTTTCACTACTAATTTTAAGCTTAATGATGTAGAACATAATCATGTTAATTTTAATTTTACTGATTAGTTATCTAGGCTCACTATTAGAGTTGGTTATGGAGATTGTCACCCAAGATCTAGAGGCTAGCTGGAAAGCACAAAGAGATCAATATGAAATGCTCAAGATTGTAATGGAATTGATTATCCAAGAATTTCCAAGAGTTTCAAATGAGAACCCCTTGGTTATATAGCCAAGGTGATACATGGGATTAGACAAGATCATGACAAGTGTCTTAATCCTATGATATGAGACAACTAATTTGACATAAAAGTCAAAAAGATAAGATCTAGACATGAAAACTAAGTCTTCTAGAAGGAATCTTAGGACCTAAGTAAACTTAACATGTGAAAAAGTCCCCTAGTAGGAATTAACTAGGTACAAGACTTTTATTCACACCAACACTCACAACTAGGAATATTATACTAATTAAGACTATCGATGCTCAATATGACCTTGTAATTCTTAGTGACTTTGTCTCATGTGGTCCAAAATATCCAACCTTTGATCCATCTCTCTCTTGTGGTGGTTACCTACCGATTGAACAGATTCATTCACATCATAAAAAGTTGAATTTTGTTCAAGTTCATTGTTCCTATGTGAAAGGATAAGGAGCATAAGAGTGAGCCAGCCTATTGTGCTCTCACACCAAGATCACACATTCCAAATCTTTGGATATGTGGATAATTATATCTATAACCATCCCTCTACTCTTTTGATTCATAAGAATACTATCAAAAAAATCAATAGATGTATAGATATTGATCCCTCAAATTAGTAAATGCATTATTTCTACCAAAAGTACCCACCTCATTCTCTTTTAGAATGGATTCTATACTTTCTTGCTTACATTTTTTCTCCCAATATAGCTTTTTCTATTACATGAGCTACAATATCCTCTCATTCTTGGAGGTCTCTAGAATATCTTCTCCCCCTTTTTAACTATTTTTTTTAAACTACAAGAATCGAGTAGCCCCCTATAAACTGCAATGCGCTTGGTAAAAAAATTTCACATGATCGACGACACTGGTATGGAACTCCCTCTAGTACCACGGGGATGGAGGGGAGACTATAACTCGTTGAAGCATTGCAAGAACAAGGACAAGTTGAAGCATAAGGAGGTTGTTCATAGGTGCATAGGTACTTCCATGGTGGAAGCAAAGAGGATAATGAAATTATTTATATTGTAATATCATTTGTTTAAATATAATGCATACTTGGCCTCTCTTCTTGGTGGAGTTTTTTCCCACAAGGGTTTCTCCACATAAATCATGTGTTATCTGATTCTCTTGTGTTTCTGATTTGTGCCTCATTTCTGCTATATTAAAGTGATATCATTCCTTATTTATTTCTATTATAAGTTCACATAAGATGGTGTTAATAAGCATGTTATGTTGGCTTATTTTCAGCATCATAAAGAAGATGAATCTAATCATGGCATTTCCATATTAAGACAACTTAATTTTCAGATTTGCATATAAGTTTCAGATTTTAATGTTGTTGTAATCTAAGCTTTGTATTTCATCCATTGAAGTCATATTTGGATTGAGATTGAATTTCCCAACAATTTTTATTAGAGCCTATCTATTTCTCATCATTTGGTATCAAAGCTTAAGGTTAACTAGATTATAGGTGTTCCTTCTTTTTGATTTCTTAGCTTGAAAATATTGTGGGAATTTGTTAGAAGGAATTGGAGGTTGTTGGAAGGCTTGCAGGGTTGCAAAAAATTTTCTATCAGTTAACTGTTTTTTGCATATTTGTGAGATTGGAAGCCATAGATATTGTCAATGTGATCTATGTTAGGCATGGGAAGCTCATGATTATGGATCTTTATGGATTTGGTTATGTTATGGTAACTTGGAGCTCTTTTTTTATAATATATGTATATCCTCTTGTTTGGTAGTTGTGGCCATGTAGGTGTTCATGTTGGATGGGTAGATACATCCTGGTCACATGGCAAAAAACCCTCAATTTGGACTACATAATGGAGTGCTTATGTTGGCTTCATATTTTTATCCTTCGATTACATGAAAGAACTAGAAGATAATCCACTAACCTCTTTGAAAGTTGTCAAGCTGATATGTTTCATATGTTTCAAGCTCATAGACAACTTGGTTTTCCTATAGGGTTGTAGTTTACTCTTGTTTTCAACTGTGGGTTTACATATTTGTGCTTATTCCATTGTTCAAATGACATGTGTTTGATGTGAATGCATGGATGTTTAAATGGATTTCATATTTATAGAGGTACTTTTGCATGTTTTACATGTTAACTAAAATATGTGGTATGTAGATCTTTGATGAGATTGTATTTGGGATGTTTTGGATGAAGACAATTATAGTTTTGCATGGTTGCTCATAGGGTTCTTATTGATCTGTGGTTACTCTTATGTGGGTTTGTTTGGAAAATTAGATCTAGCGGTGATCTTGGTGCTTGAATCTTGGAAATCCACATGTTATACCTGAATATATCTATTTTCCTTGATGCTTTTATTCATGTAAATATTGGTGTAGGTTTCAATGACAATTGATATGTTTCAACTTGGCATGTTCCTTTCTTCTTCCATAGGTAGCATCTTGGAGGATATGAACTATGTTTTTCCTTGATAGTGGTTATCATGGTTTTTTTTTCAAGTATCTTATTGGTGCATGAGAGTATGGTGAAGATTTAGATGGCACATATTTGGATAAGGTATTTTTTTCCCTTGTTTATGATTCTCATGGGCTTATTTACAATGTTGATGTCAAGTGGGAGAATGTTAGGATTAAGGTGTCATATACCTTGTAAATCCTATGCCATGGTTCCAACACCCTTGGAAAGTGTCTCTAGACACTTAGGGTGTATTGGAAAAATATTTTGTAATATTTATTCGCACCATTGTTTGTAATATATTCATAAGGGTTGATGGCTCCACTAGCAGCGATAAAGGTGACTTGTGGACATAAATATTTAATATTATTTTCCCCACATGTGGACACCTAAAATGGGATAATAAAAGATAAGTAAAATTACAAATGAGTGATTTTCATTATTCTCCAAGTGGGAGCTTGGAATGAAGAAAAAGGTGTCTCTTGGTATTCCATCATTTATTGTATTTAATGTAATGTTTATCATCCAAGCTTGGGCACCCAAGTTGGAGGGAAAGTATTCACATTCCAAGAAGGCATTCCAAGAGTTGGGGGCATTTGGAATGATGGGTCATCTTTGGGATCCATGTTTGGGGCTTAAGATTTCTTTGTTATTTTATAAATCCATCCTCTTAGATGTAGAAAATATGAGCAACAGTTGAATGTAGAGTTTCATTACAGGTGTTGGTGTGAATATATGTCTTGTGCCTAGTAATTTATCTTACTAGGGAATTAGGGGACTTATTCACATGTTAATTTTACTTAGGATATAAGATTATTTCTAGAAGTCTTAGTTGGCTTTTCTAGAACTTATCTTATCTATATTTTATGCATGATTACTAGGTAGTTAGCTTGTTAGATGTCACATATAGGATTGAGACACATGTCACAATCATGTTCAATCCTATTCCTCACCTTGCCTATATAAGGAAGGTCATTGTACTCATATGAACATACTTCATACCTCATCATCATTTTGATAGGTCTTAATATCAAGCAAGCTCATATTATTGCATATCCACTTGTAGAAGGTTTCATTGCTTTTGCAGGTGGTCTTAGGTATTGGGAAAATCTTCAGCTCTTACATGGTATCAAATCCAATCCTTAAAAAACCATTGTTATATCTAAGGGTTGATTTATTGCTAGTGAGAGATCTAGTTTATTTTTAGTAAGGTTCAGTATGCTCTTCCTTTGCACCATATGGTGAACTCGGACATCAAAAAAAACTTTAAAAAAATACTAGATTGAGAGGGTTTCTCTATGTGGGTTTTCATGTCAGGTCACTTTTAACTCATGTTGGAGGAAATATGAGCTCAAATTCAAGTTCAGGATAGCTGAGAAAGTCAAGATTGACTTTTATTTTTCCTAAATCTGACATTTTTTTCCAAAGTTATGAGGGTTTGAAGAATTGCAAGATTTGGATGTAATAGAGCTTCTAGTGCACTTTCAGCCCAATCAACCTCACTATCATCTTCAAAATTCCTAAGAGACAAATATTGATATAAAATATGCCTATATTCGGCATTGGTTGTTTGTGAGACAAAAAAAAATTACCCGAGCAGGTCGTACGACCCCCCAAGTATGGTACGATTATTAAATTCATAGAAATTATTATTTCTCAATATGTTTTTTCATTTTATGGTATCAGGTTAAAAATTATTATTGAGAAAAAATTTATTGATTGTGGGGTGAAATATTTTATAAATTTTGTTGTTTGATAAATATCTTATCGAGGTTTGATTTAAATGTTTGCAGACTATATATTATTTTTTGGTGGATACATATTATTTTCTAGGGTTTTTAATTTCTACGGGAAAAAAAATGTACAAATGCATTTATTAATGTGTAGGGCCTACAAAATTATCAGGGCTATTTATTAGGTGGTCGGTCAACAATCTTCTATGACTTTTGTACCAACGTCGACCATTTAAACTCTCGTTGACCTCTTTTGGGTTATTCCACCAACCGTCGGTTTGCTCAGACTTTGCAGGTTTTGTTGGCTATTAAAACTATATGTAAACTCTCCATGAATCCCTTCACTTTGCCCCAGTCTTATTAGGGAGCCAATGGGCCTATTCCAGTCACTACTGGCACTCGGGGAGCTGCCACTAGTGCCCAACTGCCCCATCGCCCGCCTAGTGGGAAGCTTTTTTTTTTCCCTTACTGATAACCAAGGTCATATGGAGAACTTGCACCAGCCCTAAAGGGCCAGAAAATTATGTCAGTTTAGCCCTAATAGTGCCTAATTTTGCCACCAAGTGCCCCAAAAGAGTTTTTTTTCTCCTTTTTCCATAAATTTTCACCAGGATATCAAAATTTTGCATACAAGATATCAACGAAAATTTGGTTCTGCATACTTCATAGTGGTGGAGGTATTTTTGATAGATTTTTTTGTAGGTACATTTTATTGGAAATGAAAGTAAAATCTCCCCTTTAGACCTCTAAGATCATAACTTTTTGCTAATTTCTCCAAATTTTGTGAATCAAGTTGTAGTTGGAAGGTATTCAGGAGATCTTTCATTTGGTTCATATACTTTTTCCAGATTCAGCCCCAAGTATTATTTATTCAATATTTTGCACATAAATGGCATTATGATTGATTACTTGGACATCCTTACTCCTAGAGAGGTTATGCCAGTTTGGAAAGACTTCATTTGCAATATATATCATATTTGAGAGATTCTAATTGTTGTTGAAGGTCAATGTCTTTTTAATTTTGGAGATCTATCATAGTTCAGTATGGGGTTTTCATTTCATCCTTCTCTAATTATGTTGAAAGGGGGAAACTATAAACAATGGAGAGATGGCATCATAAAACATCTCTAATGGTTTCATTTGTTGCCACACTTTTATAATCTTGGTCCCCCTCTAGGTATAGCTAGTAATAAATTTTCTTGGAATTACAAAAGGGATCATTTCTTAGAAGTTATTGTAATGCATATTGATGATACCACTTTGAATTTTATTGATCATTTTTAGTATCCTCATACTCTTTGGACTAAAATTTGGGAGATATATGGAGGTCTTGATACTTAGCCATTCCCAAATGATCCTATTTCATATTGTCTTGTGCATCTTCACTTTTTGGATAGGATACCCTATGACTCTGCTACTATGTGGGAGTTCGAAGATTTGGAATACTTTGAATCTTAATATGAGGATGATGAGGTTTCTTTAGATGCTCCTTCTTCTCCATCAAAGATAGTTGTTGTACCTTCACCTTCAGTGATTCATTGTACAAAGTCATTGATTGAGGCTCCCATCATTCATCATTTTCTTCCTGATTAGGATTCCTATTTATCAAACATTGCATCCTTATTTATGGAGTCTCACATTTCATATTTGGAGGACACATTTGAGGGGTTATCTCTCCTCTTTGATGATAGTCATGGCACAACTATTTTCAAACCATCTTTGTCTTTGGATCTTGTTCAACATCAGTTTCTGCAAAGTACCTATTTGTCACCTTCCTCATTGATTGGGCATGTATCTGATTTGATTGTGGCATATTCATATTCAGTGTACAAGGAGACACATGAGCAGTTTTCAAATACATCATTATCATCATCTTCATGCTTCTTTCTTCCAATTCCTATCTGAAATGGGAAGCATTCTTGAATTTGTACTTGGTTTTGTTTCTTCTAAAAGGGAGACAAGTTGTTTTTTGACATTGGTTCATGTTTTTTCTTCAGGCACTTACCATTTTTGTAAGTGATTACACATTGTGGGGGGCTACATAGTCTATCTATTTCCCTCTTATGGGGGTGCTATTGATTGTAATATATCTATATGATGGGTGGTGTACTTGGGGGGTATCATGGAGTCCTCCATCCTTCCTCATTTGATTGTTTATTTTCTCTCTTTTGGAGATGAGTTTTGTCTCACTAGGTTTTCTCCTTTTCTTTGTTTTTGAGAGATTTCATTTGCATTTGTACATGGGTACATAAAATGGACTTGTATTTGAGACCCGTCTTTGCATCTTTTTTGCATCATTTGCATAATAATCTTCTCCCTAAGTTGCACTTAAGGGGGGTGTTGGTGTGAATATATTTTGTGTACCTAGTAATTTATCTTACTAGGGAATTAGAAAAATTATTCACATGTTAAGTTTACTTAGGATATAAGATTTTTTCTAGAAGTCTTAGTTGGATTTTCTATAACTTATCTTATCTAGCTTTTATGCATGATTCCTAGGTAATTAGGTTGTTAGTTTTCACATGTCGTAGGATTAAGACACATGTCACAATCATGTTTGATCCTATTCATCACCTTTCCTATATAAGGAAGGTCATTGTACTCATATGAACATACTCCATACTTCATCATCAATTTGATAGGTCTTCATATCAACCAAGCTCATATTCTTGCATATCCTCTTGTAGAAGGTTTTCATTGTTTTTGTAGGTGGTCTTGGATATTGAGCTAATCTTTATCTCTTACAATCAGAGCAAGGATAGGTTGAGGCATAAGGAGGTTGTTCATAGGTTCACAAGTGCTTCCACGATGGGGAGAAAGATCATAATCGAATTAGTTGTATTGTAATCTCATTTTCTTGAAGATGATGCATACTTGGCCTCTCTTCTTGGTGGAGTTTTTTTCTCGCAAGGGTTTCTCCATGTAAATCTTGTGTTATGTGATGCTCTTGTGTTATTTATTTTTGCCTCATTGCTTCTATGTATAGTGTAGAAAATTCTACACTCTTGAAGAAAGATATATTTCACACTTAATATGGACCTATTTTGGCACCCTTGCATTAGTTACCTTCAAAATCACTAATTATAGGCCCCTAGGACTCATTATTTTAAATTATGAGGCCCATTTCACTCAAAAATCATATAAAATCAGTCAAATCCTCAAAAAATCTAAAAAATTGACCTCAAAAACTTAAGGTGGGACTCATTCTCCACCTTGGGTGAATGGGTCCCCTTAGGTGGGACCCATTCGCTGACGATGGCAAATGAGTCCCATTTGGGGTCTTATTCAAATTTGAGTGGGAAGTCATCAATTTAATTCATTTTTTTGATGAATTTGCCTTTGGGATCTAAATAACGGTCAATTAGGTGTTTATGCCTATAAAAGAAAGCTTCTAAAACATTTTTATCAATCTCTAAGCATTTTGAGCAGATATTTTCAAGTGTCAAGAATCAAGAATCTTCAAGCAATCTTTCACAAGAGAATTCAAGTTTCAAGAGTAAGTAACGTTGAAGCTTTGGAGCAACATTAAAGTCTTTTTGCAGGTCTTCAAGCTCACTTTCAATCAAGATCTAGCATTTTCAAGGGTTAATCATGGATTCCTATAGTGAATTATGATGGATTCTAGGTTGGGGAGATGCAACTAGCCATCAAGCCAAGCCTAAGGACTTCTTTCCTAAGTGATTCCATCCTCCATTATCACTCTACATTCAGCCTAAGGAAGGTAAAAGTATTATTGGGATTTATTTGGGGTGATTGGAGATCACCACAATTTAATCATTCATCTCTACATTTCCATTCTTGCATCATATTCTTTCATGTTAGAATAGAATTGCATCATGTTTCAGATTTCCTAGTCTTAGATACACTTGAGGCTAGCGTTTTCATGCATATTTCAATATCGTTATCAAGGTTTAATTACCAAATTAGGGGTTTGACTAAGGAAAACCCCCCATTACCAAATCAAGTTGAATTTTGTTTTGCAGGTGTTTTTCATGAATTCAAATTTGGAACTCAAGCTAGAAGGGAAGGGCAGGTGTTGAAGTGTAGATCAAAGTTTTCAATTCCTAAAAAATTTGAACGGGACTGATTCACCAAGAGTGGAAAATTATTCCCACTGTAGTCGTCTATCAGATCAGATTATAGATTTTGATACCCTTTTTCTCAAAACAGGCTCCCGCACAAAAGTCTGCATCTAGGACTAATTCGCCCAGGTTGGCAAATGAGTCCCAATTGGTCAAAAAGTCAACATTTCTAGAATTTCAAAGTTATTTCCAATCTCTTCAAGGTTTCTAAGTGCACACTATTCATATTTTTCTTTCCTATTCTATTTTACTTGCATTTCTAGAATATTTTCTAGGTCATTTTGCATATCACACTATGTTTTCCAACATTTTCTTTTCCAAGTTTACACTTGCTGGTGAATCCCTCATTTGACATCATTCATCCCATAGAATAGTCCCTTTGTCAAATTTCAATCTCCTTTTTCATTGAAATCTCAAGGGCTTATTCTTGAGTGAAGAGTGTGAAAATTGACCTCTCTCCTTTTAGGTCCAAAACCCTAGAAGCGAAAGAGAGGAACAAACACTATTTTCACCTTTTCATTTTGTTGAACCTACATTTAGAGCATCATAATTCTGATCTGGAGTGCATTTACATCCTAGATTTATCTTGCATTAGCATTGCATTAGGTCTTGCATTGGTTAATTGGCATTCTAGGGTTTCAATTTTTGCATTAGTGAAAATCTCATTTAGATTTCATTTTTTCACTTAAATTCATTCAAAAGTATTGAAAAACTGCATTTGCATCCTAGATCTAGGTCATATAGCATAGAAAACATAAAAATCAACCAAAAAAACCTAAAAAATCTGAAAAAGAATCCCTACTAGGACTCATTTGCCATCTTGGGTGAATTAGTCCCAATACAAAATTTGAACTATTGTTTATAGAGTGAAATTTCTAGTTTTTAAGGTTTTGTTTGCCTCTGTTAATTTTTCGTTTCAGTTCAGTTTCTTTATGTTACATTGAAATCGGTAGAAATAGCATTATTTACTTTCATGGAAATTATGGATAGCATTAGATTTTTAAAATTTTCATTTTTAACATTAGTTCCTAGTTCCCTTAGATCAAATTCATTAGAAAACGAAAACAGAAAATTGAAAACATCAAAAGAAACAATTCAAAAAATACTTAAATTTAGAAAAATCATATCATCCAAGCCCTTTAGTAGTGATGACCTAGACATGTTAGATGAATCCCTTGAGGACTTCCTCCCACTAGGATCATGCACTAAGGCTTGTTATGAAAAACACAAACCAAACAAAGTTAACTTAACCCTCAAGCCTTTTAGTAGCGATGAATTTGATATGTTAGATGAAGCCCTTTAGGAATTCATCTCACAAAGCCCATCCACTAAGGCTTATTATGAGAAATCAAAAACAAGAGAAGTTAACATGATCCAACCTCAACTCATCCTTTACCCACCTTCACATAAACCACAACCTAAAAACAAGCCTAAGTTTACCCTTTATCCCCCTCAAAATAATGTATTGCAGCAACCAAGTCATAATATCATTGCTCATACATACAATACTCGAAATAATATGCAACCACAACAACCAAACCCAACACCCTCACCTTTACCTAATCCCATTCTGCCTAGTGCTCCTCGTTTAACTTCGCATAGTGGAAAGGAGTATAATCTCGTTGAACAACTTAAGAATACTCCTGCAAAGATATCCCTATGGGACTTAATTCAGAATTCACCAAACTATCACAGTATGCTTCAAACAACCCTACAAAAAGTGGTGGTTCTTCCTGGCACAAATGCAAATGATGTGGCAGCTCTCATACAAGGAATGAATACATCTAATATAGACATAAAATCTCACCAACATGAGCTGCCCCTTTGGCATTGAGATAGAAAAATGAGGCATTTATGATCATTGCTCAATTTAATAGAATAGGAACTAAAAGGACCATGGTTGATAATGGCTCAGCCCCTAATGTGTGCATTGTGACACTCTTAGATAAGTTGTGAGTAGACAAATCAACAATGTAACCCGACTCTTTATCCATTAGAGGATTTGACAATGTAGGAAGGCAACCACTCGATATAATTACTTTACCTATTAAAGTCATAAAGGCTACCTTACAAACTCCTATTCATGTTATGCCTCATGACCTTTCATACAATCTTCTTTTGGGAAGACCATGGATTCATGAGATGCATGTGGTGCCTTCGACTCTTCATCATATTATGAAATATGTCTATGACAACAAGGTATACCGACTTGAAATGGACCCCGAGCCTGAAAGTTGTCTACAAGTGGAAAAAGGAACAACAAGTCCTTTAAGCACATTAATTCCCACATCCAATATTGAACCTTTAAAAGAAGACAAGCAAGAAACGGCTATAGTGTCAAAATTATTGGATGATGATTGGGGTTCCTTGGAGTTCACACCCTCATTTATGGGAGAATACATAATCACAAGTAAAGAAGATGACAAACAAAAGCAACCAATGGTCATGTCAACTCAGAACTTGGAAGAACAATCACAAGCCTCTAGCTCATCTACTCTTGAAGAAGATGCAAGTTATACAACAAACTTTGATGAGATAGACTACCAACAACCACCAAACCCAAAAGAAATGGAAAAAATTTATGGGAGAGGTCACAAACTTGTGAAGCAATTGGGTTACAATGGTAAAGGATGTGGAAAGAAATAACAAGGCATTCGGGTTCCTATAGAGCCTAACATACAAGAGACAAATACTGGTTTGGTATATTGTCCTTCTAAAATTATGCAAGCAACAAAGCAACCATCATTAAACATCAATACTATCATGTGCAAGCCAAAAATCAACCTCACTATGAAGCATCCTAAATTGCTTGACACAGATTTACCACCATCATGGGAGAACTTCAAAGATGATGAAGCCTTGAAACACATGCTAGGATTTTATGAAGTACCAAGCCAAAATATGTTGAAGGTGAAAGTAATGAAAATGACACAAGTGCAGAACACTACAATCCTGAATTTCCAAAGTCAAATGCATTTCCTTTGGGGGATACAATTGATATACCAATGGATATAATGGATAAAGAGAAAGTCACTAAAATCATAAAATGTCTCAATGATGAAGAACAAGAAGATACTGCAACCTTACTTCATGACTTTCCCAAACTCTTTGCTTGAAAATATTCAAACATGACAAAAGATACGAAATATGAATCCTAAGATAGCTTTGCTTGTTAAAGGTGAACTTGAAAAGCTCCTTGATGCTAGCTTCATAAGACCTATAGATTATTATCCATGGATCTCAAACATTGTCGCAATTGCAAAACCTAATAATCGTATTAGGATGTGTACGGATTTTTGAGACTTGAATAAATCATCTTTAAAAGATGACTTTCCCCTTCCTAATATTGACATGATAGTAGACTCGACTAGGGTACATGCTTTGTTGTCATTTATGGATGGATTTTTGAGATATAATCAAATCTTCAGCAACCCTCAAGATCAATACAAAACAACATTTACAACTGTTTGGGGAACATTTTGTTGGGTTATGATGCCTTTTGGATTAAAAAGTGTGGATGCAACATATTAACCCACTATGACACTAATATTCCATGATTACATACATAAGATCTTGGAGGATTACGTTGACGAAATTCAAGCCAAATCATTAACAAGACAAGACAATGTGAATGTCCTTCGGAAAATATTTGAGCGAATGTGAAAGTACAACATGAGGTTGAATCCAAAAAAATGTGTCTTTGGTGTAGATAGTGGGAAACTTTTAGGTTTTATCGTATCTCATAGAGGCATTGAGGTGGATACAAATAAAATTGATGTTATCGTCAACATGCCACCCCCCAAAAAAATCTCTTAGTTGCGAATGTTACAAGGAAGAATTCAATCCATCTGTCGTTTTGTCGCATCTTTAGCTGATCGCACATTACCATTCACACATCTCCTCAAAAATGATGTGCACTTTGATTGGAATGATGATTATAAATGGGCTTTTGAGAGTTTGAAGGAATACCTTGCAACTCCACCTATTTTACAACCCACTATGCAAAACAAACCATTTATACTTTATATAGTTGCATCAGCCCATGCTCTTCAGCATTGTTGTCTCCACAAGATGAAAATGGTAAAGAGCATCCGGTCTATTACGTTAGCTGAACCATGATAGATTATGAGAAATGATACAAAACAATAGAAAAATAATTTTTGGCCCTTGTATTCACTACCAGTAAATTGTGACATTATTTTTTGAATGTGGAAATACAAGTGATGACAAAATTTGACCCTCTCAAACATATTTTTAATAAAATAGACTTATCAAGACGTCTGGCTAAGTGGGTGATGTTGTTGACTGATTTTGACCTGAATTTTGTTTCACAAAAGGCAATTAAGGGTCAAGCCTTGACCAACCAATTGGAAAATGCTCCTTCCCCTTTGGCATTACTTAGTAATGACTCTTTCCCTGACAATAATGTGTTGGTAATCGAAACTATATTTTGATGGATCTAAGTGTCGAACAGGCTCCGGCATTGGGGTTATATTAATCCCACCCATAGGAAAGCCTATTCCCTTGTCATATTGGTTAAATTTACTATGTACAAACAACACTACTGAGTATGAAGCGTTGCTTGTTGGATTACGTGCTACTTTAATCTTGGGTGCAAAATACATTAGGATCTTTGGTGATTCACAATTAGTAATCAAACAAATAAATGGGACATATCAAGAAAAACAAGACAAATTATCCAAATACAAGGATCTCACAATGAACTTGTTAGAGAATTTTGAATCATTTACCATTGACAACATCCCATGAAAAGATAATTGACATGCAGATGCAATGGCGAGTGCAGCCTCTCTTATCTCACTTCAAGATCCTTCAAAGGATTTCACATTTACTATTCACCCAATCATGAAACCATCCATCGATGAAAAACTTGAAGAATTATTAGCAACAACCAAGAAATACTCGAGTGAATGGTATGATACAATATTCAACTATTTGAAAGATGGTATTGTTCTCGATCCCCAACAAAGAACACCCAACATCGCTTACAAAAACTAGCAACTAAGTACATCATTTTAGCTGACGTATTATATAGAATATCCTTTGACAACATTTTGCTCAAATGTCTTAACGAATCCAAAATCCCCATAGCACTTGAAGAAGTGCATGCAAGTGCTTGTGGAGGTCATTTTGGAGGGAGATATTTAGTGCAAAAACTCATTCATATGGGTTATTACTGGAGACATATGGAAAATGATTTCTTTGCGTACATTAAGAAATGTCATAAATGTCAAGAACATAGCAATTTGATTCATGCTCCTACTTCTGAGTTTTGTGCCCAAATTCTTATTTGGTCGTTCTTAGTATGGGGATTGGATCTAATTGGAAATATTTCACCACCTTCATCTGTCAGACATACGTTTATAATCACAGCAATATATTTTACAAAATGGGTAGAATCCATTCCTCTTCAATTCACAACTGTTGATGTAATATGTTGTTTCATATTGGAACACATTATTGCTCACTTTGGACTTCCTTTTGTGTTAGTTTCAGATAATGGAACGCTATTTAAGAACAATGATGTGAAGAAATTCCTCGACACATTTAATATCCAACATTGTTTTTCAACACCTTACTACCCACAATCTAATGGTCAAGCCGAAGCAACTAATAAAACTCTCAAAAAAATTCTAAGAAAAATAGTTAATAAACATAACAAGGATTGGAATACACAACTAACATATGCATTATGGGCTTACCATACTAGCATCAAAAAATCAATGGGAACAACTCCCTATAACCTTTTCTATGGTATTGAGGTTGTGATGCCCTTGGAGTTAGAAATTCCCATGTTAAGGATTGCTCTTCAAGGGCTCATCGATGATAACACTTACAAACAACAAAGATTGCATCAGCTTGAGATGCTTGATGAACAGCACATCAATGCTCTTGAGCACCTCCAGGCTTATGCTAATAAGTTACAACGTAATTATAGTAATCTTGTCATCCCTTATGTATTTAGTAAAGGTGATTTATTCTTGTATGAAAATCAACGAAACGTTAATGTTGACCTGACTGAAAAAGGAAAATTCAGTCATAATTGGTTAGGACCCTACATAATTAACCAAAATTACGAGTTTGGTGCATACACGTTAACATAAATGGATGGTACACCTCTCAAAGACCCTATCAATGTCGCACATCTGCATTGATATTATGTGTAATCCCCTTGAATAGTATGACTGACAAGCAGTGTTGTTAGAGCTATTGGATTATATTCCATGAGCTTTCGCATTGCTTCATTCTTGGCAAACAGTTATTTGTGTGTCTCAAACTCTAAAGTGATTATCTAATTTCCTTTTATTTAATTACTTTAGGTCTCATGTTATTCAAGTTTATCATGTGTTTTATGTTAGATTAAATCCTTATATGCATTTAATGTTCTTTAATCAAATCATAAGTGCATTTAATTTAGCATAACATACTTAGTCACAATGTTGCATCTAAGAGAAATTGTAATAAATTTTTGGTTAGATCACATAAAACATGTTAAATCATGGAAGCATTCATTAAATAATCTTACATGATGTTATTTAATCAATCGCATTGACATTTAACATCCAAACATAAATAATGAAACATCAACTGCTCATATATATATATATATAAATTTTTTGTGTACATGTCATCAAATATACAATACGACTAAGGCCTATGGCTACTAGATCCCTCAGGACCTAGTGGTCGCATTTGTCTGGTAGCAATCTGTCAGGAGACGGTGGTGTGCGATCATGATCATGATCCACTGAGTATACAAAGAGTGAACTCTAAACCTCGTATATGTCCAAGGGCCTCCCGATGTGCTCTTGTTATCTAATCTATCTCCACCTGTAGCCTGGCTACCTCTACCTCTAGTCTCTTGAACTCTGTAGGGGTCCAAGATGATTGTGCCTTTGGGGTAGCATCGGCTCGATGGATGCATCTCCTCAAACTCTCATACGATGCCTGCAGTCTAACATATGGCATGAACAACTCTGGGTCCTGATCCAAAATGGGTGGGGGCACATGATCTGAGTCTGTGGCCTCCTCATCAACTGATGGGGGCACTGTCTTTGCAGTCGCCTGTTGATAGAGATCTTGAAAGTCTCATAGATTTGGCAAGATAGAAACAATAAAATATCAGTACACATCATGATATAGATAAAGAGTAAGCACAAGCATGAAAGTATAACAATAAATAATATATCATCACCCGTATCCCTGGCAGGCTGTGGGAAATTAGCCTCATCCTATGTAGGGGGCATGGAGGATGTGCTAGCCTCTCCATGATTGTAGGTATTGTTTCCTACTGCAGCTACTGCTCATGATATAGTCATACAAATGGGAGAGGACTCTCCCCACTCATGCCCTATTGGATCCTCATCTGTTGCCTTACCACCCTCACTCATGGACTACTACTCCTCCCCATCCTCTTGCTTGTCCTCCTCATCATCCTCCTCATCATCCTCCTCATCTCCTCTATCCTGGTTGTCATAGTCAGGATCTGCATCCTCATCGTAGTCATCATCTATGACATCTGTAAATATGTATGCAGCCTTGTAGTGTGTCTCCTTGGCCCTATCCTCTACATCATCTCCCTCCTTCGGGAGTGGTCCTACATCACCTATCGGCTCCTCCATAAGAAACATGAGATTCGGTCGTGATACTATCCACCACTCCTCATAGTCATTTGTGGTATCAACATCATCTACATCGAAGATCGAAGGCATATCGTGATCTGAGTACCCAGAGTCACTGTGGACAACATCCTCTCTAGTGAACCTTACAGTGTCACCAGGTCTCTGAGCACTCCACGTTGACCTCCTGAAGAAGGTTCGTGCCCTAGGTGCTATCTGCATCTGCCCAAACTATCGCATGACCTGATTGTAGTAGAAAGGACATCCTATGTAATCGTTTCTGCCAATCAAAAATTTGTCAAGTTGTAATCTCCTCATTTGTCAAGTGTGATCTGGCCATTGAAGCACAAACTGATAAGGTCTCCAAAGGATCTCGTCCTCCTCTAGTCATTCAAACCGCACTCTCCAAAAGTGTAAATCATCGTACTACCAAAACCTTCATAGAGGATAGTTGAAGGCTCGAGGATACCCCAAGGTTGTCAAACACAGAAAACTGATAGGTCTGGTACAAGTGATATTCTCAAGACACCAAACCTATAGAAGCGTACAGTGTACCATACTGTCCACCTCCCAAAAGAAAAATTGACCAAGATCATAATACAAGTGAGCTAGGATATAGCGCCCCCAGGCATATACTGTCTGGTGCTCTGCCATCCCTCATATCAGGTGTACTCCTCACCCATTAGGGATGAGTACTAGTGCAAATTTCAGCATCATAATCAATCTAACTAGTGGGGCTCGTGAGTATAAAACCATCGCTAAGTCTATATGCACCCTCACTCTCTCATCATGTACTAGTCCGCCAAGGTAGTACTGCATGTCATATTTCATCTCATGGAATTTTTCGCTCTGCTCAAAAGCATACTCGCTCACCCTGAATAGGAACTTGGAGTATGTGGTGCACATCCTCCAGTGTGATAGTCATCTCATTAGTCGACATATGAAATGTGAATGTATCGGCATCCCAGCGCTCCGCTAGCACCATCAGCATCACATCATGGTACCTCATGGGGAGCATGAGGTACGCCCAGTATAATCCAATAGTTTGTAATAGCTTTGTATCCTCCACTGAAAGAGTGGGGGCTAAATCTCTAAGAAGGTTGATTTGTCTGCCACCCAGATGCTGACGCGAATGGGTGGGCACTTAACAAAAGAAAAGCAAAAAAATATGTCTTATAAGCAATTCAATCTCCTCAATTTTTATATCAATAATCATAAAAGTATACTAAAGTTGCTCTAGTGTGCTTTCCTAAAGGCCCTAGACACTTTAGACCTCTTCTGGGACACTTCGCGAAGAAACGAGACACTTTGTGAAAAAGTGGGGCACTTCGCGAACAAAGGGGACACTTTGCGAAAAAATGGGCCACTTCACAAAATAAAGGGGATGCTTTGTGAAAAAAAAATCCAAGACCCTAAATCAACCTAGAAATGCATAAAAATCATAAAATCACTGTGTAAGGACAAAATGAAGGCAGAAGAATCAACCTACCTCATGATGACGTTCGTTGTGTTCCACTTGGTCCTGCAGCATGTCCAGTCTTGCAGGCCTATAATCTCGTCTGCTAGGCATCTTTCATTATTCTTTAATCGCTATCAAGCTACAAAAAGGTAAATGACAAAATAGTAAGAATTTATTTCCCTTTTTTGCTCTTATGTAAGTTGAAATTAGGGTTTTTACTACATTAGGGTTAAAAAGTGCATTTCAATCAAATCAGCATAACGGGTGCTAGAGAGCTCCTTTTTCGATGTTGTTTGTTGCGTTGGAATCATGATTCTACCCCCGACATCATCAATTTTCTATCATTTTGTGGCAGGGTACTTGGAAATTCCCTATGATATGACTTACCCTATTCGATGTGGCTAGATTGCTATCTTGATTCCACATCCAAAAAGCAAGCGAAATTACGAGGGGGCATACATCTACCCTCAAATGTGATTTCTAGATAGAGGTTTGATAAGAGGATTATTTTTGGACAACTAACAAATTCGTGTTGTAGGATGTGGTTCCTAACATTATGGTTTTGTAGATAACTATAGTGGGGGCTTCATTCTCCCGTGTCATAATTGAACTCACATTTGTATCCTTTTATGAAACAAAGGTCATCATTGGATTCCTTTAGCTAAAGTGGGGGCTAAATGTAGTGTAGAAAATTGTACACTCTTGAAGAAAGAGATAACTTCACACTTAATTTGGACCTATTTTGGCACCCTTGTATAATTACCTTTCAAAATAATCATTTATAGGCCCCTAGGACTCATTATTTTGGATTTTGAGGCTCATTTCACTCAAAAATCATATAAAATCAGTCAAATCTCTAAAAAATCTAAAAACCCACCTCAAAAACTTAAGGTGGGACTCATTTTCCACCTTGGGCGAATGAGTCCCCTTAGGTGGGACCCATTCGACAAGGGTGGCAAATGAGTCCCATTTGGGGTCTTTTTCAAATTTGAGCGGGAATTCATCAATTTAATTCAAGTTTTTGATGAGTGTCGGCCTTTGGGATCTAAATAACGGTCAATTAGGTGTTGGTGCCTATAAAAGAAAGCTTCTAAATCATTTTTATCAATCTCTAAGCATTTTGAGCAAGTATTTTCAAGTGTCAAGCATCAAGAATCTTCAAGCAAGTTTTCACAAGAGCATTCAATTTTCAAGAGCAAGTAAGGTTGAAGCTTTGGAGCAGCATTAAAGTGTTTTTGCAGGTCTTCAAGCTCACTTTCAATCAAGATCTAGCATTTTCAAGGGTTGATCATGGATGCCTATAGTTAATCATGATGGATTCTAGGTTGGGGAGAAGCAACTAGCCATCAAGCCAAGCCTAAGGACTTGTTTCCTAAGTGATTTCATCCTCCATTATCACTCTACATTCAACCTAAGGAAGGTATGAGTATCATTGGGATTTATTCAAGATGATTGGAGATCACCACAAGTTAATCATTCATCTCTACATTTCCATTCTTGCATCATATTCTTTCATGTTAGAATAGGATTGCATCATGTTTCAAATTTCCTAGTCTTAGATACACTTGAGGCTAGGGTTTTCATGCATATTTCATTATCTTTATCAAGGTTTAATTGCCAAATTAGGGGTTTGACTAAGGAAAACCCCCCATTACCAAATCAAGTTGAATTCTGTTTTGTAGGTGTTTTTCATAGATTCAGATCTGGAACTCGAGCTAGAAGGGAAGGGCAGGTGTTGAAGTGCAAATCAAATTTTTCAATTCATGAAAAATTTGAACAAGACTGATTCACCAAGAGTGGCGAAAGAGTCCCACTATAGTTGTCTATCAGATCAGATTGCATATTTTGATACTCTTTTTCGCGAACCAGGCTCCTACACAGAAGTCTAGATCTGGGACTGATTCGCCCAGGTTGGCGAATGAGTCCCAGTTGGTCAAAAATTCAACATTTCTAGAATCTCAGATTTATTTCCAGTCTCTTCAAGGTTTCTAGGTGCACACTATTCATATTTTTCTTTCCTACTTTTTTTTACTTGCATTTCTAGAACATTTTCTAGGTAATTTTGCATATCACACTATGTTTTCCAACATTTTATTTTCCAAGTTTACACTTGGTGGCGAACCCCTCATTTGAAATCATTCATCCCCTATAATAGTCCCTTTGCCAGATTTCAATCTCCTTTGTATTGAAATTTCAAGGGCTTGTTCTTGAGTGAAGAGTGTGAAAATTGACCTCTCTCCTTTTAGGTCCAAAACCCTAGAAGCGAAAGAGAGGAACAAACACTATGTTCATATTTTCACTATCTTATGGTGATGTTATTCATTATTTATTTCTATTATAAGTTCACATAATATGGTTTTAATAAGTATGTTATGTTGGTTGATTTTTTTCATCATAAAAAAGATGGATCTAATCATGGTATTTCCATATTAAGGTAACTCAATTTTTAGATTTGCATATAAGTTTCAAATTTCCATGTTTTTGTAATCCAAGCCTTGTATTTCATCCGTTGAAGTCAAATTTGTATTGAGATTGAATTTCTAAACATTTTTTATTAGAGCATGTATATTTCTCATCAAGGCTTGTGATCATATCATAACATGAAAAGACCGATGGATAAGGATGAATATCACTTTCTTCTTTAGGCTCTATAAGACCAAGGCTATATTTCTTAAGGTGTGTTTCATGAAGGGATTAAAAATAAAAAATAATAGAATGAACTTTGAGGTAAATCATATCCCAAAACACATGAAAATCCTATAAAGTTGTCACTAATCAAAATTATGTTAGTTTACTTTGGCCCAATTATATAACACCCCTATAAGAAGATGAAATAGGCATGTGGAGACTAGGATGTATACTTTTAACCCCTTAATATTTTTGGTGCATTATCTCACTTCACACATGAATGTGACAACACCAATACAAATTTCATTGTGAATGACCTCCAAGAGGTTTATTGATACTTTACAATACAAGGTAGTGTAAACAAAGAAATGTGGTGGGTTAGATAAATCTAAACTAACTACTAAGGTTAATGTTTGATGTACCCTATTAATTAATATAGAGTTGTGGCTTATTGAAACTAAATACATATGGGTGCCTTCATCTAACAAGGGTTCAACTAAGTCAATTTTTTATTAACAATGGATATTAGTGAAATAAAACCGCTATATGAAACATTAAAGAAGATGGCATGGAGGACCATGCTTAGAAAATCAACATATAATATAGGCTCTATATTTAGATATGAAAAGCAAATGGCATTGCAAATAAGTCACAAGAACATATCGTATGCATCCATCAATAGATCCACATACAACCTATATTACTTTGAAAGGATATCTTATAAAAATTATAAGGGAATTTTTGTAATCTATGTGAAGAAAGACAATCAAATCAACAAATGTGATTGGGATGAATTTTCAAACTATCAAAAGAATACAAAAATTCATAAATATATTTGAATGATTAAATATAAGACATTTTGGTAGTTACACAAGTAGCATCAATATGATACAATAAAAACAACTTATAGATTTATTGTTGCTCAACACAATACAAGATGTAATACTAATTCTACAATTGTATTTCCCTCACTATTTTGCAATAATATGCCAACCATACCCAATAAACTAACATTCAAAATTATTTTTTATTTTCCAAATCACCAAGATATAAATTAGAAGGAATTTTTTTAATTTTAGTTCTTTTACTACAAATGGTATACAAACAACTTCTTACCTAAGAGAATGCATAATATCATGCAAGATCAACCTAGAAATGATCTCAAGATCAGGCATCATGACTATGGACTACCATGACATCCAACGATGAAAGGAAAACCATAATGGGCTCACTATCTGATTAGAATGGCATCAAACACATCCTTACTTTGTGAGAAGAAAACTTTAAAATAAATAGCCCCACCATGGCACACATAGGCCTTGAGATACAAACCAATTCCATACTCTGCAAGAATACAACAACTCATAGAGAATATTAGGGACAACTCATTGATGGTGAAGAAACAACCAACAACCAATTAGGCCAATCATATATACTAAAAATTTGAAAATAACCCACAAGTCTTGGAGCATAGACCCTGGTAAGTGAGGCTAAATAGTAGATATCAGGGTAGGTAAACATTTCAAACCCTATTCTAATATTGGACAGCCATGTGGAAGAAAGGAGCATATAATTGTATTCATCCATGGGAAACATGAGAGATAGCTAGAAATGATGAGAAAGAACCCTAAAAAATAAAACTACAAAGAACAAGGAAACTGCTATCACCATGCTACTACAATAAAGCTACAACTCCACCATGCATCTCAAGAGAAAGAAATGGAAAAAACAACAAGAAATATTGGGAAAACCCACTAATAAATAAAACACAATAATAGGATATACAATGGACAACACAAAAAAAAGATCTATAACATGTATTCTAGGTGAACACAATGATATCACAATGCACTAGAATTAGTCAAGACTTGGATGTCATATCTCATTTTTGAGCCCTCAAGGCTATGCTATCTTTTTCTCTATATTTTGATTATGATGCTAAAATCTTGATTTATGACCAAATAGAATATGTTGATAAATCACTTCTATGTCATTTTGATATAGTTTGAATCGATGTTCATATGAAGTTGAATTTCATTGAGATAAAAATGAATGTTATAATAATGCTTTAGTGATTTATTCTAATTATGTGTGTTTGTGTGTGTTGTTAGACTAACTACCTTGTTGGTTTTATGAAGTGGATGCAAGAGATTGTCTTTGCCCCTCCAAGATGAGGAGAGAGAGCATCACTAGAGAGAGGGAAGCAGATCCAAGAAAGAAAGACAAGGCCACCATGGAACTAAGAACACACACACACACTATTTATAATATGGTTTCTTTGAATTTGAACATTTCTTTGAGTTGATTGTATTCTTTGTTTTGACTGGGTTGTTAGTAGAATTGTATTGTCTTACAAACTACATGAGTTACTTTTCCTTCCTAATGGTTGTCTGAAGTGTTCATTTTTTTTCCAGAGTGTTTTCAAAAAGGTAAAGATAGATGATGACCAAGATCTTGAATAAATTCATATAAGAAAATAATTATATGCTAATATAAAAGAAATGTATGAATGTTTTTTATTATTAAATACTCTTTTTAAGAGCATATTTATTGCAGGAGGAGATAATGAATAATTAGGAATAATTTAAAATAAATTTGATTATACATTTTTTTAAGTACACATATGTATGTAAATAATTTTATATATAGACATATACATAGGATGTATACTTCTTTAGATTGAGAATATTTATAAATATATGTATATACACATATATAGATAATATATATACATACATACATACATATATATGAATTGTATCTTCTTATTTTTTATACTGCGGGATATATGAATTGTATCTTCTTCTTTTTTATATTGTGGGATATATGAATTGTATCTTTCATATGACTATTAGTTTTGATATTTATATATAGATTTAAATATTGATCAAAGATTGAGGATACCACCGAAGGTGACAGTTAATGAAGTGGTAATGTGAAATTAATGGGATAGCCTCAAATTGTAGACTCCACTTCTTGGAGAGAAAAGTGGTGATGTTAAGTAATTACTTCACACTAAGTGAAGTTATTGCAGTCTGAATGGCCAACGAAGATGGGAAAAGTGGAGACCTTCGAAAAACTATAGAGAAAAGAGGAGAAATATGGGGAACTCACAGAAGAAAAGGCAAGGCAAAGAGGAGTTTAGGATTATGATTGTGTTGTTATCGTTTTGGGTGACAAACTTTGGATTGTGTTGTTATTGTTTTAAGTTACAAAATTTGGTATGTATCTCTACCATTTCTATTTCAGTTTCTTTTGTTGAACATTTGTGTGTTTAGTAGGTTTTGAATATTGAAATCTTAGGAAAATATCCGAGATAATTAGTTTTATGGTATGTTAGCAATGGTAGATGTATCAAATGAAATGGGATCAAATTAAAGAATCTATTTTCTCTTTGAGAATTTTGTGAATTAAAAGGATTTATGTTTTCGTCCATTTAGGTCATTTTTCATAAAGAATGACAGTTTAGTTTCAAATCAGTTTATATGAAATTTTTTTTCTTTTCAGGTATTTTTGATACCATAATTGATAAATTTTAGGCTATTTAGAAACAGGGTTTAACCAGTTGAAAAAATCACTTTATTAAGAAAACTTTGTCACCTTATAACAACCATTCAATTTCTTCTTATGATTTGATTAATAATCCTAAACCCATCAATCTTGTTATTACCTTATTGAACTCTTGATATCTGAAAAGCCTTAAAGTTTTTAACATCCCTTACTAACTATGTTTTTATTGTGAAAAAGTATTTTGGCTTAGACATGATGGTAATGACATTGCTGCAAAAACCTTCTATGTTGACCATAATAAATTTTATGAGTACTTTACTATCTTGGCCTAGAAAATGCCTCTATTAATGTTAAATCTATGAGAAAAGTTGTGATTTTAGTCTAAGTACCTTTGTAATGTTAAAATTGTATGAAGAGTTGTGTTCTCGACTTAAGTAAATGTTATTGACTCTATTATTGACCATGATTGTGTGAAGATTGTTATTCAATCTATAAGAGTAACTATGGGTTTCTATTATGGTTACTACTATGTTAAGTGTAGGTATTTACCTAGGAAAATAATATGGACTATGCTACTATTTATGTATGTGGGAAGACTATTTTTTAGTCTATGGAATTTCATTTTTTACTCTGTCGTGGTTATCTTTGTGTAAAGATTGTGTTAGCCATAATAATTTCCAATACCCTATCCTATATTTGGAACTACTTAAATTTATATCTTGGGTCATTACAATGTTATGTTTGATAAAGTCAAGGAACTACCTCATGATAATTTCAGTCACTGTTGACTTTGCAATTTGATGAAAGATTATTATAAATGGGAAGACATATTTTTAAAAACCCTTGACATTTTAAGTATTCCAATATAGATATTTGTATAAAACTCTAACCTGTGAAATGTAAGTATTCCAATACATAGATATGTTTAATCTTACCTTATGCTTTATAGTTTGAGAAATGGGGGTTGTATGTTAATATAGACTTTGCTAGAACATTGTAGTCAATAATTAATAGGAATGTTCTCAATATGTTTAGTACTCTTATGAGCATAAATGTATATGCTTACCATTTATACATATATGCTAATAAGAGTATTACTTTCATGTATAGATGTCTCTAAGAAATAAATTTTTGAAAATATAAACATTTGTACAGGCATCATATGAATGAATGCTCATATATGAGTAGATGTTTGTGAATCTTTGTGTACCATCTTAATAAGATAAGTCAATTAAGGATGATAGTAGAAGTATATATATGTATTTTTGTTATTGGGTTTCATATGAGAAATTTTTGTTTGGAAAATAGTAATATTATATTATTATTATTATTATTGTAGAGAAATCTAAAATATTTGTGTTAAAAATGAAAATGAGTTGAACTTAATCTTAAATGTATATGAATTGCATGTGAAACTTAGTTGTTGATAATCAATTTGAGAAAGGGGTGTGTGAACATACGACAAACGTTATCTTGGGATATGTGTTTATTTATTATTGAAAATCTTTGGCCAAAGTAATACAACTCACTGCTTGCATTATCAGTTCATTGTGTCTAAATTTACAAATTAATCAAATATATCATACTTAGCTAGAGGGTATCTAGAGTTGTATGATAGATTATTTGTATTAATACAGAACACTAGTTCTCAAATGGCATGGTGATCTGGGAGTTCCTTGGATGTGCTACTCTCATGAAGGGTAGGGCTACTTCCAGATGGAATGTGTGTAGGGTGACCATTGATCTATGGTTGAACGAAAAGCACTCGAGTGATGCTCTCTCTCTTGTAATTGAGGTGTTGAAAATTGAAATTTATCAAAGATGATATCATTGTATTCATATGGCTATGTATTATAACTATGTGTACATCATGTCACTAATATGACGTTTAAAGAATTATTTAAATGTAACTTTCCTTCAATATGTAATTCATGATAAAAATTATGTAATATTTTCATAATGAAATTTATATTGTGTTTCTTATTGATAGTTGATGATGATCTTAATTGTAATAAGATATCTCCATGATTGATTTAATGGAAAAAGTATTATATTGCAACCATTAAACTTTCTTTTATGATAGTGTATATTTCAAATATGTCCAAACTAGTTTTTTTTTAAATTGTGGTGGTTTTTTTATTAATGGACCGGTTGGGTTCATTACATTGGACACATGTCAGTAAGGGTTTTGTTTGAAACCCTTACGTACAAGGATGCATTTTTTTCTTGTTTGTATGTTAGTAGTTTCAAGAAAAAAATCTTTTATCTAAAAGTATTTTGAATTGAAAAACTTGGCACCACATAAGCTAAAAATGTTTCAAGAAAAAAAAAGTTCTCAAAAAAAATTGAGCAAAAATATTTATGAGTTAGCCAAAAATGGGACACAAGTTTAAATTTTTACCCTAGTGCTAACAAAAAATTCATACCTATATTTTTTCATCATATTTTGTCTTAACATATATATTAAAATTGAGATTTGTTTTCATTGAAACAAGGACATCCATGTAGAGTGCACTATATCTTTTTTTTTTAAAACAATGTTTGTTATTTTTCCTAATTTCTTGAATAAAGATCATTATTTTTTGTAATGGATCGACACTTATTAAAAAGCTAAAATATAGCATTAATATAATATAATGCATATGATTATTTTCATATATCTAACATTGAAAGCCACATACTTGCAAAATGACATTTTCAAATGACTTCATTTGATCCCCCAAAACATGAAGTGAATTTATGTTTTTGTCAACATTTTAATAGGTGTGGAGGAGATGCCACCAAGGCTTTGATTCAAGCTTATGGATATTATATCCAAGGGGGGCTGATTTAATCTCCTTAGATGGGAACCCTCTAGGCCCGAATCATGTATTTTCTAAACAATATATGATTATAGGCAAAAATCAATATGTCCTACAAGTGGGATGGGGTTTTATGCTTCAAACCTGATGCTAATAAATCAAATCTAGTAAGACAAATTTTGTTCAAGGTTTAAACAAGTTGAAAATGAATCGCCATTCAAACCTAACTTACCCTTTAAAATCTTGTTTACTTGTGTGTTCAGAACTATGAAAAATTCAAGGGATGGCTAACTCATGTTTCCCATGAAAGAGATCAGATCCAAGTTAGTTATAAATTAAAATCAATTCACTTTTTCATGTCTAATATTCTAAGTTTTCATTCCCAAAGTATTTCTAAACCCTATGAGTATTAGCTATTTTGATTTATAGATGGCCTACATCTATGGATTAACATGAAATTACAAGTTTAAAAACTTTCAAACTTAAGAAATTATTACAAAGGAAGACTTCAATCAAACTCGCACATCCAAATATAAATGTGTATATGCATTGAATGGATTCTAGACCCTACAAGCCTTTCTAAATGGGACATAATGTAGTTTTGTGTCCCACTAACTATGCCTTAAGTAAGACTAAATGTTTTACCAGAACCTAAATAATTTTAAAGTCAAATTGATTCACTTTCTCACATCCAAAATGAAAGATATTTTAAATGTTGATCTATTGTGATTGTTTTACCCTTATCATATACAAAATATAATTAATTTGGGTTAACAATCAATTTAAAATTATTTAAAACTTGAAGTATATGAAAAAAATAAAGAAACATAGTAAATGAGATAAAAAGACATGCACACATGTACATAATATGTATTAGGCATCAAAGCAATATAACTATTGCACAACTCAAAGCAAGAAACTTAGATTGAAAACTCAAATTAATGTTATTGATGGGATTAATTAAGAATTATTATTAACATTTCTCTTTTTAAATTCATGAATATCTTGTTTGTCAATATGATATTTATAATTCAAATCCTAACAAGATTTTGTGAAATTTAGTTATCTCAAATTGAAATTGGTGAATTCATCATTCATACATAGATCTCATGATCACATTGTCACTTATGGAGTTTTAGATACACTTGCATATAAAATTACACAAGGTTTAAAGTTACTATTGAGGAAAAATATGGTGAGCTAAAATGGAAATTAAAACCAATGGTAACTCTATAATATAAAAGCAAAGGAGACATGACATCTAGACTAGTCAAATACATAGATATTTTGTAGTATCTACACAAGGATCTAAAGTCTAATGCATTGTATCATTTATTCAAGAGCTATCCTAACATCGAGGACAAGTTCATGGTACCTAGGAGAATTAGGGCACCATGTTTACATGAGTTGCTAGGAAATTTAACATGTTCCCATGTTGTGACATGTCGGATGGTATCTTTGCAATTTCATAGTTGAAGGAGACCTATAATAATGATCAACTTAGAAGACTTTTTGACACATGCTTCATCTACAATAGCATGTAATATGGTATGATACCTACATTGAAAAGTAATTACTAAAATAAATAAAGTTCTAAAATTTGGACAAGACTCGATGGACCCAAAGGTAGATTTTCCCTCACATAGTAAGTAATAAACAACTCTAGCAAGAAAGAAATGGTCAATAATTGGGAGCATGTAGCTATGCATTTAATTGTAGGTGTACAAATAGGCATGCAGCTGCCATGTTAGCACTCAAAATATCCTTCCACATAGTTGGAGATTAGGTCAATCTAACTACGTGGTATGAGATTGAGAATGACATTGCAACATCGTTAACTCGCCCATTTTTTGGAAGACCTTGACTTTGAATGTTAGACAATACTGAAAATCAACACTTGTATCCCCTAAAAATAGAGATATAGTATAAGTGTGAAATACTTGTTCCTATATACTTTTTGAAAAGGTAGTTTAGAGTTTCAATTTGATAGATCATGGTGATGGTGGAACAAAATGTTCAAATTTGTGAAATACTTGTTCCTATGTACTTTTTGAAAAGGTAGTTTAGAGCTTCAATTTGATAGATCATGGTGATGGTGGAACAAAATGTTCAAATTTGTATGCTCAAGTGTTCACGACTTATTTTCTTTATGCACCACGACACATATTACATGCATAACTGCAATATGAACACATGCAGCCATGCAACCACCAATGCTAAATTGACTTGCAAGTGAGTATCAACAAGGTATGCATGTGGATATGATTAAATTTGCATTATAATACTAGATCGACTTGCACACTTGCAAGTATCAACAAGATATGGATGTGGATATGATTAAATTTGCATTATAATACTAGAATACATTGACACACTCTTCCCATACCAACTAGTAAATTATAAAATCCCCAAGTATGTGGAAAGATATTTTATGAATGTCAACATGGCACATATGTGACCATTTGAAACCCCTAATGTTAGGGCTTACAAACAATGACATTAAAAAATCTAATATTGAAAATGTGTGAACATTAAAGCTTATATTGAGTGGTGATGAGTGGCAGATAAGAATGCACAATTTTATAATAAGTGCAAATAAATCCACATTACAAATCAATTAAAAAATACATTACATTTCCACCAAACAATAGCTTGTAGAAATGAACATCACATATGATTGACTACCTAACTCGACTTGGATGCCAAATTTTTTGTAGATATGGTGAGGCAAAATTTAAGTCTTTGTCATTTTCATAACACAAAAGTTATTATATATATATTAGTAAAATATGTAAAATGTGTATGATGATATTAAACTATAAAGGGATTTAAAATTCCATAAGTAATGAATGTATTTCAAAACACAATATTTCTTACAAATAAAAAAAGATATAAACTAAAAGGAAACGAAAGCATATAAACTTAAAAGATAGTCATGTTTTCACCTAAAAGCTAATGAAACAAGATTATAGATCAAGAGTCTTAAGCATTCAACTCAGCAATGTAGCACCTATTATTAGGGCTTTGAAGATAATCACAAGTGAATCCAACTTACAATATACTTCACTAACATTCAAACTTCTGATTAACCTTTAGATGACTAACAATACAAAAAATTGTGTATAACTTCAAAATAACATGTCATACTAGAACTCTAAACAAAAGATTAGCTAGGTTGCTAGATTGTTGAGTACCTGTGACTGAGTAAAATTGCTCATTTTTTGTTCAATCATTAGTAATGAAGTTAGATTGCACAGTTTATAAACCTTATTTGTGAATATCCAACTATCATTAAAAAAAATCGGAATATAAAAATTACCTCCATAGCAGTCACTAAATGGAAGTTGGTGCTGCCGAATGGATGGTGAAATAGCCATTTGACATGTTGGTGAGGAATATCAAAACCCTTCCATCATTGGCCATTGCCTCTACAAGTTTGATGGACCAAAAAAATCAAAATACAACTAAACAACCTCTAGTCACATATGCTTCAACATTTGGGGAAAATTATTGAGTAGAGGCATGTGATGTCTTTTAATGCAGTGTACTACAATATTTACAGTGCAATCCAAACATGTTAAACCCTCTCCTTACATGCAAGTATGCAAGTCAGACTCTACATCCAGTGGCACACTAGTTGATTGTGATGGCTAATGTTTGCAATGGTGCATGAACAAACAAATCCAGATGAGCATGTAGCATGTCACTTTGTTCAACAACTAGTTGTCCATATGTTGGCTTCTAGTCTACACGGTTTTTTAACCAAAAAGAAAAACTTCAAAAAATAAATAATACTTAAGTTTAACAGGTCATATTGATGGTGGAACAAAAGATTTAGATTGTCCGCATCCCTAGCTGCATGGCCATATTTTTTGTACCAACATGGCAACTACATTGTCATGTCAACCCCTAAAATTAGGGTGCACCACTATTGAGCCTTTTTCCCTACTCTTGTATTTTGTCCCTATCTTTCCCCATAAAACTGACATTTGATGGAACGCTCTTCCTTATAACAAATGAGATAGAATCAAGATTTGACTAACTAGTTAAAATCAGCTCACTCATGGGTGCTAGCTTCTTCAGATGAATGTGCCTTTCTTACCGAGTGAGAGCGTGACTAGAAAGCTTTTAATAAGCAAAAGAAATATGTTGTTCTTCAATTCGGTTACGGGAGTTGAAATATACCTCTAATTAGGATGGACTATTTGTCATTTTTCTTACATTGACTTGTCACCTCACAGGGTGTGATGTCCCCCTTAGCTTTACTTTAAATGGCGGTTGAGTTGGGGTCCTAGTGGAGTCTTTTTGTGTCTGCTCTCTTCCATGGTCTTTAGGAGGCTCAGACCTGTCTTCATCATGTATTATAAGTGCCTCCAAAGACAACCTAAGTTTACCAGTAAGCACCTCCATGATCTCCACTTTATCAAGCTTCCCCTTGGATTGGAAGATGCTTGCATTATCCACCCCCAACTTCAGTAATATTGCTTATGGATCTTGTTTCTGGGCTATTTCTTCCATTTCTTCAGCCATCTCTTCTCTGAATTGAGAGTTCCTACTTCTAATGGAAGCCTGCCACCACAATGGTAGTAACCTGTTTCACCACTTGCCTTTCCCAACATAGCCAATATCATCAATTGCAACCTGTAACACAAGAATCAATACTCAAGGAACAGAAATGGCTCTGACACCAATATGATCTACAGTTTGGTTAGGTAGATTTATGTTTAGATCAATAATGCAAATTGTCTTATCTAGTCTAATCACTGATTTATGCAGAATTACTGTTGTGACTTTTCCATGCATCTTTGATAAAAGAGTGGCCTCGTCACATGAGTTAAGCAAAGAAGCAAAAGATAAACATATAAACACACAAAATTACCCTAGAGAAACCTAGTGTTGAAAATTCCAACAAGTGCTGTTCTGCTGTCATTACACTATCACCAAAAAAATGCAAGGTTACAAGCTCATGAGCCTCTGGCATACAACCAAACGCCTAGATGGTTTCTAGGGCTTTGTGAATGTTTGCATCAGAGGTTTGACATAGATGATACTAAATCTACATTACAACTGATTTGATTCAGACCACCTATCTATCCATTTGTCTATTGTCTCCTTTAGATCCCTAAATGTGACAATTTCCACACGCACACTCCTTTAAGGGCAAGTCTAATAAATCTTATTATGCCCATAGTAAATACAAATTCCTGTGGGTTGTATCAACCAGAAAATAAAAGCCTAAAGAGAAAGCAGTAATCCTGGGAACTCTAGCCAAACATATATTTTGAAGTTTCATCTCAAAAACAACAAAAGCTGGTTCAATGATGAGAAAACATGCAAAGAACTTATGATAAACTAGTGTCATGTTTGATAATACTTAACTAATTGTTGAGGTTTGAGAAGCAAAACAAAAAAAAACAAACCCTACTCATAGTTTGAACTTATTCAAGCTTAATTCAATAAAAGCAACCCACACCTAGACGAGCTGTTTGAGCACACTAAATGTGTAATATATGCAATCCCCACAATCTTTTCTTTCAAAAAAACACAGGAGTGCCATAAGCACATAAACCTCAATGGCATAAACACATAACCCTAAATGAACAAATCCTAGGTGAGCCGCCAAGCCACCTCAACAAGCAATATCCCTTACTCCCTCAATTTTTGACTTCATGACCAAGCTCTGGTTAACAGGACCTTACGAATATACAGAGTCTCGAGATATACAAACTATAATACCATCTCGTATCACTAAGGAGACTCCTTCCAAGTTCCAAGACAAGTTCCACTATGCTTCCTCTTCCCACAAGGATTCATGTCCCTTTTATATAAATGGGTGTCAGATGTATAAGCTATACCTTATATATATCTTGCCTGGTACGTGACACTGATATCCCTTTTATACTGGAGTTACAAAATGGTCTTGTGGTAATTGCAAAAAAGTTAGATTCCCAATTGCGAACACGATGTGACATGCTCTAGTTTCTGTATCTAAATGTACCAGAAAGACCCCATCTTTACTGAGATGCAAAGCCAGCTGATCAATTTTTATTACTGCTGTCTTACAAGAATCGTCACAATATAGGGTCAATGCCACATCTCCATGTGATTAGACACAAAATGATACAAATTTGGAAAATGCAGTTGGGGCATGTGAAACGAACCAACAAACTATGCTTCTATTTTGAACATAAATTTAGTCGAATACAAATAGCAAGCACCTTAGCAAAGGAGAGACAGCATAAAAGAGAAATAAGAATCTTAGTGGGAATCAGGATCCAAGTCACGTCCCCAGAAAGGACCTCCAAAGAAACACTATTCTTACCAATTGAAAAAATCAAAATTAAATGACCTCGGCTGCTTCTACACCTGCAATAGATAATTAAAGTTCTACATTCCAGCTTGTTACAACAGGCCTCATAGCAGATTTGCATAAGATAGCTGTCCATCCTTTATATCTAATTACTAAGGACCATATGTTGGAACTGATTGCATGCATGCTGAATTAAGCTTAACCTAACTGACTGCATGCTGCATTGAGCATAACTGTGAAATACATCTGGTCACAAGGATATCAACCATTCAACTGAGTACCAAAGGCCCCACTTCTATTAATTCATCACCATCCCAAAAGAAACGGCCATCGCATTTTCTTGCTTGATGTTGTCAGGGGAATACTACAACCGGAAGATTTGTAATCTCAATCTATGACCTGCATACTGAAAGGATACGATAAAAGTTGATTTCATATAATTTGCTTGATGTAAGTTAAATTGTCAATTGTGTTTTGGCAGAATTTAAGTTTTGAAGAAAGCTAAAATGAACAAGCTACAAATCTTAAGAATACATTACATCAGTAAAAACAAAACACCTGCAATGCCCTGTTCTTCCTCACCGTATCCCAACCCCTCTCTTCCAAATTTCCAATCTTAAGATGTCTATTAAACATAGGCTTCCGCTTGTCAACTTAACAATACCAAGGGATTGTTATGGTTCATTCTTGTCCTCTGCTTGTATGAATTTCTTAATCAAACTTTCAGAATGAATTTATAGGATGAATTTTTACATGGCTTATTTTAAGGTTTATATCATGAAGACAAGTTGCTTCCCATTTCTACAATGTTTATATTCTGGGATAGTGGATGGTTCAACTGTCATGATAGAATCATTACCGATATGACTATTCTGTGCTTGCAAGTAGCAATTGTTTGACTTTTCCACATTACTATTTCTTGTAAGGACTATAATAAATTTATGCTCAAGATCAAAACACCTTTCATGATAAAAACTTCAGCGTCGTCTCTACGCAAATATAAGTTTTCTTGGAATATGAAAAGAAAATAAGGATCAAATAGACAAGAATACAAAGGAGGTAGCACCATTTTAACAGATGAGGATATTGAACAAACTTCCAACGACTCAAATCCTGAAAATGAACTAGATAGTGAGTAATAAACAACAAGAAAAATGTCTTCAAAATGCAAATGCCGAACAGCTTGAAAAAATTAACTCCTATACAGAAAGCTTCTTCATTTCTTTTTCCAGAGCATTAGCTCTCACTAGACTCCCAATTGTGTTGATTGCAAGTTTAAGGTCATCAAGTGGGTTGCCAGGCACAACAGTTTTGTAAAGGTAACTGTCAAAAGTCATCTTCTGCACGTAATCATCTGCACACATCTCCACAAAGGCTTCTCTCGCGGGGTTTGATCTATAGAATACCTTCTGAAGAATGTCCAAAACTTTGTAAGTGGGCCAATACTGCTTATCCCACTTTTTAAGATACTTTCTCAAAACAGATTCATCAATCATCCTAGCCCCATTTTCAGATCCTTCAATTATAGCCTCTGCACACATCCTTCCAGACTTTGCAGCGAAATATATTCCCTCACCAGAACACTTAGTCACATATCCAGCAGCATCCCCAACCAAAGCAACCCTTCCCTTAACCCTCCTAGGCCTCGGATGCTCAGGAATAGGATGTGCTTCTACCTTTATTACCTTCCCCCCTTCAATCTTCTCCTTAGCTCTATTCCTAATAGCCAACTGGTACTGTTTAATGGCAGGCTTGTTAATCACAGTCCCTGTCCCCACTGCTACATGATCACATTTAGGGAACACCCACCCATAGAAATCAGGAGAAACATCATCTCCAACATACATTTCTGCCAAATTCTCATAGTAAACCATCTTATCCTCAGGAATTTTAATCCTCTCCTGGAAAGCAATGGCATAATCATAGTCCCCCGCATCAATGTTCTTTGCCACTCTGCTATTAGCCCCATCTGCACCCACGACAGCATCGACTTCCAAAGTACAGGGCTTTCCCTGGAGAGTCTTTTCATCGTAGGAATTATAATGCAATACATATGGACTATCGCTGTCCTTAGGAATGTCCATTTTCATGAACAACCCATTAATCACGGTGGCACCATTTTTAGCTGCTCTTTCTCTAAGAAAACTATCTAAAACCTCCCTCCTAACCATCCCAATATACTCATTCTCTTTCAAGGTCCTACCCACATCAACTGCCACATTGGAAGGCGAAATCATTTTCATTTTAGTGACCCTTCTATCAATTATATCCAAAGGAAGATCAAACTCACCTACCATGCAGAGAGGGATTGCACCACCACAGGGCTTGGCATTGTCGAGCTTTCTTTCAATCAGAAATGTTTCCACTCCACCTTTGGCCAATGTTTCAGCTGTACTGCCCCCTGCTGGTCCTCCTCCCACAACAGCCACTCTCAGCTTCCTTCCTTCCAGATTTTTCCCCCCCGCTGCTGCATATACAACTAAAGCCGCCCCTCTTTTTGCAGCCAAATTTGGCAGCCCTCTGCCCTCCACGTTTGACCCCCTCCAAAAACACCCACTTGAGAAAATGGATTGACTATCCCTTGAAACTTCGGACCCACTTCTCAACCCACTGAAACTCTTCCAAATTTGTCTTCTGGCAACTTCAGAACTTAATGTGCGACCTTGACATACTATCCTTGATAAGGGCTTAGAAAGGCTACAATTTTTTGTGGGTATTGCAGGGGTTGCTGAAAATTGGGCTGCACTGGCAGCCATTGTAATTGCAGGAAAAAACAAGAGTTGTTCTCTCTCAACGATACTGAGACAGCTAGAATTTTAGTCTCTGTTTAATTAAACCTCGCTCGATATCGTCGAAGAAGATTACGGACAACAGGACGAGATTCCCAGTTCATCCGATGTGGCATATACCCGTGGCCTGATTGAACAAATAAGAATATGGAGATAAGGTAGATTTTTTATATACCCGTAGCTCGTTGATCGATTTTTGCTTCATATCGAACATTTTTGGATATCAAGAATACTTCGTGACTCCTCATCCTTTTTGTTAAGTTGCATCGATTAAGGTTTTCGTGTTGCCACGTTGTGAAGTGGCTTTAGCATGCTCACCTTATAGATAATTCTTTAAGTGTTATGTAGTCATTAGTGTATGATATGGATCCATGGTTTTTCCAAAATCTTTTTAGCAGAGGGGATTGGGCTTGTATCTCTCACAAATTTAAGATTTTGGTATGTTTTTACGATGGAAATTTTTTTCGAATATATTGAATGAAAAATAAGAATCTTGTAATATTTTTTAATTGTTCTATTGATCAATATATTTCATTTTTTTCTAAAGTAATTATATATTCTAATGTCTTATTATATATCCAAATGCAAGCTAATAAAATTGCACTAGAGGTTGCTCACTTACAAATACTACTTGACCATTGAGGTAATGCCCCTTGTGCGATGGCCAGAGTTCCCCTATTTTCGTCCTCCTCTAGGGGCTACTTGTCTCCTCGTGGGCATTGACATAGATGGAGGCTTTTTGCTGCAAGTAATCAAGATGCTCACTCCCACGCTTCTCCCCTAGCTACTAGAAGGGACCATAGACAACAAGGTTGGTCGCGACTTGCTCATTGGCACTCCCCCTCCCCCCAATCACTTCACTACCCATGGGGGAACTTTTGGGTGGCCTACTAGTTGTGTTTCTAGTTGGTTTGACTCCAAAAAGTTTCCTTGTCTAGCTCTTATTATTTCGTCAACATGTGTCAATGAAGAAGAAGATGACAAAGGATGGGACCCTCCCATTGACACTACATACCCCACTAGGAAACAACAATAGTGTGATATTGTTTCTATGTTTTATAATTTGGACATTAGCTTGTATGGACTCTAGGGGTATGATTTTATATCCACCCACTTCTTTTGTGGATATGTGTAATTTTTTTTTTATAAATGATAAATTTAACACTATTCTTAAAAAAGTTTTAATTATTATATTTGAAATTTTTTGTTAGTTAAAAGATTGTATTTTAAAATAGTTTATTAGTTTTCAATATTTAATGAAGTTAAATGAATATGTTATAAATTCTTTAAAGTCGAGTTAAAATGTAAATATTCAGTAGTGTAATATATTTGGAGGGTAAAAGCATGATTTGTTTGATTTGGATAAATTTAACTGGCCATAAATTGCCAAAAACACTTTTGATTGGGACAAGGGGAAGTCAAACCTAATCTCTAATCTAGTGGAGGTTGTACCAAGGCTAGAGAGCAAGGATAAGGATGTGCCACCAAATGTGGATAGGTTGGGGGATTTGTTCTTCAAGCTTGATCTCAACACCCTCTCTAAATACAAAAGCAAGGTCAAGAAATTACAAGACTAGAATGCACTATAAGTTGGCACTGATGCCATTAATTATGTTAGACATATTAGGAAGCTTGAAATAACATGTATTAATTATGAGTACCATGACTAGATACAAATCTATCTTTTAATTAATTGTCAGTGTCATTTCAATTGAATATAGATAATTAATAGATTTGAAGTTTTGGTCTTGAATTTATATTTGAATAATAGATGTGCATGTAGTAACATAAAATCAATATTTGTCATCTATAATAGATATAATGGGAAATCATAACAATGTAGCTAATTTTTCACACAAGGTGACTCATTTGATGATAGAAGTAATTTTTATATTAATTTAGTCCACCACCTCACAAGACAAAAAGACTTAGATGATGATGATAATAGTTGTAAATGTCACTATAAACATCTATGGTATGATAAAAATAATGATAGTTACATAAATTTTATAGTTGAGGAAAAATGAATTCATGTAATTGATCATTTAAAATAATGAATTGAAATTAAATGAAAATAGATGAAGAGAATACACATTATTGTTTTCATTTTAACATAGGTCAATAATGTTGCAAGAATGAAGGTGTTGTCATTGATGTCAACTGATCAATTGGTTATCAATTGGTTGTTGTTGTCATTGATGTCATGGATGCAAGTTATTGGCTATATATGTCGAGGATATTGAGAAAATTGTAATGAAGAAAGGTTGCAAGTGTTTAATGGTTGCTTCGGGTTTTTCTCCTATGTGTGGTTTAGATATGTTGATCATGGTTGTTGAAAGTTGTTATATCCAATTTTTTGGCAATTTGATTCGTTGTACAGTGCGATTCATGTTCACTAGTTGTGAACTGAGGCTTTTTTTGTTTCTAGTTGAGGTCTGAGAGAAATGTTGTTGGTCTAAATTTCATTTTGGTAAAGTCTTATGACTTGTGGTTCTAGAGTTAAGTTACTATGATCGTGTTGAAGATAATTTTGGTGCCTGGAAGGATTTAATCGTGCTAAGGGTTGTGTGTGCTTAATTGTTTTATGTGTTTTACACTAGTTTGGCTAACCTTGTGTTAAACACTACCTTCAAAGTTGATGAAGCGTGTTGGATCTATTTGGGTCCTCATCAAGTGTGTGTTTGGGTCGCCCTCATTCTAATTCCACCCTAGGATGTTTTGGCGCCAACCTAATTTGAATTTAATGATGGATGGCCGACTTTGGATATGTTTCAAAGTTGAAGATGGTATAAATATAGGATTAGTTATTAATGAAAATGGAACAAAGAGATAAGTGCAAAGAAATAGATATGAATCAAAGTGTGTGTGATGTGAGTGTGGTAGATCAGTGTGAAGTCTAAATGTTGAGTTTTCAGATGTAGTGAGCTAAAGGTGTACTCTATCTTTCATGCATGTTTGCAAGTGGTTGAATAAATTGTGGTGGAAATATATGTTGCATTGAGATTGTCTTCTCTTTGTAACATATCACTTCTATCTTCTTTGTATCTATGTGGCAGTGAGCCCTCCAAGTGGTTAACCCTATTTGACAGTGAGTCCTTGTTTTGGCAGTGAGCCTTTGTAATCAGTTTTGATATTCTCTATAGTGTGAGTTAATCATCATCGTGTTTTTTCCCTTATTGGGTTTTCCACGTAAATCTGGTGTTTCTATGTTTGTGTGATGGTTTTCATTTTTTGCACTTGCACTTAATGTTTAATCATTCTACCAGAATTGATAATTTGTGATTGATCTAAGTTCCAATGAATGTTTTAAAAAAAAAAAAAATTGCTACAACTGATTCACCCCCCTCTCAGTTGTCTTTTTCAACAAATAAGATATGAGGAAATAACTTATATTGCTATTTTTAGAATATTAATATTAGAGAATATTGTCAAAACTTTAGAAGAAGAAAAATACAAAGATATGGTTAGCTAATTTACTTTAATTCTTGTTTGGATTAATTACTATATAATCCATATTGTGGTAGCTTGACTAGCAAGTGTCACATAATGGCTCATACCTATCTTTGTGTTTTTGTTTGTATTTATATTACGAACCATAGTTATCAATATAGAAGGTAGGTGATTTTAATGGGATGATGAATACATCTAGAAATATTTAACAATATATTTTGGAATTCTATCCTTAGGATGTATAACCTTTTTGGTTTAAGAGAACAAAAATGTTAGATAGATAGTAAGGAACTCAATATAAATGTTAACTTTGGTTATGTGTTATAGTTTACAAGCACAAAACATTGGCTTGCATAAAGTTATAATCATGAAAAATGGATTTTATATGTGCTTCCAAGGTGCAATTATTGAGAGAGAAACTTGAAATAGAATAGATGTAAAGGCAATATTTTTCAATGTAATTAAGGATTTTCAAATGTGATGGTTTGTAGTTTGTTCATCTTTTGTATATCAATGTATGTACTTGGATTTTTGGTTGGGTTGTTTACTTTGAACGCAAATACTATAATACTACCAAAATTACTCCAAAATTGTATGTTGGTGATACTCAAGTAAGATTCATGGCCTACCAATTGTATTGTAATTATGGTTATTGATGATTAATATAGGTGGCTATATTTTTAGAGTGTGGATTTTTTCTCCCAAAATGGTTTTCCCCAAGTAAACCCTCATGTTGTGGTATATTATCTATATGCTTTATATGTGCTTTATGTTCTTTGTAATTGCAAAGACCATTATTCACATAATAATCTCCTCTATGATCAGTGTAGAAAGTGAAAGTGTTTTTGTGTACCTTACTTCCTTTCATTTGGTATAAAAACCTAATCACCTCAAATTCTAGGTGTTGGGTAGAACATTTTTTGTAATAATCTTTGATTGAGTAGAAGTTTGCATAGGAATTTTGATCTTATTGTAGGAAGGTATGGCAAGCATTTCAAGAATAGAAATAAAGAAGATCACAAGCATAAATTTTGAGCTATAGAAGCTCAAAATAGAGGATATGCTTGTAGTTAGAGATCAATGGGTTGCAATATCTAGTGCAAATCCTATTATAATGAAATAAAAATACTAGGACTTGATGTATAGATAGGAAAATCCTATTGTTAGAATTTTTTTGGTAAATTCAATATTGTTGAATTTTCATGAAGAGACCACCACAAAAAATATTTGGAAGAAGTTTGAAGATATTTATAAAATTAAATCCATGGTGAATAACCTTTTCATAATAAGGAAGTTGTATAATCTTGGGATGAAGGATGGTGGTTTTGTAGTCAACCATTTAAATTCCTTCAATATGATAATTACCTATTTTTATGACTATTGAGAGCACTACCACCAAGTTGAGAATGGATAAGGTGGTGGTATCATTACTTTCCTAAGAGATGCGAAGAAAGACTTCTAAAGTTTCCAAGGATACCTTAGTTGTTCATGTAAGATAGATAAAAAAGGAAAGAAGATGGAAAATAAGTAATACACGTACAAATCTAAATCTTGTGAGAGAACCAAATCTCCTTGTAAGTCCAAGGATAAAGTTTGGAATTATGGCAAGCCTAGTCATTGTAGAAGAGACTACAAGGAGGAGAAAAATGAGAAAAAATATATTTTAATGATGGGCCTACTAATTCCTCCTAGGATGATGGTGATGGCTTTGTCATGATCTTGGCCATATATGCATTGGAAGGTGCATGGTTGATTGACTTTAGTTCCACTTTCCCTGTGAGCTTGGATTAATGTTGATTTACAAAATATGAAGAATATAATAATGGGAAGATGAACCTCAAATATGATTCTCATTTGAATATTATTAGCCATCAAAAATTCCAAATTCAATTCCCTGATGGATGAGTGAAGGGGATCAATGTGTATTTCATATCCTTGGTTTGGCATAAAACCTATTTTTTGTAATTAAACTTAATGAGTCAAGTGTGTAGGTTGTTTTCTCAAGTGTGAGTCACAAGATGGTGAAAGGAGCTATGATGATTTTTAATGGTGTTTTCATTGGCATTTTATTTTAGTTGGATGTATACATTACTTGGTGCAATATTTTTTCTATTCCTATAGTGAAGATATATACACAATCTACACCTTCGCCATTGGAACCAATAGCAAAGAGGAGTGTTGCATCAAATTTTGATGGTTGTGATTTCTAGGTACTTAAGAGTGCTCATGCTTTGGGGACTAAGATACCAATGAAGAAGAAAATGTTATGGAACCAAAGAATGGGTCACATAAGTGAGAAAGATAGATAAGGACCCTAAAAAAATCTTATTGAGGGGTAAATGATTGTAACATTGACTTTGATTTGTGTGAACATTATGCATATGAAAAACATAACCACTGTCAATTTCACTCTAGTTCTCATAAATCTTTTGGGGTGTTGGAATTGATACATTCTAATGATTTTTGTCTCATTAATTTTCCTTCTATTCCAAATTTTGTTTATTATGTATCTTTTATTAATGATTATAATAAAAGGATGTGGATATATTTACTTAGATATAAATCTAAATTATTCAATCATTTTAAGGATTTTAAGGCTCCCATAAAAATCAAATTGGTGAGAAGATTAGTATTTTGAGAACTAACAATAATGGTGAGTTTTGTTCAATAAATTTTTATATATTTTATAAGGGTTGTGGAATAGAAAGGAATAAGAAAACTTTGTATACCCCTCAATAGAATGGAGTTATAGAAATAATGAGAAAAATAATGGAGAAGGCTAGGAGTATTCTCGATGAGGGTGGATTAGAACAAAAAATTTAGACAAAATAAATTGCAATAATGTGTTACCTAGTTAATAGGTCTTCTACATCAACTCTTGTTAAGAAGACACCTATGAAGGTATTTTTGGAAATGACCTCAAGACATATTTGATTCTTTGGTTGTGAGAAATATGCACATGTGCCTAGGGAGAGACAATTTTAATAGGATAACAGGGATGTAAAATATATCTTCATTAGTTATGGTGTTGGAGTGAAAGAATACAAGCTTTGGGAACCTATGGTCAAGAAGCTTTTAGATAGAAATTTAGAGAATTCAATCCTTCTTTCATAGTATCGCAACTAGAGAAGATGAAAAGGAAAATGTGGTTCAACTACCCCCAAAGATCAAGAAGGTTGAACTTTAATCCCACAAAGGGCCTAAAGAAGGAGATAGCTCAAATAGTTTAAAGGGTTTAGAAGAAGACATAAAACCTTCACCTTAGTCATTGAAGAGGTACACTTGGAAAAGAAAATGACCAAAGAGGAATACCTCTAATTAGAGATGTATTTTTAATTTTATTTAAAACACTAATGATCCTAGGACTCTGAAGGAGCCTATGGATATGAATGATGCAAAATCATAGAAAGAAATCATCAATGAGGCTACATTAAAGTATAATGACATGTGGGACTTAGTACCTTTTTTCTAGCTAATAAACTTGTTGGATAATGTTGGAGTTGGTAGTGAGCCCCATAACTCCTAGAAATCAAATGCAACCAAAACACCTATCACCAAGAGAGATCAAAGCAACTAATTTTCCATGCAACAAAGGGAGAAGATTTGATCCAAAAATAACTATGTGTGCATTAAATATATTTGAATGGTTGATTACAATGAAAGGTGAATGCTTATAAAAGAAAAAAAAAAAGGAAAACCCTAGATGAGGATTTGATTAGATCATGACAAACTTGTGTTAATATCCTATGCAATGAGACAAAATGACCTATAAATAACACAATCTAATAATAAAAGTCACTCCTAAGTTTAACTTAAGTGAATAAATTAAAAGGGACCTAATAACTAATTTATGATTAATTAATTATTAGGTTATTTTTCTAATTACTCCAATAGATGCAAATGAGAGTTAAAAAATAATATTGGTTATGTAGAGCTTCCCCTAATGTCTAAATAATTAATGTATATAATCATACATGCAACTTAACGAACCTATAGATCCCCAATTAAGAAGTTCATTATTCAAAAGACGGATTCATTAAATTGTTAACCACATAATCATAAATTTGAGATGATGTTGGCATTGTATATGTAGTTGAGAATCCTAGCCCTTCCTTAATCGACTGAGTATATGTGATTGAACAAGAGTAAACTCATCTAAAAGCTTCCTAACTGAAAATAACTCCTAATTAGAGAATAGGATAAGCAAATGCTAGTTACTGTAACTGCTACAGGTACTTATCATTCATGGACTATAAATAGTCACTCTCTTTGTTGCAATATAACCTAATTCAACTAAGCACTTAATAGCATTGAACAAAATACAAATTAGATACTTCAATTCAAAAATTACAATATAGAATTCATCATAATGTAAACTGGAAACTATGATTCAGAAATTATGATTCACAAACTAATTAATCCTCTAAACTAATGTGAATTATATAATATCTCAAGTGGCCCTTTCTTGAGCTACTACATTCCACAGTATCTCATTTTGATTACTACCTCAGGAAATCATGCAACTAAAATATCCTTGATTATTGTAATATGAGCATACATAGAGCTTAGAACAAAATATAAAAAATCTAATATTCAATCTAATTCATGCAAAAATTTAGTTGAGTGGTCTCTCACAAGAGTATCCTCTTATATAGGGTCTATGAGAGTCTGCTTATTCAAGAACTATTAAAAAAACCTATAAACAACTGTCAACTCTTCCAAGAAAATAGGAAGAGGACTAGGTAGATAAAACTTAATAGAAAAATAACAACTAATGGAAGCAAGAGTGTAGAAGTCTGATAAGGACTCTATGTGCTATTTAAGAGGACCATTATAACTTGGGAATGTGCCTAACATGGAAATATTTATTATAAGTGCTATCCATTATTAAAAAAGACCTCTTCCTCCATGGTTTATTGAAAATATGGAGTGACACATTGATATCTGTGTTCACATCCTCAAACCATCACCTACATCATATTATAGAAATATGTACGTAGTTGTAGAGGAGGAGATTCACTAATCGTGAGTCTCTAGGACAAGGAAGAGTCTATAGGGATTAAATTTTCCTAAAGTACCTCAAAGAAACAAGCTCAAGTGACCAAAACAAGTAAAAGGGAGTTTTGTGATATGTTTTTATGATTGTTTATGGGGAAAGAACTTCAAAAGTTGAATGAGCAAGCCTCAAGGGTCTTGAGGATAGACAAACTAGCTTTTGACCAGAGCACAGAAGTGTGGGACAAGAACAATAGTGTGACACGTTTCCATCCCAATAGAGCGTTTTGGTGTCTCATGTAGACTGAAAATAGAGTGAGTCACTAAAAACTCATAGGACCTACTAAGTAATCAGAAATCGAAGTTTGATAGTTTTGACTAATTTAATATAATGTCAAAAATAAAGAGAAAAGCACAAGAAGAAGAATACTAGATAATGCAAGTAAATGAATTATTTTAATGAAACGACAAGGGGTGAAATAAAAGAACAAACTAATGGGTGGGTCTAGATATGAAGCCTTCTGCGAAGCTCCACACAAACAACTTGCACACATAGAAGCAGTAAAAAGTAATGGGGTTGTTTCAAGTCTTGTCTTGTTCAAACCCCCATTTTGGAGTTTTCACCTCCACAAACAGCCCAAGAGACAAAAAGATAGAAAAATAGATAATAGACAATATGAAATGACAAGGTAGAGAAAGAGAACATGCAATATATCAATATGCTACTTAATAAGAATGATAATGTAATAAAAGTAAAGTGCTACCCTCCCTCCAATGAGCTTGATAAGCTGAGAGGAAGTGCAATGCTTCGAGAGAGCTTGATACAAGGACGTAGAGCCATGAACATGCAAGAAATTTGATGTAGAAGATCTTGAATGCAAGAATGAAAGGTGTAGAATGAGAAAGTGAGATTGAGAGAATGAATTGCTAGAAGTGAGAATGGATGAATGAGAGGGAAGAAGGAAAGTTTGAATGAATAATTGCATGCAAGAGGGTCATTTTTAGGCATTCCTATGACTACAAAGGCATTACACTTCAGGGGAAAGAGGAAGTGTAATGTGCCAATGGCCATAGGACCAAGAATCATGTCAAGATGTTCATGTGGCACGCAAACGTCTACACAACGCGAAAGTGTCCCCAATAAAAATTCCCTCAATGACTAACAACAACGAGGTAAAGGATGAAAATAAAGGCTAGAAAGAGAGGGATTCACATTATCATCTTATTAAGCTAAAGTAAGGGTTATGTAATGTGAAATTGCATTAGGGGTGTAATTTTACAAAATTACATGTTGCCACCACTTGAGCGAGCATATGTATCTAAACATGTCTGAGCGAAAGTATAAAGAGGTTGAAGAGAATATACCTAAGACAAATAGGACGTGGGTCTTCAATCCAGTATATGCAATGTAGATAAATTGAGCTAGGATGCAAAGAGGACACGAGTCTTCGATCTTGCAAAGCTAACTACAATCTCACCACAAACATGTTAGTTGAAGACAAACATGTTAGGCCAACAAAGTAAAAAATAGAAATCTCATATACATGACATGACATAATTTGATCAAATAAAAGACAACACTAATGGGTATGGCTAGCAAGCCTAGAGACCAAATGGTAGGTAGATAGGCATGTGGCTACTACAAACTATATTGTAGGGCAGTCACAAAAAAGACAAGACAAGTCTAGTCAGATTTCTCCCAAGATAGATGATGAGACATAAAGCTGAAATCAAGATATATATTTAAATCTTTTTGAAACTTTTTTGAAACTTAAGCATATATGATAGCCCCCCCTTAGAATGATGTGTTCTATATAAAGGAGCACATGTCATTCTAAGGAGAAGAGAAAGACAAGATATTTTTTGGCACAAAATATGTAGTGAGATGTATTTGTGGAATGTTGTCACTTGAGGGACAACAAGTAGAATCCACAACATCATGGAGAGAAAAAGCAAAGATGAAGAAATCAAGAGCACAGGGGGATCTAATTATTTGAGGTTAGAACTGCTCATAGATATAAATAGATAGATATAATATAATATGTATGAACTGTCATCACCCCCCAAATAGATCAAAATAGGAAGAAAACCACATGAAGACAAAGTAAAAATAAAAATTGAATCAACATGGAAGAGACCTAAATGCCTCAATGTTTTTCATCGTTCTCTATGTGAAAAGAAAATATTATGACATATAGAAGAATGATGAAACAAATAGATGAAGTGTAAGAATTTATTTCTTTTATCCAAGCACCTACAAGGGTGGCAAGGGTCATCTTAGCAAGAGGACAAACATAAATATACAAGCATGGGGAAACACAATACACAAAGCTAATCTAAAGATGATGAAGAATGAATCACTCTATGTTGACACCTCCAGTAGGTCATCTTGCTCCCGATATAGATCATCATAAGGCAAGGGAAGATGATCTTGTAGGAGGGTAGATATGGCATTACTAGGCAGATTGCCTATGACAAGAGCCAAGGAAGAAGCCCCCTCAAGGTCTTCCTCATCGAGCTCATGTGAGACTAGAGTTTTCAATATTGCAAAGATCAAGGACAAAGTTGGGATGCCCTCCAATGAATCGAACATCCACTTTTTCAGGAATGACATGTTGCGACTGGATGGGAGGAGGACAAGAAACCTGAGAGTCACTTCTGACATCGAGAAGAGGGGTAGCGATAAACTCTAGGGAGGATGGTGTCATCGTCCTCATGAGGACAACACAAGCCAAGGTGAAACAAGACTCAAGAGATGAAAAAAACATTTTTTGACCATCGCTCAAAGCAAGGTCACTCTTTGATGTACGCTTTAGCAGAGGATGGGGAATCCTCATAGCTGAAGTAGAAGAGGGAGAAGGAGACGAAGCCACATAGGACACCACCTTTATAAATGGCATGTTAAGGGGTTGTGGAAAAGGAGGAATATTAGGAATAGAGGTGATAAGAGGTGGCTCCATAGAGGGAGCGATGAAAACTTGCACCCTTTTGGGGTGTGGTTCTTCAGGATCTACTGACAAAGCTATAAGAAGCACAAAGGTGGTGAGTATTAAAGAATAAAGAGAGGCAGAGACAAGAGCTGAAACAGAACCAAAAGCAACAAAAGAAGAAAGAGGAGGCTCCTCTTTGGTCTTCTTAGAAGCTTCACGCTCCTTAGCCAAGGCCTTTCATCAATGTTTGTGCTCTCACGCAAGCCAATTACAATGACTATGGAAATTAAAAAGGTGTGGCATGAGAAGAGGTTGGGGACTCCTATTCTATCAGAGTAACCTCCATAGTTGTTGTCAACAGAAAGGTGGACTCCTAAGGAGGAATAGGAGGAGGAGGCTCATAGACAAAGAGAGATAGACATCTCAACAATGGTCCCCTTCCCTTTGTCTTCCTTGGGGTAGGTGGAGGAACAAGGTAAGGCCTCAAAGGTTGAGATGTAGGAACACCCCCACAAAAATGCTTCCCCTTGCCATAAAGGGTGGGTCGGGGTACCGTGGGTAGAACTGGAAGCTAAAAATCCTGAGGCTTCAACTTCCACAATGCAGGCACCTTTCCTTTTCATGTGCTAAGCATAGTAGAAGGATTGAAGGATGCCACAAGAAGTTGGGAAGTATAAGAAGAAGGATCAAAAGGATAAGGGGAAGGCCTAAGGGAAATAGTTTTCTTGTCCTTACCCCTTGGAGGGATAGATGATGAAGCACGTTGCTATGCACGCAAAGAGGCCTTCAAATAAATAGCATGAGTAGACAAAGGAAAACCACTTTTAGGCACTGAGCCCCCAATATAATACTTGAAATAAGCCTTTAATAATAGGTCTCCTCTGGGTGGATAAAGTCCAACTGGGTTAGGCCAAATGCGATCTAGGGAGAAGCCCCCATGCGACATTAGTGGTTTGTATCCAATATATTGGATAGAGTACACAATACCTTCATGGGGAAACTTCAAATATTTGTGGATAATCGAGGCAATCACATTCATAGAGACTAGCCATGGGATTCCTTGTCTAACTCTAAAGAGATTTGACTTAGGTATCACTACAAATGGGACTTCCAAGGTTTTAGGTCCAACCAAGACTAACAGAGAATGTAGCATGCCAACCCTTCACTGAAGTAAATTTTTCCTAAGTTTTCATTATGCAAGTAAATAAACTATGTAACAAGCCATTATAATAAAAAAAATTATTTTATTTATTAAGAACATATGAACAAAGATGCCATAATAATATACAACAAGGTTTCCATTTCAATATAATAATTTCACAAATTACAATATTCCAAGAATGTACACAATTACATACATAGCTCAACTAAGCTTCAGAGTAATAGATATAAATGGTCCAAGAATTCTCCTTTCAAAACCTTGGTCTTTTGTCACCTTCTAAGGAGGAGAAGCATCACTCAAGCACTTTTCTAACAACCATGGACTCATATTCATTCCACCACACATCTATCATTGATAGATGGCCCTACCCTTCAACAAAGATATTGGTTGAGTAACCCCGTACGACAAACCACATTGAGCTTAGTGTTGTTCCCTACATGACTAGAATTTGTAACCCTACACTCAACAACTAGCATTCACTACATGGACACAATGAACTAACAATGGAGCCAAAGGAAATAACACTACTTTGGCCAAAGTGTTATCACTCAGTACTTTGAGTGATGGTCAATTATTCACTTATAGTTCTTAAGCTCATTTTGACTTAAGGCCACTATAATATATGCATAGGTAATTCCCCCCATGGGTAAGCTTTAACCCCAGAATTAACCTATCACCTTTTATACAAACTCTAGGGTATCTCTACTCTTAAAGAAGAAGTACAAGTTCTCTCCCTTCAATGGACAACTATCCCAAGAGTAACCCACTAGCTATCTAGTATAATCAAATAACTTAGCTATGAGTAACCCTTAAGCTACCCTTGTTTAATCATATCTAGTATACTAATACCTATGACAAAAAATTCCTCCTATTATGGAGTAATTACAAGCAGTTCACAAAACAGTATAAACAACTTCTAATTCCTTTTCAAAGCCATACTATTCTCCCCTAAATGCAAGTATTCACAATAGAATATTTAAAGCAATCAAGAAACAATCTTTCAAAAGCCAAGACAAATAAAGGAAGATTATCCCCATTCATGTATTCGCTTATCCAATCGACTGAATGATGCATAGCTTCTCAATATTAGTCGCTAGCTTTACTTTGGCTTCACAAGAAATGCTTTTATAAAGCCTTCCCTCAAGTTGATAATATACTTCACTCTTAACCACTCAAGGCTCACTCACTATACTCAGAATTAACTTGTAGCATAAGGTAATTTAGAGTTGAGGAATAAAATGCAATAGAATGTGTATATAAAGTAGAGCAAAAACTGACTAAAATGCAAGGCAAAAATACAGATAGTATGCACAAGAAAGCTTGTGGAATGTGTCCCAAATGAGAGCTCAACTTCACTATTTATACAACAAAAAATAGACTTCTCATCCTACAGAAAAGGCATGAGAATTGACAACAACATACGTGCATATCAACTCACTCAACTCAACTAAAAGGTGGTGCACAAACAAAGAGTGTACTCAACAAAGAATGCCACAAATCGACTTCTTAAGTTGACAGCAATATAAGACTATTTCAAACAACACATTCTCAAAAGGTGGAATTCGAATTGCTCTCCAAATGTACTTCTACAACAATGAGAACTTCTTAATATGGCGCCAACAAGCAACGTATTCACCTTATAAGTTGGCATGGTGTTTTCCATTTGAATTGATCAATTCTCAATTTACAACACTTGCACATAGATGACTTAGTCCATGGTGAGTCACTTTGTCTCATAATCAGCTTTGACTGATTCATCGACTTGTTGTAACTTATCCCCTCTTTATGCATTTGCATTTATTCTTTGTTGATATTTATTTCATGATAAGGCATCTCAGATATTTGTAGTTTTACTAAGTCAAAGATATAGCATTGACTAAGTCAAATCCTCCTTATTGACTTTAACTGTTGTGTATCCATGGAATTTTAATTGATCTTTACTCATTACCTTTATATATAAATATACAACCTTTTAAAATATTTGTATATGTAATATACATTCGGCCCAAGCTAAATATATAAATCAGCCTCCAAGTTGATTATTTAAGTCAACCTTTAAACATTATATATGTTTACATATATCAATCTCTAATCATATCATATACTATTTATAATATATATTTCATATATATGTGTGTGTGTGTGTGTGAGATTACACACACACACACACATATATATATATATGTATACGTATATATATACATAAACATATATATGTGTATAATCTCACACGTATGTATATGTATATATATATATATGTATATATATATGTATATGTATATGTTTATATATGGTAATATATGTTATATATATATATATATATATATCTTGTCAATAAAGTATGTATTAGTTCGACATACTAATGAATACAAACAAGATGATATTCACATAGTAATAACAATTATATTGATTGTCTACATATATATATATATATATATATATATTTATATATGTTCCTATATGTACATGTATATATATGTATACATATATCGATACATTTGTATGGGAATGTTCATTTTCCATCATACGCGTATATTGATACATATATACATATGGATATATATACACATTTGATTACACACCATAATCATACCCAATTGCTATTGCATTGATAAGCACCTATGTGTGATATATCTATACATATACATATACATGTCAAAAGGTCCATCTGATAATTCCATGTGCATAAGCAACCCATCTATAAGTGTACATAGGTACATCTACCTATGTACCCTCATGTACACATTCCTTCATGCATATGGTCTATCATCGACATGCATATGTGTACATATACATATTCCACGTATGTTTTATTCATCACTACAAGCATAGAAATATAGGAAGAACTCACAAGCTCAAACATATAAACATCACCCAATAGTGCACTCAATAGTAAACAAGTCCCTTACTAATGCAGACACATCAAACTAAGGATGACTTACTAACTTTCCCATAATAACTTGACTTAACCATACTATTGTGAGTGTGTGTAAGCTCAGATAGGTTGCGTTACTGGTTACCCAACCAAGACCTTCTCCTGAGTGATACTTCCCCTCTTCTTGGAGGAATGAACATATACCTACATCCAACTAACACATGCACATGGTAGTCAGTTGTTCAACAAAACATGCATTACAAATAATACATCTCCATAGTTAGAACATTAATTCATTATCCATCCATTTCAAATATATGCATTTCTTCACATAACATTAAATGGAACAATGTTCATTATGATGCAAATCAGGGTGGATTATGTGTATACAATCATAATTGAACAACTCTTCAAGTTTCAATACCCTAACTATGGTGGTTTCTCACACAACCTCTCATTTCTCCTTGTAGCACATCAAACCATGAAATTTGGGCATATATTTTAGAGAAGGTTGTAAACCCATGAACCAGTTACCATTTAAAATACCCATTAGGCCTCTTTTCAACATATCCAAATTGGGACTAGGGTTGTTTTGGTCCAAATCCTTCAAATTAGGTCTACTACGCTACTCCAAGGCCAAATTAAGCCACTTTTCCAAAGCAAGTATGTGGAATTCAAACACCAATTCTCAAATCTCCACTCTAGAGGATCTAACACATCATATAGGCTCCCATTAAGCAATTTTCATCACCATAAATCATCACAAGTTTGTTGTCACACAAAATCTCTAACCTACCTAGTTTCCTAAGCCTAATGCATGAAGATGTTAGGCTAGGGCTTGGTCAAATTTGCCCTAGACTCCATCTCCTACTCCAAATAACAAAAAAATCTCAAAAATAATTCTAAAACCCTCCATTCCACAAATTTTGGCCAAATTTCAACAGTGGAAAGGCCCTCAAAACATTATTTTTATCTTCAAACCCTCAAACCTAGGGTTTACAGGTTGTTTTCAGGAAAACATTTCAAACTCCCTTAAAACTTAATGAATTTCAACACAACCAAAACAAAAGTTATAGTGGATTCATTTCTTGAACTATTCACATGAATTTCATGTCATGAATCAACAATACGGAGCCGTACTATTCACAGAAATAGCAAAAAATACAGGGAATTAGTAGAAAATAGAACTTGCTTTATTATTTTTTCACCAATATTCACTCCAGAAGAATTTCCTCAAAGTTCTTAGGCATATTTAAACTTGTTCCAATAGAAACCAATGGTCTCCAACCAATCTTTAAACAAATGACCGTTCACCTTCCTAAAAATGACAAAATTGCAAAGTTGCACAAGCAACTTTTGCAACATTTTTACAAAATTGAAAAAAATAAACAAAATGACCCTATATGACTTGAACACACAAAATATGGTCTCAATTATACCTTATTACATAAAAATGTGATTAAACACATCAAACTCAACACTAGACACCTATTTACATCAATTGACCAAAATTGACAGGGTGCTTCTACACCATACACCTGGAGAGAAAAGAATCTCAGGTTCCTCCTAACATCAGATCCTAAACTGTTGTGTCATGCTTCTTGATATCCCCTTATGACATATAGGTGGCATATTTCATTGGTAAGCCTTGCCACTTGACTAGGTACTCATGGTAGACCTTGTGTCTTGTTCTCTTGGCTTCCCTTGTGTCCACAATGCATTTAAGCTTCAATGGCTCAGAAGGTGGAAGATATTTGACCCAATCTTCATCAACATCTGAATTAGCACCTATACCTACATCCACATATCCCTTGAAAGGGTATTGGTCAGCAATATTAAAAATAGGAGAGATAGCGACTTCAGGAGGGAGTTCTATCTCATAGGCATTAGCCCCAAACTTATGGACCACTACATGGCCCAATTTTCTTCATCAACAACTTGGTGTACTTTCCCTTTAGCAACCTCTCTTTCCTCAAATGTGCAAGAACTAGATCTCCCACCTTGAATTGAACATCCATTCTTTTCAAATCAGTATGTTTCTTATACTTTTCTACATTTTTCTATATATTTTCTCTAAATTGTTGGTGTATCTCCCTCATGGCCTCTGCAAATTATTCTCCCTCATCACTCCTCTTCTCCATTCCACTCAAATCCCTGAGCTCAAACACACCTCTAGGTTTCAGACCATACACCACTTCAAATGGGCTTTTACAAATGCTTCTATTGATTGAATCATTGTAGGCATATTCATCCTGTGGAAGAACCAAGACTCATTGTTGTCCATACTCCTTTGTGAGACACCTAAGAAGATTTCCAAGTGACCTATTGACTACTTCAGTCTACCCATCCATTTGGGGATGATAGGTAGTACTAAAGGTCAAATTTGTTCCAAGCTTTAGCCAAAGGGTCCTCCAAAAGTGACCTATGAACTTTGAATCCTTCTCTAATACAATTGTCGATGAGAGACCATGAATTCTAACTATTTCTTTGAAAAATAACCCTGCAATATGAGAAGCATCATTTGTGCACTTGCATGGAATAAAGTGATCCATTTTACTAAATCTATCAACAACAAATACACACTGTCATAACCCCTCTGATTTTTTAGAAAACCTAACACAAAATCCATATTAAGACTCTCCCATGGTCTATTAGGTATTGGTAAGGGCTAATAAAGACCTGCATTAGAACTAAAACCCTTAGCTCTTTGGAAGATTACATAATTTTCCACAAATTTTTTGACATCCACTTGCATCTTTGGCCAAAAATAAAATCTCCTTACTTGTTCCAATGTCTTATCAACCCCAAAATGTCATCCTAAACTGCCACAATGTTTCTCCTTTATCAAATTAGTTCTCATGGAGCACTTTGGAATACATAATTGAGCACCTTTAAACAACAATCCATCTTGCAACAGAAAATCAGAATATTTATCATTAAAGACACCTTTAAACTGATCACAAACTGCATATACATCTTTGAAGTCCTCATCTTATTCATACATACATTTCAAGGCATCTATTCCCACACTTTGAAGTTGAATTTCTTGCACTAACATTGGCATTCTGCTCAAGGCATCTACTACCTTGTTGGATTGCCCTTTTTGTATTTAATTGTGAAGGTATAGCCCTGTAGGTACTCTACCCACTTCATATGTCTGTGACTCAGCTTGTCCTGACTGTTCAAGAAACTTAAATCATGGTTATCAGTGAAAATAATGAACTCCTTGGGAAAAAGATAGTGTCTCCACTTCTTTAGGGACTGTACCATTGCATATAGCTCCAAATCATAGGAAGAATACTTCCTTTTTGATTCATCAAGCTTCTCACTAAAGAAATCCATTGGTTTGCCTTCTTGACACAAGACTGCTTTGATTGCAAACCCACTTGCATCACACTCTATAGTGAAAATCTTGTTGAAATCAGGTAATGCAAGGATAGGTTGTTGTGCCACTCTTTTTTCAAGTATTGGAAGCTTTTTTTTGCCTCATCATTCTATTGAAACATTTTCCTTTTGTCCCCTTTAATGGTGTCAATGATAGGTGAGCAGGTATGACTGAAATTCTTTATAGATTTCCTATAGAAACTTGTAAGACCATGAAATCTTCTTACCTCCCCTACTGATCTTGGAGTTGGCCAACTGAGAATTTCTTCTACTTTAGTGGGATTGATCTTCAATGAACCCTTAGAAATGACAAAACCAAGGTACACTAGCTCCTCTTTCATGAATTCACATTTCTTGATATTTATCATCAATTTATCTTCATTCAACTTTTGCAAAACCATGTCAAGATGTGTCACAGCAGGTGGTGTGTAAATTGAGGTCGCACAAGTGTTGTTTTTTGGTCTTACTAAACACAAGTATGTCATCCAAATACACAACAACAAATTTCCCTATGAAAGGCTTCAAAACTTCATTCATTAACCACATAAAAGTGCTTGGAGCATTTGACAATCCAAATGGCATTACCATCCATTCATACAACCCCTCATTGGTTTTAAAAGCATTTTTCCACTCATCTCCCTCTCTGATCCTAATCTGATGATAGTCACTTTTAAGGTCAATTTTTGAAAAATAGTAGGCTCCTCCTAAACAATCCATCAAATCCTCCATTCTAGGTATTGGGAACCTATACCTTATAGTGATTTTGTTAATTTCCCTTGAGTCTGTACACATCCTCCAATCTCCATCCTTTTTAGGTGCTAAAACAGTAGGGACAACACATGGCCTCAAACTTTCCCTTATTAGGCCTTTATCTAACAATTCTTGGATTTGCCTTCTTATTTCCTCTTTCTATTTTGGAGTCATCTTGTATGCAGCCTTATTTGGTAAATTTGCATCAGGTATAAGGTCTAAGTGATGGCTTACATCTCTCATGGGTGGCAAATATTTAGGTAACTCATCAACTACAATATCCTTGTATTTGTTCAACAAAGTTTGAACCTCACTTGTTATACCCTCAACCTTAGTTGCTGCTAAAATAGATTTGGGTCTGATCACTAAAGCATACCCCTATCCACCTTCTTCCTTCAATGTTTTCAAGAATTATTTCTCCTCAACTACCATAACATTAGACCCAACTTTTTTATCTAAGCCCTCATCTTGTAGTGGTGTCAATGTGAATGAAAGTCCATCTTTTTCTATCACATAGATGTTCTTCTCCCCGTCATGTTTTTCTTTTCAATCATACTGCCAGGGTCTTCCTAGCAGCAAGTGACAAACATCCATGAGGATGATATCACACAATATTTTGTCTTTATACCCCCAATGTTAAACTCCACCCATGTTCATTCATTGACCAAGATTTGTTGACCTTTATTTACCCAAGAAACCTTATAAGGTGTGGGGTGTGAAATCCTCTTCATCTTTAACTTTTCAACCATTTCTAAAGAAACCAAGTTATCAATAGAGCCTATATCAACAACTACTTTGCATACCTTTCCTTGTGATTTGCGGGTGGTCCTAAATAATTACTTTCTTTGTGGAGTCTCTTTGACTGTTGGCACCTTAATAAGTGTCCTTCTCATCATCAAACACTCACCTATATGTGGAGTATCATGTTGGGAAGGGGGGTTGACACTTTCAATGTCTTCTTCTTGCACCACTTGGGACCTCCTTTCACCTCCATGTGAACTTGAGGCTTTCTTGTTCGGGCACTTCCATGTTGGATGACCAAATTGGTTACACTAATAGAATCTTCTTGAGAATTTATTTGACCCTCTCCCTTGTCCACCAAATCTGCCTCTGCCACCAGGTATTCTACCTTTGAAATTGCCTCTTGATTCACTACTTTTCTCTTGTTGGTTGCTTTACTATCCTCGCTACTTTTGGACTATCCTCTTCCACCAAATTTTCCTCTACCTTTGAAATTATTTCCTTTCCCTCTTCCTTGCTGCTCTTGTCTCCTTTTTATCCTTTCCTCTACCTTGCGAGCCATTAGAAAACATTCTTCAACTTTCTTGGGTGTTGTGAGGTTCATCTCATCTTAGATGTTGTACCTTAGGCCATTTAGGTACCTTGCTACCTTTTCTACTTCATCTTCAGTATGTCCTAATCTAATAATAAATTTATGGAACTCCTCAGTGTATGCCATGACATCTAACTCCTTTTTTAAAAATTTGGTAGCTTCCTAAAGGTCTGAATTGCATAATCTGTAGGCAAAAATTGTCCTTTCACCTTAGCTACCATTTTATCCCATGAATTTATCTTAGCCTTGCCCTTCTTTACTCTTTCCTCTTTTACATAGTTCCACCACGTTAGGGTAGGGCCCTTCAACTTGGTTTTTGCAAATTTCACCTTCTTACCATCTTCTACCTCCTCAAATTCAAAGAAATTGTCAAGAGCATCTATCCAACCCAACACTTCTTCATTTTCCATCTTCCCACCGTACATGGGTACTTCCACTTTCACCTTAGGAGTATCCCCCTTGACAGCCTTCAACATCCTAACCATTCTTGATTCTCTAAGGTCCATTTCCTCTTCATCTTGGACTCCTCCTTGAGGGTTCTCACTCTCACCCTCATCCTCTTTGTCACTTTGGTCACCTAACTATGGTGGTTTCTCACACAACCTCTCATTTCTCCTTGTACCACATCAAACCATGAAATTTAGGCATATATTTTAGAGAGGGTTGTAAACCCATGAACCAGTTACCATTTCAGATACCCATTAGGCCTCTTTTCAACATATCCAAATTGGGACTAGGGTTTTTTTGGTCCAAATCCTTCAAATTAGGTTTGTTACACTGCTCCAAAGCCAACTTAGGCCACTTTTCAAAAGCAAGTATGTGGAACTCAAACACCAATTCTCAAATCTACACTATAGAGGCTCTAACACATCATATAGGGTCCCATTAAGCAATTTTCATCACCACAACTCATCACAAGTTTGTTGTCACACAAAATATCTAACCTACCTAGTTTCCTAAGCCTAACAGTACATGAAGATGTTAGGCTAGGGCTTGGTCAAATTCACCCCAAACTCCATCTCCTGCTCCAATGAACAAAAAAATCTCAAAAACCATTCTAAACCCCTCCATTCCACTGAGTTTGGCCAAGTTTCAATGGTGGAATGGCCCTCAAAATATTATTTTCTCTTTAAACCCTTAAACCTAGGGTTCATAGGTTGTTTTCAAGAAAATGCTTCAAACACCCTTAAAACTTAATGAATTTCAACACAACTAAAACCAAAGTTATAGTGGATTAATTTCTTGAACTATTCACATGAATTTCATGTCATGAATCAGCAGTACGGAGTCGTACTATTCATAGAAATAGCAGAAAATACAGGGAATTAGTACAAAATAGAGCTTGCTTTTTTGTTTTTCACCAATATTCACTCCATAAGCATTGCCTCAAAGTTCTTAGGCATATTTAAACTTGTTCCAACAGAAACCAACAGTCTCCGACCAATATTTGAACAAATGAGCATTCACCTTCCTAAATATGATAAAATTGCAAAGTTGCACAAGCAACTTTTGCAACATTTTTATAAAATTTACAAAACTCAACAAAATGACCCTATATGACTTGAACAAACCAAATATGGTCTCAATTATACCTTATTACATCAAAAATGTGATTAAACACATCAAACTCAACACTAGACACCTAATTACATCAATTGACCAAAATTGACATGGTGTTCCGCCACCACATTCATAATGTATTGATAACAAAGTGAAAGCAGAATTTATTCACCATCAGAACACAAATTACATTCACGTTTACCCTACATAGTAATAGTAAATAGTAATTACACAATTGGGGTGTAACAGAGAAATGGAGCCAATGGGTGCAACAGATAGTCCATCGTGTGTGTAAAGTGTAGTCTGTGATTCCTCGTATTTCTCCTTATGCAAATTATTTATAAAAAGATTATCTTTTGTGATAATATTGACCCAACTCGTAGGGTCAACCTTAATGCATATTACAATGTTATCATTGACATGAGCAGGGATATATAACATAGGGCTATTTGTTCAAAGGTAGGTCACATGGGGTGAATGTAATATTAGGTGTTGCATTCATGTGATCTAGAGGAGAAACATGAGAAAATGAAAATATGTTCACATACTCAGATGGAGTTAGATCAGAAGAAGAATAGGTGACACGGTTGGTAGAATGAGATAGAAAGGGATTTGTGTAAATCTGTAGTTGGCTATTAGACTTTCTTACAGATTTATTGGAGTTCTACTTTTTACCATCGATTCATATGGTACCATTATCGATGTGGTCTTGTATCACGTGATGAAGATGCACACATCTCTCGATATCATGACCCGAGAGTCAATGATATTGGCAGAACTTTTGTTCATCATACCACTAGGGATAAGGCTCAAAAATTATTTTGATCTTTGGGAGAGTTATTACACCATATTTTAATATCCTTTTTAGTACATTAATATAACATTCATATAGCTTTGTAAATATTATGTTCTAACCTATAGAATTTTTATCAACGGGAACAAACACCATGTTCACCATTGCTTTGTTTTCCTAGACTTGTCAGAGATAGACACAATTGACCGACCATTCTGACAGAAGGATGAGGAAGAATCCTCGTACTGAGAAACTATTTGTTGGTACTCACATAGAGTAGCACACAAATGGGTGAAATATGGATATTTTATTAGCAAAAAATTATCTCATAGTGTTGACTACAAGTTCTCAACGAAAACTCGTTGCATGTCAGAATCAAGTAGGGAATAAAAGATCTAAGAGAAAAGGCCTTGATAATGAGATATAAAATCAATCAACTTCTCATGTGAACCCTACTTACATCTAATGAGATTGGTAAAATCAACCTTCAATCTGATACTAGCTTGGGATTGCTAGAGGAACTCATTCACAAGTTGGTCAAGGGAAAAGACAAAATTATCATGCAAAGAGAAATACCACTCCAAGTCAAAGTCCTTAAGAGAAAGAGGGAATAGTTTTGCTAGAAGAGCATCATGATGGAATAAATTTTTACAAATTTCATTGACAGATGAGACATGAATCTATGGGTCTCCTCTACCATCGTACTTCTCAAATTTAAGAACCTCCATCCCTTGACTGATGGGGGTCTTCAAGATATTAAAATACAAGGACTGCAATAACAATAGGGTTGGAACATCGGCTGAGAAGAAGAACTATCCAAATTCACTAGTTGATATTGCATCCACCCCATGTTCTGCAATAGAGCATTGAGGATGAGATCTATGGATGAGGTATGACAAGTTGAGGCACCAACACCAACACTAGAGGTGGAAGGACCAACAGTGGCAAGGATTTTAGTTTCTAATGCAGAGGCTTTGAATCTAAAAGGAATGCAGTTCACTCTAATCATAGTAATTTCCTTGGATATTATGGTGGTATTGTTAGTATTGACGAAAGGACCCATGCTAACCATATAGATAGACACTCTAGGCATCAGAACATTTAACTGGTGATCAACAATCTCTGACTTGGCATCTTGGGGATTTCCCAAGACAAAAGTGAATGACCAGACATGGGTCTCCACAATATTTGTAATTCCTCAAAGTAGTTCCAAACCTTTTCGATCGAACATAAGGAAACACCTTAAACTAGTGAGGAGAGGAGATTCTTGAGAATAAACATTTTTTTTTAGAAACCATTTACTCTTCAAACCTTACTTCCAAAGAGTGAAATTGATCGACAAGAACCTGAAGAGTATATTTTAAGGAAGAGGAATAATTTGAAGGAGAGGCTAGAGTGGTATGAGTTACAACTTTATTGCAAGGAGGGGATAATCTGATAGGAATTCCTATAGAGTACTCCTCAAAATTTAAACCTAAATTGGGAGGAATGAGCCTTTTAGACCCCAATCAAAGTTTTGATATCTCATTCTTACTATGTACTTAGAGGTGGTAGATTGGGTCATGAAACTGATAAGAGTGTCACAATGTGCTATCTAGTACACGTCCTAACATGAGAAAAGAAAATTTTTGACACAAAGATAAGAGGAAATAAATTTCACATTAGGTTCACCAAAATGTAGAGGAGGATATTTGCTACTCCCGAGTCTCTAGGATAGGGAAGAGTCTACAAGGAGCGAAGTGTCCTCAACTACCTCAAGGAAACAAGCTCAAATGACCAAGATGAGTAAAAGGGGGTTTTTTTATTTTTTTATGACTGTTTATGGGGAAAGAACTTCAGAAGCTGAATGAGCAGGCCTCAAGGGTCTCAGGGATGAACAAAATAGCTTTCATCTAGAGGATGGAAGCGCAAGACAAGGACAACAGTGTGGTGTACTGGCATCCCAAAATATTGTTGTAATCTCATATAAACCAAAAATAGAGTCAGTCACCAAAAAATCACAGGACCTACTAACTACTTAGAAACTAAAGTGACAGTTTTGACTAATTTAATAAAATGAAGAAAACAAATGAAGAATCACAACAACAAGAATACTAGATAATGCAAGTAAATGAACTGTTTGAATGAAATGACAAGGGGTGAAATAAAAGAACTCATGAGTGGTCCAGCTATGAAGCCCCTCACAAATCTCCACATGAACAACTTGCACACATGGTAATAGTAAAAAGCGTTGGGGTTGTTTTGGGGCTTGCCTTGGTCAAACCCTCATTTTGGTGTTTCCACCTCCACGAACAACCAAAGAGATGACAAGATAGAGAAATAGACAATACTTAGTATGAAATGACAAGATAAATAAAGAGAACATGCAAGATATCAATATGCTACTTAATAAGAATGATAATGCAATAAAAGAAAGGTACTACCCTCCCTCTAATGAGATTGAGAAGCTGGGAGGAAATGTAATTCTTTGAGAGAGCTTGATACAAGGACATAGAGCCATGAGCGTGCAAGAAATTTGATGTAGAAGAGCTTGAATGCAAGAATGAAAGGTATAGAATGAGAAAGTGAAGTTGCAAGAATGAGACGTTCCAATAGCCACAAGATTAGGAATCATGTCAAGACATTTGCATAGTGCACAATTGTCTGTGCAACAAAAAATGTCCCCAACTAAAATTTCTTCAACGATTGACAACAACGAGGTCAAGCACGAAAATAAATGCTATAAAGAGGGGGGATTCACATTATCGTCTTATTAAGCTAAAGTAAGAGATATGTAATGTGAAATTGCATTGGGAGTGCAATTTTATGGTATTATAGTACTAGTGTTGATTGACTCCTATGGCTATGTTGAATTTTCATCCTTTTGTTGTAGGTTGAGAATCCTTTTGTTGTGAGCTGACAAGTTTTTCATGCTACAGGGGTTATTTTTATCCCTTAAGGCATTTTTCATTATTAGCAACTATAATTAATCATAATATTATACTAAATCCCATAGACATTCAAGGTTCACACTATCACTCATTAATATAATTTATCTTTTTAAATGATTTGAAATAATTTAAAGTATATGAAAATATTTGTAAATGTCTTTTGAAGTTTAGTATAAATGAGATAAAAACATGAAACTAAAGCAAGAAAATAGGACATCCTAGGGCTCATCACCCCCCAACTTAACTTTTTTCTTATCCTCAAGTAGCTTAGGATCTTTGGTTTTATTACAATGCAGCCTCTCTGCAGTCCATTGTGTTAGTGACCCCTTCACTCTGCTTCAGTTAGAACCCTTTTTTCTCTACTATTTTCTCTCATCTATCTTTCTCTACTACATCTATCTCTTATCTTCTTTCTGTCCATTGTGGGATTGGGAACAAGAGAAGAGGAGGATGGAACTATTGCAAGGTGTGCACCCTTTGTCTCCTTGTGTTGTGCAACACAATTCTTGGGTCCGTGACATGGCTTAATCACCTCCTATGGATTCATTAACTATAGTGGTTGTATGGAGAATTAACAAGTTAATCTTTTGGTGCAACGATAACTTCATGTGCAACAATTGGTATTAGAGCCTAGGTCACGAGTTTGAACCCCTCACTTGCGTTGGGGGGATTGTTGAAAGGTGTGTGCCCTTGGTATCCTTGTGTTGTGCAGTGTAATGCTTGGGTTCGTGACATGGTTTAACTGCCTCCCATGGATTCATTAACTCTAGAGGTTGTATCAAGTATTAATAGGTTGATCTTTTGGCATAACAATAACCATTTATACAACAATTTCTATCAGAGCCTGGGTCAGAGGTTCAAACCCCTCGCTTGCGCTAGGGGGATTTTACAAGGTGTATGCCCTTGGTCTACTTATGATATGCAACATAGTGCTTGGGTTTGTGACATGGTTTAACCATCAAGTCTATGGATTCGTTAACTCTAATGGTTGTATCGGGAATTAATAGGTCAATCTTTTGGTGCAACGACAATAATATTTTTAATAAGAACGTCAAGGGAAACTAGGTAATAGAATTTGCAAGGGAAGCTAAAATGTATTTTTTGGATATTTTTATTGTTGCTAAGTAGTTGAATATTGAATGAGGCTCCTTCTTTTTCAGCTTTGGTGTTAATTCTCTCCATCTATCCTGAGAGAAATCAAGTGCTTCTTTCCCTATCTCTACTACTAGTTCTTGTAAACTTTTATATTCCTTTTCCCTACATTTGAGAATATTTTCTCTCATCCACCTTCTATCTACCAATTCAATCCATTATTCCACTACCTTTTGAGGATCCTCAGCTTCTTCTTTGAGTAGAAGAGGAAGTGACTTCTCCTTTTTCCTGATATTTTCTTTGCAGTTGTCCTCTTTTATGTTCATTTCTTATAAATGAGGCCATTTCCTTGATTTGAACATCTCCCACAAAAAAGTGGGTTTCAGGCAGGGTCATGAGGAATGGCCAGATTATGCAAGTAGAATTCACATAGTTGGTCTTAGATATTTGGGGTAGCTCATTGGTATGCCTCTAAAAACAAGGTAGGTAAAGATAGATAAATTGGAAGATCTTTGATCAACTAAATGAACTGAAAGTTTAAAATATTCCTATAGATATAGGGTGTAAACCCTAGCAAGTGGTCTACATCTTACAAGTTACATTGTTTTGTTAGCCATCTTCTTCATTTTTAATTTTAATTTCTTAATTTTTGCATCCTTCCTTTCAATTGCTCTGGTATGTGTTGATATAAATTCAAAATTTTCTTTCTCCTAGTTCTTTTGTATTTGGAAAAATTATCTTATTGCTCCATAGCTCAATGCCAAGGGTAATTATAGTAGGGATTCTAGGAATTCTTGGGGGTTCATTTTGGTTTACAAGATGTGGAGTTCTCTTTTTTATCTCATAAATGACAAATTGTGCCAATTTTTCCAATCCTGGCCCTTATTGCTCAAAAGCATGCAACATTTTCTCTAATTCTTGAATTTTTCTATCCAAACAAGTCTCCCTCTATTGGTATCCTTTAAGTTGTTTTTCCAATTCTTTTATTCTTTGCAGGGATTCTTGAAGTCCCTTTCTCTCATTTTTCCCTTTCAAAAAAAATTCTTCTTCTTCTTTCAAGAATATCTCCCCATCAGCCTCAGTAGGTGAAACAAACCATTCCTTGGAAACTAGGCTATTTTGAGGTTTGTACTTTTTTCTTCCTGGTAAAAAAGTCTTTAGAATTAGAGTCTGGGTTACTACTCAATTACATGGGTTGCAATATTTTGGATTACACATGACCACTAGTCATCTTCTCCTCTTGGGAGTCAATTTTAGATTCCACAACAACTTTTTTCCTTTTGAGTCTTAGCCTTCCCCTTTGCAGATCCCTTCTTGAGGAGTTTTGACTGCCTTCTTGGCTATATTGGCCTCTTTTGTCTCTTTTTGGGTGTAGAGGAGGAGGTTGCACTTTTTATTTTTTGTTTCTTTGGCTTGGAATGGATTTTGGTAGAGGTAAAAGGCTTCTAGTTCCTCTTGTGCTAGGGGTTGCACCCTAGAAGCTGCAAGTTGTGTTTCCTACACCTTTGGCTCTTCCTACTCACCAATGTTATGGGTAGGTGAAGCGATGGGTGAAGAAAAACTCTTTTGTAGCTATAGAAGGCTCATTCATTTCTTTTTCCTTATTTATTTCCTCTACCTATGGCCTTATGAGAATATCATTAATATAATTACAGGCTAAAAGGTCTCCCCAAGATACAGTAGGGAATTGAGTTCTAAGACTCCTTTTGATCAATGGGGTGACTAAATAAAAATGTGACAATATAGATTGATTCCTTTTTCTCTTGTACTAAAAAATCATTCTCTTCAATAGATTATGTAAAAATTTGGGAACATTCACCAACCTTTGGTAGCATAGGTGACTAATAATTTTTAAATGCACAACATACAAGAGAGACTACCTAACATCATAGGTTAAATACTTAACTGTGTAAGAAGAAACAAAATCCCATAACTCAGGCAAGGAAAGTCTTTTTGTCCCTTGTTTTGAGGATTTTGAATTCTCTCGAGTGTGAAATCATTCCTTGCTGCAATTGCATCATCTCTAGCTAGAAATTATTCTCTTGTTCTAGGAAACATTGAAACCTCTGCTACTACTACTTTGAGGCATCTAATCTCAGCCCTCTAATTGTAGCCTCGTGATTTTTCAACATGATGGAATTTTTTTGTGTCATAACTTCATTTTATTCAGTTAGATGGAAAAAATAGTCTAGCCACCCAACTTTTTGAAAACTTGGAAGACATTGGTGATATTCCAATATCAAATTATGTGTTGTTGATTCTCTTCTAATAATGTCACCTCCCATTTTTTTAGTTTTATAACCTTTGTTAAGTGAATACTTATAGCTTGTTACCTTTTGAATGCTAGATATTTTTAATGTCACCTCGTTCATGTTCCTCTATGTTCTGCAACTTCGTATGGTTTATGAAGGAAATTGAGACTTGTATGCAATTCTCTTGACTCTCGACAAATGAAAATTGGAGATGACAAGATGAACCTTTTTTCCTTCCCCCCAACTTAATTTTTATCTTTTTCCTCAAATAGCAGGATATGGAAAGGATGAAGAAGATAGATTTTAAAGCATTGGAGATATTTGATGTGATAAACTTAAATGTGTACATAATCTTGAAGTCTAAAGAAAATTAATGGGATTTAATGTAATCATAGTTAATAACAAGAAAAGTACTTGTGATGGTGTAGTGATTGAAAGGTGGCACATGTGAGTTGAATTGAGCATCATCATGTAGATACAAGGAAAATAATTTGAAATGATGGAATTTAATTTGAAGTACTGTGGGAATTCATGTTGTAAAAAAGAGCTTATTGAGATGATAACACATTTTTGAGAATTTTGTATGTTGGAAAGGAAAGCTATGGTAAGTACAAAATTATTAATGATGGGATGTGATGTTGCATGATATGCATGGTGGAATGGAGTTGTTGCATGTCAGGATGACATAGGTGATATATAACAACAAGTATTAGTGGCTACGGGTATAATGGTAGTGAGTTGGACATAATGTTATGGGTAGTAGAAGAGCATGTCATGTTTTATTGAAATGCTTCAGATTTTTTGCTATAAGTCCCATGAACTCTATTGTACATGCCCAAAAACATCTATTGGTGATGGTACATAGTGCATGTGTGTGCATGTGATATGTTTATTGTAATAATTTATACATAGTGTGCATCAGTAGGTGAGCTAGTTGGCTCATCTAAAGATGAATTACTTGATGTTTCGGCATTGTATGCATATTCTACATGAAATTCTATATTAGGATATTCTCTGAACTATTGATGCAAATCATGTAAAACCTCCTCCTTTTATAATGGATTTATGTAAAGCTTGATTCTATGTCTATTGACCAATAATGAGAATTTGACCAAATCTATGGTAGTTAATTGAACCGCTCCATTCTAAAAAACATGTTTAATTTAAGGTCCAAGAATCATTGTCTATAATTTTCTTTTGTGGTCTTTAAATACCGTGAATCATAAAGCAATTCCCAATCACCTTTATTGAATTCCTTAATGTTAATAAACTAGTCATGAATTTTTTTTATTTGCTTCTACATAATTTTTATATGGTGGATTTCTTCCGTCCTTATTTCATCCAAAGCATTGAGATTTTTCCTTTTGAGATTCATATAGGTCCATTACAAGCTCTACTATTGTTTGAATTGTTTTATGCTCAAACTCAATTAGAAGGACAACCATTTTCCCATACACCAATTCATATAGTGTGAACCCTGTTGTGGTCTTCCAGGTTGTCCTTTATGCCCAAACTACTTTAAGTAGTCTTGTTGCCCAATCCTTTCAATGCACTTGAACTGTCCTTTTTAGAATATATTTTATCTCTCTGCTCATAACTTATACTTTCCCATTGGCTTGTGGATGGTAGGGGTTGATTTTTAATGCCTAATTTCATACTCCTTGACTAAATTGTTAATCAAATTAGAAGTAAACTAAGGTCCTTGGTATATGACTATCTCTCTAGGAATACCATACTTGGTAAAGATTTCTTCATAAAGGAATTTGGTATCATTTCCATCTCTAGAAAACCATAGTGCCTTAACCTCCACACATTTTGTTAGATAGTCAATATAGACTATAATGTATTCTTTAGTATTAGATGTGGGAGCTATTGGCCCAATGAAATCCAATCCCCATTTGTCAAATGGTATTGTCATAGGGGAAGTAAGAAATCATGAACGAAAGCATAAATGAATTAATTTGAGCTTAAAACACTAATAATTCAAACAATTGAGATCATACAAACTCATACTCAATTAAATTCATTTGCAAAGACATTCAAAATGGTTTAATCTAATAAATTGAACATAATTCAAAGTAATTAAACAATTAGAAGCTGTAAACCCTCAATCCCGTTGTAGATTGATGCATAATTGTGATGTGGATTGCTCAATTGAATGAATAATCCATGTTGCAAAAGCTTGATATGAGAGGTTTGATTCACAAAATAGGCTCTAAAATGCTCAAGTTTGGTTGAAGAATTCTAGAGAGTAAGCATGCTATGAATATTTGAATGGTTTTTGAAGAGGAGAGGCTTTGCTTTATATATTTTGGAATTCCTGATCAATGGTCCAGATTCGATCTGAGGATCAATGGATGAGAGGAAACCAAAGAGGTGAGTGTGGATCAAGATGGATCAATGGTTGAGGATTCATGGGAGCTCAAAAAATACCTTATTGCATGGAAATAGGTTGGAGATTCTTTGAATTGGAGGGAAGAATTTGAACTTGAAAAGGGAATATTCTTTGGGAAAATTCTTTGTGTAAGTTAGAGAGTTGGAGGAAAATGAGCCAATTGAATAATTATGGAAATCATTTAATTGTGAGGATGAGGGAAATTAAGATTTTTAATTAAATAATCGGTAATTATTTAATCAAAAAGGATTATTAATGTGAAAATGAATTAATCAAATAACTTTAATTATTCAATTAATAGGAGAATAAAGTGAATTTAACTAAATACTTGGATATTATTTAATTAAATAGAGGAATTAGGGTGATAATGAGGAAAATTATGTTAATAAGTGAAATTAAGATGTGTGATATGCTTAGGATATTTTTAGGTGTCTACATTTTGACCTTCTTTGAAGCAATGTACTTGTTGCATTGTTTCAAAGACTTGATGTTGCTCGGAATTTTTTTTAAAATTCCCATGATTTTACCTAATTTCTCACTATGCCCTTGCGGAAAAAGGAATGATGATGTGCTGCCCCCTCAAGAGATCAACCAAAAAAAATTGATTTTTGGGTCGAGACCATGACAAGGTTATAGGAGTAGTTTTGCTGAGTAAAGGATAAAAATAAGTCCTAGGAAGCCAATAAAGTGATCAGGAACAATGACCAATCTTGAAAAATAGGCTAGCAGGTGGTTGTGAGTGAAAACCTAGGCTTTTCTAGGCATATATAGGCATTTGGACTCAAAATATCCTCATTTGCACACTTTGGTTTATAGAGATACAGAGCTCTGAGCTATTAATTTTCTAGGACACCTTCTTGATATGGAACTCATTCCTCATGTAGCACATCACGTAGACAAGGTATGATAATTCCAGAGGCTAGTGAGAGTGGGTGCATTTGTATGTACTATGTTAATTTTTTCTTTCACATAGTTTTAGGGTGTCAAATTGATAGCTAAAGGTAGGAAAACAAACGTGTTGATCCATGAATTGGTGTGATTGTAACTCGACATGGTGTAGTTGCAACCACAGAATGCCACAGTTTTCAAACCATGTTGTGGTTACTAAAATGTATCATGGTTTCATTACCTTACTACGAATAAAGTGGCGTGTTTGAAAATGCATTCATGATTGAATTTGGGGGTTCGACATGTTTAAAAAATGGTCCACATCTGACTGTCAAGCTTTATCGCGTTTGTAAAAAAGTGACACAATTATTCTTTTGGTCAAATTACTTAGGATTTTTACCAAAAATTTGGTATGTACTATGTACTAGTATGTACTATGTTTGAAAAAATTGGTAAAATGCACTGGTATGTACTATGTTAATTTTTTCTTGCTTTAGGGTGTCAAATTGATAGCTAAAGGTAGGAAAACAAATGTGTTGATCCATGAATTGGTGTGATTGTAACTCGACATGGTGTAGTTGCAACCACAGAATGCCACAGTTTTCAAACCATGTTGTGGTTACTAAAATATATCATGGTTTCATTACCTTACTACGAATAAAGTGGTGTGTCTGAAAATGCATTCATGATTGAATTTGGGGGTTTGACATGTTTAAAAAATGGTCCACATCTGACTGTCAAGCTTTATCGTATTTGTAAAAAAGTGACACAATTATTCTTTTCGTCAAAATACTAAAGATTTTTACCAAAAATTTGGTATGTACTATGTTAATTCTTTCTTGCTTTAGGGTGTCAAATTGATAGCTAAATGTAGGAAAACAAACATGTTGATCCATGAATCGACGTGATTGTAACTCGACATGGTGTAGTTGCAACCACATAATGCCACAATTTTCAAACCATGTTGTGATTTCTAAAATGTATCATGGTTTCATTACCTTAATACGAATAAAGTGGTGTGTTTGAAAATGAATTCATGATTGAATTTGGGGGTTCGACATGTTTGAAAAATGGTCCGCATCTAACTATCAAGCTTTATCGCATTTGCAAAAAAGTGACAATTATTCTTTTGGTCAAAATACTTAGGCTTTTTATCAAAAAATTGGTATGTACTAGTATGTACTATGTACTATGTTTGAAATTTTTGGTAAAGTGCACTGGTATGTACTATGTTAATTTTTTCTTGCACATAGTTTTAGGGTGTCAAATTGATAGCTAAAGGTAGGAAAACAAATGTGTTGATCCATTAATCGACGTGATTGTAACTCAACATGGTGTAATTGCAACCACAAAATGCCACAGTTTTCAAACCATGTTGTGGTTACTAAAATGTATCATGGTTTCATTACCTTACTACGAATAAAGTGGCATGTTTGAAAATGCATTCATGATTGAATTTGGGGGTTCGAAATCTTTGAAAAATGGTCCACATCTGACTATCAATCTTTATCGCATTTGTAAAAAAGTGACACAATTATTCTTTTGGTCAAAATACTTAGGCTTTTTATCAAAAATTTGGTAATTTTACATCATGAGCGTTATGCTTGTAGGCGATACTTCATCCTATCTACTCTCAGGAGTGGATATCATGGATCTTGGATCAGATGGCACTCTTGGGAGAGATTGAGATCAAGTTTCTTTCATTAGTCTATACTACATCGCATACATGCTTGAAAGCATATATCATAAATACATGTGGTCATGGACTGATGGAGATCAAATATAGTCACTTTCCACCTTTCGGTAGGAGAGTGACCTATTACATTGGAGGATTTTTGGTGCATCCTGAGGGTGTTGATTGAGGGTGTGCATGTTATCTATGACATGGATCGAGGCACAACATCCATGGAAAGACTTCTTGGAGAGGAGGAGCTAGACATTGTAGATGGATAGCTCAATCTAAGACCATATTGTAGAGAGGTCGATGAGATTGTGTTGACCCTAGCAAGATTGATTATGGGACCCATCATGCTAAACTAACAAATATGAGGATTCCCTATTGGATGGGGTTTTATTATCAAGGGGATGGTTATAGAGGCATTGCCTACACTTGGGGACCTTGCATCCTCATGCACCTATATCATGATATGCACCAAGCCTACTATAGATTTGCTACTAGTTTATCTATGGGAGTGACTTTGCTTCATATATGGGCATGGGAGTGAATAGCAATGACTCGACTACTGGAAGAGTTAGAGAGAGAGGTAGGGGGCCCAATTGTATATAGATATGCTCCTATACTCACACATCATCACATGGGAGAGTTAAATTTATGGAGGGGTGTCTTTGATGAAATGACCGAGTTTATTTGGAGACCATGGCTACAATTTAAGGCAGAGATAGATGATTGTCTATATTTGGCATATTGCCAACAAACTTTTTGGTTGATTGGGCGTACACCTCACATCCTTGAGAGCTATCTACTAGATAGGGTGTTGAGGTAGTTCAAAGAGCGATAGGTAGTACTTGTAGATTACTATCACACTATCTTTTCCAAGACAATATGAGATATAACTGAGTGGGGTGGTGTGGTAGTGCCACAAGTATCACTTACTAAGTTTACATAGCTAGCTCCCAACCATGGGGATGGGAAAGAGATTTAGATGATCCTGGGAGGACATTTAATTATGATGCTTGGTGAGTTCAGAGATGATCATTGAGATTTAAACATCTATTTGGTAGACCTAGGGTTGTAGGCACTGACAAGAGGAGGAGAGAGGAAGAGCCTAACCAATAATGACAAATGAGGCAAAGGGTAGTTATAGAGGCTCAAAGGGATGTCCACAAGGTTGTTGGTTAGTAGGTGGCACAATAGGTAGCATAATAAGATCCTCCTCAACAGGTGCCACCATAGGTAGACCCATATTAGGTATCCCCTCATCAACAAGATCAACAACATGAGGCTATATGGGATGGTGATCAAGATGTATACATCTAATTTTCATTGATATCATCTAAGAAGGACTAGGCTCACTATGAGTGAGAAAATTATGGATCAATGGGACTAGGGGATAGACCAACTCATACATATGACAGTGGAGAGGGATCAAGCCCTCACCAAGTGAGACCAAAGAGCATTAGAGTGGGATCAAGCCTGTACATAGAGGGTCCAAGGTTTCATAGAGTGCGATGTAGAGATCACCCATCGACAATAGGTGGAGGCTTAAGTAGTGTAGATTATTGTTGGGAGATACAAAGTGTGCTCACAAGATGCAGGTAGAGATTGCTTAGGGATCTGTTATCATGATAGCACAATATCTACACAATATGAGATCCCTCATATAGGAGGCCACATACTATAGGACATTTTACTAGGTATTTTTCCCTAGGGAGGGCAAGCAACCTATATTTTTTGCTTGAATTAGTACAACAAGTATATTAGGACACTTAGACAATGGGTTAGAAGGTCATCCTTCCTTGCAAGTGCCAAGACATGGTGAGAAACCACATGGATCATCAATACATGATCAGCAATAGATTATGGTTCCACCTCCTCGTTAGCCTCCTTCTAATAGGGAGGAGCAAGGGAGCTTAGGGTAGCTCGGATATTGTACAAATATTCTTTGATGTATAGATTGTTGATGTAGAGACATTTGTATACATTTAGCGGAATTTGAGTCTCATGTATATATGTATTTTGACATATATTATTGTATCACACACTCGGTGTATGTATCGAATATTTTGTATCATGAAATTTACATTTTTGATGATATATGAGATGATATGATCCTTTTTGATGCAGCTATGACATGGTGTTATGATGTATGCTTATGATATTTTATGATGTTTGATTATGCATGCATATATGAATGTATGATATGTATGAACACATTGATGTTTCCTTATTTATTATGTGATGATGGATGTATGATTATGTTTATGAGTTGACATTCATGTTGCTAATGATTTTTGGATGCAAGATGATATTTTATTGACGTTGATGATATGATCATGTTTCTTTTTGTATTTTCATATGATATATCATGATTATGTAGGATGTAATATATGAGATGGTATTGATGGTTTATGGATGCACGGTGGATGCATATATTTACTTTTGTTATAATGACACTTTTATAGAAAATTTAGTATGGATATAAGAATGAGAAGATATGAGATGCTTAGATAGAATGATGATGTTGATCAAGATACCAATAAACCTATGATTATTATGAGATTTTATTAGATATATGATATGAGATAAGATAGATGATTTTGATTTTAATTTTTGATTATGCAACAATATAAATCAATCATTATTTGATGTAGCAAGTAGACACGATGTGCCAAGGTATGAAGAACTAGGGTGACATTGTATCCATTGCATGGACTTTGACTCTGCAAATAGATAGGAGTATCCTTGTTCATACCTAGCATATACACACCTTTTTTGATCATGTGAGATAATGAAGCCATTGAAGTAAGGATACTAATACACAAAAGGCTTGAAGAAATTGATATGCACTAGATATTATATTACTTGAGACTATACATGCACAAACAAGGTAAGTATTGACCAAGGTCGTATTGAAAGAACATCCAACAAGAACAGTAGATGAAAGAAATGAAAATGCCCCATTATGTACCCCTCTAGATATACCAAGATATATAATATGAAGGCATTTTTGAGTGAGTGGTGTAACTGAGACAAAAATATAAAATCAAAATAAAAGATCGAGATAATAAAAAATATCAATGTCATCATATCTCTTTCCGGAGAGAGTTGTTTTAGATTATATCTGAAATGATGTCTATTGTAGAAAAGATATATCCGTTAAGACATTCATTGGATGTTTATTTGTTTCTAAATGTTTAGGTTGTTGATATGAAGGTTAATTGGCATGTTTTACAATTACTAAGACTTATGACTTCGTGTGAAATTTTGTGTTTCACTAAGTTTTGTACTTGCTACTGTTTGTTTTGCCAAAGGTGAGGATTATGATAGGTTTATTATGGGATGACAAGTTTAATGTAGGTGAAAGTGAAATGGGATAGATGAATTTTTTGTTTCTTTTCCAATGTTTCAAAAAAAATTTACTTTTTGAGGATGTTTTGAGGCTGCTTTTGGATTTTTGCATTTTCTATGTTTTTGGTATTTTCAAAATATTTGAATGTTTTTGAGGTTTTGGGAAGATTTGAATGTTTTTTGAGGATTTTTTGGATGATACTAAGATCATGATGTAAAATATAATACATGGATCAAGATTTATTCCCAAGTAAGATGTTATGTACCTGCCCCCAATGTCTAGCAATGTACTCAATGCCATAAACAAATGAATAGATCATGATGATGGATGGATATATATGGGACAGATGCCAAGAACTATCTTGTGATAGACTAACATGTTTAGATTTGTTAGGATGATTGTTTGGATAGTGGTGGATGTAAGTGATAGTATTGTATAGGATAAGATAGGATCAATGGTAATGACCATGTCAATATTATTCCAATAGAAAGTTTGAAATATACCCCTAATGTGTGTCAAGATCAAGATGAAGATAAATGAAAATGGATTGGATGGATGGTGGATTTATTATTGATGAGGTGAATAGGATGTTGGATTTATTATGGATGAGATAAAATTCTTCCACCTAGAACAATGCGTGTAGATGTTCAATTTTACACATGACACCTGTTTGCCATGTTTTCATCAAGGTACTTGCACAAAGCACCACTGAAGTGGTTTTCACTAGAGGATGATTTTCTCTTTACTATTTTTATCCCTTTTTTGGATTTTTCTTTTTTATAACTTTTTAAGATTTTAGGATTTTTTATGTTGAGCCACCTGTAGGTGTTGATATAGGTATTTTTGTCATGATGTGCTGATGATGTCCTACCTTATTTAGATTTAAAAACTTTTAATACTCTCCTCATAGGATAAATCAAGAATTATTACACATTTCCTTCCAAATATGAGCACATGTGTACATAAAAGAATCAAAACTATTCATATAAATTTTCTAAGAGGTAGCAATAATCCATCAACAAAAATATTCTACAATTCATCATCATGAAGTTTTTGTTGTAACTTAAAATGTAAGGACTAAAATCTAATAACATATGTGCATGTACATGCTCACTAGATCATCAAAACACTCCAATAAATTATCAGTAGTATTCTTTAATTCCATATTGAATTTGAAGTGGTTAATGAATTGTTTTGTTAGTTCTAAAAAGAAATGAAGAGAACCATGAGGTAATGAGAAGAACCACTCACTAACCTAATCTTTCAAAGTGTGCAGGAACAATTAGGCAAGACCTCATCTTCATACATAAAATTTTTAAAAGTATTAGTGAAGGATCTCAAATATGTATTAGGACCACCTTTTTTGTTGTACAAATCAAATTGAGGTGCCACAAAATAATTTCAAATTCAAGTGGTATATTTCATTCTTTCACATATTCATCTATATGTTGTTCATCAACTTTACGTTCCACTCTATCTAGCTTTTGACTAAGTGCATTCAAGTTGGAAATAGGAGTGTTAGTGTGTAAATGTCAAATAAAAAATTATCATAATACATAGGTTGATAGGAAAGATAATGGTAGGGTGTATTCATAGCCATGGTATAAAGAGTGGAACGTGGTATGAAATAAGATATGGAAGAGGGTGTGGAATTAGATATGGAACTAAGAATGGAATAAATTTAATAGAATAGACGATGGAAATAGTGGAGGTATGGATGATACTATGATGTAGAGTGGAGCAACCTAATAAGAGATATGACACAACTTCTCTCAAATATGCCCACTTAGACACCAATTCTCCAAACTCACAACAGGGTAACCCTACCACTTCAACATGGAATTTTGGCCAATCAAATTGAGATAGAGGTTTAGAACATACTTGTTACCCTAGAACATGTTTCATTTGACCACTCCATAACAAAACACCCTAACTTTCACCTAGGGAATTCCATTTTCTCATCGCTCTAGCCTTTAGGCCTCTTTTCACCCTTAACCCTTGTAGCACTACTCGGTAGGACAGCCAAGAAAAAATCCACATACAAGCCTGTACCAGGCCTAAACCACTGAATTTGGACAACTATTGGATACCCTTACAAGGTCTCAAAGCCTCCTTTCTTGACAATCAAAGGTAAGGTAACAACAAGCCAAAACATAACGCTATAAGGCAGGCCTAATAGGCAGCTCAACTCAAGGAACTTAGTAACCAGGCACTCCCCAACACCCCTCAACCACAAGTAAGTTCCTATAATCTTCTTACATTCATTTCACAATTCCTTACAAGATTGTATTCACAAAACACTCTCACAAAGACCAAAAATCAGACTTTTCACTTGATTCTAGGCTTGTCACATGATGATGCCAGACCTAGATCTTCAAAGATCTTTCTCAAATTTGCATTTCACTCTCTAAAATAGTTATAGGATCAAATTGCATATGATACTCTCCAATTCCACCTAGTCCTGGCCTTAATGCATGGTGTAAATGGAAGACACAAGAAAAATTCAATCAATACCCTGATTTTGGAGGGTTTCAGACCACTCAACAAAGAAATGTGAATATCTCCCTTTTACCTCAATGAAATTACTCCAAACCAATACCAAAAGAGAGCCAAATCAACCCCCTTTCAAACCATTATAGCCTTGGAGTCTGATAATAAACCTACAGACCATACCAAGTATGGGATCAACAATTCTTGCACAGGAAATCAGAAAATAGAGCAATTTTTTATTGAATCTTCTTTCTCTCTTCATCAACCTTGCCTCGACCAAGAGAGGAATATTTAAACTCTATAAAACTCCCTCCAATTTCCCTTAACTACATTTTGAATTGGAGGGACGTTGGAAACCAAATAACTCTATTTAGACCTCTAATTGCCTAGTTAAGGCAATTAACTCTACACACCAAAAATCTGACTAGATAGAGCACTCCAAAGGTGTTAAAGACTCTTCAAAACACGACCAAGGTGAATCCCCTCAAATAACTAGTTGCATCATGGCACCATGATTCATTATTTGGCCTAGATGCACCAAGTTTACATGGTAAGAAGGAGACCTAGTACAAACACCAAGCTTAAAATCTTATAACAAACATTGAAGATGGTCCTTAGGACCTTATTACATTGTAATCAACCTGAAAAAAAACAAGATTCATTCAAGCCTTATGGAGTAATTTAGACCCCAAGGCATCCTTGCACCACACTAGAAGGGTGGGAAAAAGAGGGAACACCATTCATGTAACTAGAGACTGTAGAAGATACATTAGGACCATGTGTATTCATGGAAATAGTAGGATAGCATGGACTATAGGTGGGATGATAATGGGATGGGAGGAAGGAGGAATAGATGTATAGAGGTCAACATGTGAAGTCAACATAAGAGTATTCAACATGGTAAGGGGAGAGATGTAAGGAGAATACATTCCAAATTAAGGAATAAAACTATGAAAAAACTATGGGTAGGATGCACCATTTAGATAACTAGGATTAACCTTTGCATCAATGCCATGAAATGCTTCCAAACCAAATCAATTTTTAATTGATAAATCATGAAGAGATTGAAATAAATGTGTAGGATTATCCACATCAACTAAACTAGCAAGCTCATTTGAAATTAGTTGTTGTTCCAAATACGCTTCATGATCAATATGTTTAACCTTGGATAAATAATATTAATAAAATTAGTATGCATATCAAGACCCTTAAACACACAATTCTCTCTAAGTTGGGTCATTTGAGGATTTAAATGAAACCTATTCTCAAAGGATTGTGAGGATGTGGATGAGAGGTCAACATGAAAATAACTCACAAACCCTAAAGACCAAATGATACAAAAGTGATGTAATATCTAATATAAAATATAAAATAACAAGCAATTAGATCTAAAATTAAATCAAAAAACTGAAACCTAGAGACAAAAATAAGGGTGGATATGGTGAAATGAAGTGGGATTGCACAATGAAGCATAAAACCTAAAATAAGGTATATGAATAAAACATAAGAAAAATTGATCCAAATGTTAATGATATTTGAAGAGTAAAGCTATGCACTTGAAAAGTAAATTTTGAAAATCTTAATAAAATAAGGATAAATTCTCAGGTCAAAACCTTAGATCATGTAAGAATGTTAGGTTCACCAAATAATGTGAAGATAAAATCACCCTTTACATAAATATCCTAGGACAATTAATTAAATCCCAATGATAAACAAATCTAGCACAAGATAATTAGTTGGGTGATAGTAAAATTAAATGTGGAATTATGGTCTTTTTCAAATGTAGATGTTAGGAATTGATTCATTAATATCTTGGAAATTAAGGTCTATGTCAAATGAATGCCTCAAAATATGTAATTTGATTATGCTATATGTTTAAATTTATGCCTATGGAATTGATCTTTGCAAGACAAAAATGCTTTAGCACATAGTCACACCTATGGTACACTATTTCAATATGTGGATATTGTTTAACTCATAAGTTGGTACTTGGATAGACAATCATGATTATTTTTTTATCATTTCCATATATTTTGATTAACAATATTCATTTATACTATAGTTCATATTTTTGGAGTTAGTCTTTATTAAATTATATGTAATTAAATTGATTTAATTTAATACAAACCCTAAATTTGAGTGTTGTCATTTAGATGAGAATGATATCATGGTTTATAACTTTATTCTAATTAAGATTAATTATATATTCTAAGGAAATGTTAGTTTAAATAGAATAGTTTTGAATGTGATTCCCTTAAAATGTGAAAATTAAGGTAAATGTGAATAGTTTATTTTTTAGAAAATGGGTGTGGTTTAATATGGTGAATTATATAATCATAAATTGTCGATTTAAGCATATTGTATGACATTGATTTATATGTACGATGGTGATATCTCATTATTGGATTCAGTTGTATTCCAAACTGCATAAGTTAATTTTGTTTATTGGTGGGTGAATAGTGCAATCATATTATTTTGCTTTTGATATGTGTATTTTTCAATGAGATCTTATGTGCGCATTAAGTGTGTAGGTAAGTGTAGACACTTAAAAATTTCCTAAATGATATACACAATTGAATCTAATATATTAACATTGTTTCATCCTAAAACCCGTCTTCTTTTCGCATGTTTGATTAAATTAATCTAGTTATTTAATCAAATGCCTCATCTTCACCTATTAATCTATTTGACCTAATTGGGTTGATTCACCCCCTCTCGCACTAACATTTCATCCTATTAAATTGAATTAAATCAAATTATTCAATTTAATCCCTAGGTCCTCTTATTTAATTAAATAACCCTAAGCTATTTAATTAAATATCATTTTGCATTCCCCTTTCATTAAATAAATCAATAATTTAATGAATATCATATTATTCTCCATCTTACACATTCAAATTTAGTTTTAATTAAATAAAATGCTAATTTCCCTCTATCCACTTGCATAGGGAATATTCTCCTATTTGGCTCCAAAATTGGAATGATTTCTTTCAAACAATCTTTGTAACAAAATTTCAAAGTTGTTACAAAGTGTGTTTGTTGAAATCATTCTCAACCCTTGATCTTTTCTTGATCCATGTGATCTTTGATTCTAATCCGTTGAAGAGAATACTTGATCCATGTTTCATCGTCCTTTCATTATTGACCATTGATTGAACAAATCAATCTGAGCCCTTGATTTTTTATTTGCTTTCCTATAAATAGGTCACTATTTGGAGAGAAATGGATCCATCTTTTGATAGAAAATTTATGTTGTTGAAATTCATACTCACTTGCATCCATATTGAGCACTTTTGGCATTTTAGTTTAGTATTCATCCATATTTAGCTTAAGCATCCATTAATGGCTTCCATGGTAACTTAGCTTGCATCCATTTTAGCATATTTTGGAATCTATGGCTTACATATTTTAATTTTGTTTACATTTAGCATAGATTGCATCCTTTTTATCAATCATCTTAACATTTAGCATTTAAAATCTAGTTTTGCATCATGCTTCGCACACATCTCGTCGGTTGTATTAGTTTTCTTCAATAAAATTGATTGGAACAAAGCTCATATTATCCAAGAGATTGGGAAAGGGTTGTCATTCCACATCAATGTGACACCACTCTCCCAATAGGATAAAATTCAAGATCTTAGAGTAGGGTTTTGTTATGCTTTCATGTTTATGTCATGTTAGTTTAATGGATTCCTAGTTTTAATGAATTTTGAATATCTTATTGGGATTAATGCTCAGGGAGTTAAATGGGCTCTAAGTTCATTTGGATCTAGTTTATTTAGTTTACACTTTGACTTTGGTCACATTTTGGCACTAGAAGGAGGACAATACTGATGACTAAAAAATTTCTCTTTAGATTCTCATTTTTTTGTGTTTGCATATACAACGATGCTATTGAGAGATTTAGTAATGCATCTCAAACACGAAGCTATACAATGACTCACTTTGGTTTAAATACAACGATGCATAATTGATTTAGTGATGCATGATTAAATTTTGTCACCACATATTTTAAATAGCGACACTAATGTGATTTTTACAAACTACATAAATTTCATTATATTAACACATCAATTATAGTGACACATTTGGTGTCACTATTTTACTGTAGAGTGACACACTTCCTATATGGTGACACGTTTGATAAAATTCAATGATGCAATTGATTTCAGCGACACTTTTTAACTAGTAAACAAAGCAAAGACCTAGTTTGGACATGTGCTTTAAATTTTTGATTTCATGTGCTCTTTAACATGTCACTAACATCTGGTTTTTGTTTTTAAGGCTAATTGGTTTTGCAGATTTGGTAAAAAACTAGGAAATAATTTACCCCAACTTGTTGGGGTCATAACTTTCTACTCGGTGATTAGAATTTGAATCTATTTGCACTGTTGGAAAGGTCTCCAAGGTAATCAATTTTTAGGGACCAACGCAATTTTCAGCACAAAAAATTTCTCCGAAGGCCTCTAAAAATGCAATTTACTAGAACATAGAAAAAACTAAAAAAAATTAAAAATTTTGATTTTTCAATTTCTCTTAGTTCTAATTATTGTAAAAGTGTTTTGACACTTGGGAAAATTATAACCCATCATATGATGCTTTTATTTATGTTTTAGGACCAACTAAACTTCCTTGGGTTTAAAATTAACTTTCAAAGTTGGTTAAAATTGGACCCACAACTCCTCATTTTGTTACATTGGTTAAAATTGAACAAGGCAATCAAACACTTCCATTTGGTGCTTAAAATGAACTCATTGTGATTTACAAGGTTAAAATGAATGAGTGCTTTTTTTTTTGTGACACACTTGTAGTGTTTATCCACTCCCCTTACACTTCATGCGATCTTGGGTGAAGAGAAACAGTCAAGTTTACTTTTTTGCTTGTGTGCATTTGTGGTATGTATCCTCTCCCCTCATGCTTCGTGCGATCTTGGGTCCATGCTTTGAGTCACCCTTAAGAGAGGGATTGCTATGAGACACACCCCATAATGAGAAACTCATAGTCAAGTTCTTGCAAGCACATTTATCGATGGGATTTAAATAAAGGATGTGAAATCATGAGAAATTAGCATCAATCCATGCCAAAAAACTACATCTAATCCCATGCCTTAAGTGGAATGGGAAAGGTTAAAGAGCCTTAAGTGGCCAGTAGGTGAGTGTCAGTTCCAGTGTTCTCAGTTTTTCACTAATAAGAGCCTTGTTACAATAGTGGCCAACTTTGTCCATCCAATCAGTTTTTCAAAGTGGTGCATTAGAACTTAGATTCCAAGAAGGTACTTGCCATGTTCGATTTCAGTTAAAGTTTAGAGGTTAAGACTTCATTCTTAACATACCCCTACACTCTTTCCTTAATTGCATGTAAAATCATCTCTTCTACAATGAAGGGCATGAGGCAAGCCCACTAAGGAAAATGTACCCAATTGAACTAGGGATGTTATATTGCTTGTGAGTCAATTTAATACTTTGGTTGGTTCCAAAGCATTTCAAACACACACCAACATGATTCATCAAACTTCAAACCCTTTTGTTTAAGCATGGATACCTTTTGAAAAGCCTTGATATTATTGCTTGTCCCAAAGGATTTTTTCCTTAGAGGCTTCTAAGTATTTTGGCATATATTTAAATCCATACTTTCCAAAGGTTGACATAGGGAACTATGTTCCTAGCTTAATCATTTTCACATAATGGACTTTGTGAAATAAAGGTTGCTTTTGACATAGATATTTTAGTTGGAACTTTAATTAAGAATTTCTTGATGTGGTAATGAAACGATATCACTTAAGCAAATATTAAATCAAATGAACACCCCACATTGATGTACAAAACATTGACTTCCCAAAACAAGAAAATTAAGACAAGGAAAATATTGCAAACATTGAGTCCAAATTCTATTGTCAAAATTATTGGGTTCTATTTTACCAAAACATTTTTGTTCTTGGAGTATTATCACTTTAGAGGTATAGCATGTTTCTCACTACCTCGGTCTTGCAAAATGAAGGTTCATTCTAGGTTAACATTTTAGGTCAAACATTTCATCCACCCTTTACCATATTTCACACTTCACTTTACCAAACTTTATAAACTTTTGGACACACCAACACTTTGGACTTAGACATCTATCAACCCAAACCTAACTTAGCTACTTTGTGTGTGAAATGAATCCTTTTCCATGCATTTATTTAAGATAGTTATCACATTTGTGGACTAGTTTATCTTGAAGGTCTCAAGTCTACCTTAAAGATTTACAAATATATTGACACCTTTATCCATGATATCAAAACAATCAAACCTATAGTCAAAAGTGTTGTCCCAAAATTTTACAAAGATCACTCCCTGTATCATTAACATTTTTCATCTCCTATTCACATGATTGGTCCAAAACAACTTAGAGTGTCCCTTTTACCAAAATTTGAGTCAACTAGAAAGTTTAAACTTTACAAATCTCAACATAACTCTCCCATAGGTGATCCACAATTTATGGCTACAACAAGATCACAACACAAGACAATCATGGAATAAGAAAAGTCACATCCACCACAAGTGATACCAATCCACAAGAATTTGATCCAAGGATTCATTCTACCCCCTCACAACAACCCCAAAATCCATTGGGACCATATGAGGTAGAAGATATCACAAACAACCCATTTGAGCTTACTAAAGAATAAATCCTTGAGTATAATCAAGAATGTCAAGCCTTATAGAAAGTGGCTTCAATTCCCCCATATTTTTATGTACAAACCTTGGAATAAGGTTTGAATCCATCTACGGTTCAATTAACTCCACCATTAGGGCCAAGTCAAACACAAACTCCTAGTATTGCAAGTAGTCTTGCTAAGGACTTTGGTCACACCCTTCCTTTGGAAAGAAATACACTTGTATGTACTCTAAACACCAATCCTCCCCGAAAAATCACTTGGACACCAAAATTTGGTGCCCCACCTCAATCTTCCACCACCATTCTGGAACACCCTTTACATCCACACAAACTTCTTACATTCCATGATACCACAATGACCTCAAAATTTTGAGTGAAACCATCTTCATCCATCTCCATGAGTACCAAAAGTGTGCCTAATGTTACACAAGGTAGTGTGAACCAAGCATCTCAAATAGACCAACAAGGGAAAGTTAACACCCTTACGCAAAATCAGTCATTAAAACAACAAGAGAAATCTTCATCCAACCACCCCATTGGTTCATTAAACCCATTGGTTTCACAAAACACATCCATCCCATCCATCACCAACCTAGATCAAAACAACACCTTGGTCACAAACCCCCTCAACCAAGGTGATACCTTGGTCCCATCTCAAACACAAGGGAACCCTTTCAATCAATTTACTCAATGTCCTAATGTTCCATTTCCATCGCAATACCAAATGGCACCATCATCATCCTTACCATTGGTCCCTCACATCATGAAAAATCAAATGGGACTTCAAACTTACATTCCTGCATCCCAATCCAACATTTTACAAGGAATGTTAAACCAAAGCAGCCCCCAACCACTCATCATCAACCCACAACCCACTCAAACCATAAACACCCAAAAACCATTGCATATGTCCCAAAAACAAAGTCATCCTACATTGGAAGTACATGCTCTAGCTTTTCAATAAGCACAACAAGCTTATTAACGTCAAGCACTGCAAGCACAAAAAGCTCAAGATCAATATTTCTAACAACAACAAGCCTATCACCAAGCCTTGCAACAAAAAAAGGCTCATGCTCTAGCCTTTTAACAAGCACAAGATGCCAACCAATAAGCAGTGTAACAACAACAAGCTCAAAAACAAGCCCTAGTGGCACAACAAAAACAATCCCAACAAGAAGCCTTAGTTTCACAACAAAAATCTCAACAACAACAATTCCAACAACAACAATCCCAAAAACAAGCTTCACTAGCACAATAGTATGCCCAACAACAACAAGTGCTCGCACAACAACAACAACAACAAGGTTTATACTATAATCCCCCCAAAAACATCGTCAATCCAAATACGTTAGGAACATATACACCTCTACCACCCTCACCTTCACAATATCCCACACCACCCTACACACCATAAAACACCCCATTATATCAAAATCCCATGTACAATCCATATTCCATCCTACAGTATGCAACATATGTTCCTCCACCAAACCCGCACAATGATATGGCATCGCAACTCAAGGCGCTAATGTAAAAAATGCAGGACATTCAATTAGTAAAAATGAAGAAGCCCCATACACAACAAAACTTATGTCCATACCCATTCGATAGAAACATCGTGATGGTACCTTTCCCTCCCTGTTTTGAGGTCCCTAAATTTGATAAATACAAAGGGAGGTAAATCATGTTGACCACATCAAATAATTCAATGTCATGTGTATGGAGGTTTCCTACAATGATTCCTACTTGATGCACCTCTTTCCACGAAGTTTGATAGGCCCAACAATCAATTGGTTCTCATAATTTCCTCCAAGTATCAAAAAATTCCAAGAAATAATTGATAGATTCATTGATCATTTCTCTTTCAATATTGACATGGATGTAATCTTAGAAGAGTTATACACTCTCAAGAAAAACAAAGGAGAATCCTTCACTAATTTCTTGTAAAGGTGGAGACAAAGAGCTAGTAAGAGCAAGTGGCCCATTCCCAACGAACAAAAAGTGGGGATTATCATAGAAAACGTTGATCCAAATCTATCCTTCCACTTGAAGATGCAATGTATCACCACTTATGATGATTTTGTCCCTAGGTCCCTCAACATCGAGAGATCCCTAATCTCACAAGGAACCACACAAGTGTATAAAGGCAACCACTGATCCACTAGTTCTAATGAAAAACCTTGCTTTTGGGCCAAGAATAAGAATTTTACTAGTCATGGTGTTTTCGATGCAAAGGTGGTATTAATTTCTCCTAGGAAAGAAAATACCCTAAGCATGAATACACAACAACCATCCACGCCACTATCAAACAATCAAACAACAATCAATGTTGCAAACAATCAACGTGGACAATAAAGAAAAAATACTGCTCCTACGCAACAATTCTCTCCCTTAGGGGAACCTATGGAGGATGTGTTGAAGAGGTTGATATAGTCTAACCTTATCACACTCCTAGATTTCTCGAACTATCAAGCTCCACAAGTCAAACCTCCTACCTATAGAGAAGACCATTTTTGTGAATTTCATCGATACAAAGGTCATAACACACAAAAAATGTTGTTTTTACATGATCAGATAAATTAAGTAGAAAGTTATTATAAAATGAAACACATGAGACAATGAACACAACTAGATACCTTGGGAAAACCCTCCAGCCTGAGGGAGAAAACCCCAACAAATATATCTTTTATATATTTTATAATAAGAGCAGAAGAGATCTGCTTATAACTCAGGCACAATGCCAATTTGATACAATGAATAACTACACCTCTCCTTGATGCAAAGATACAATGAATAAGTTTCTCCTTGAAATTTTTTTGCTACAATAGAATGACAATTTGTTGCTTCAAGATAATGCACTACTGTAGAATCATGATTTGTCGCTCAAGCATGAACTTCTAGGAATGTGAAGTATGACAAATTAACTTGATCATAAAATAGAAGGAATTGACCTTGTATATGTACAAATGTGAGAGAGGTCGCACCTCTTCATGTACAAGGTCAGCCCAATTAGACTAATGATAAATATTATTATTTCACAATAAAATATTAACTATCATTAACAAATGGCGTGTCTTTTGAGCAACCATAATCTTCTATAAATTAAATAGCCCCAAGGCTATAATTTAATTTAACCAATGATGTAAAGAGATTGCTGGAAGAATACTACTGACGCTGCCATAAACATCAACACTCCCTCTCAGCTAGGGAGTATACTTCTAGCTACACAAGAAATATCACCTCATCGTGATGATGATCAATCATGGCTACACCCATGTATGGAAAAGAAATATATCACCTCATCATGATATCAACCATCATGGCTACCTCCACATATGGTAAGTACAAGTGCTCATCACTCAATGTGATGTTGTCACCTCACCGTTACTTTCACCATGGCTCTCCCAGAGGGTGAAATACGAGTACAAGAGAAATCATCATGGACTCTCTCACGTGATGTTGTCATGGAGTCACATACATGACGTCCACCATGGCTCTCCGAGAGGGTGGAAACAAGGGATTTCACCTCAAACTTCTATTACAGAGAAGAACTCATTACCAAGGGATTTCACCTCAAACTTCTCTTGTAGAGAAGAACTCATAACCAAGGGATTTCACCTCGAACTTCTCTCGTAGAGAAGAACTCATAACCAAGGGATTTCAGCTTGAACTTCCCTTGGAGAAGAACTCATTAAAGAGGATCACTAATACTGAGACTCCTTCTCAATTAAGGTTGTATTCTCCACCATACCAAGCTTGTCTCGAAGGTACACAAACTTTATCCTGAAGAGATGCTTGGTGAGAATGTCTGCCATCTACCCATCAGTGTTGATATACCTCAACTGAATTTTTTCCTCAATACCATATCTCAGATATAGTGGTATGATTAGTTCCGTCATGAAACACTAGAATGACAGAAATCTTCTCAAAGCTTTGATTATCCCAATGGATGACAATCGGCTCCATTGATTATCCAAACAATCTTGAAAGGAGCTTTCGAAGCCACACTGCTACACGAGCTACCACACAAGCTACAATGTACTCGGCCTCTGTTGTACTCAATGCCACTGAAGACTGCTTCTTGCTACACTAGGATATCATCACAGAACTCAAACAACATTCAAACGTACTCTTCTAATCAGGAACACAACCATCTTCTTTAGGTTTAGTAGGCTCCCTCTGAATCTTCAAGCACTTGCATCAACCTCCTGACCTCATTGTTCGAGATTTCCTGCAACGCTTGCCTTAGAGAAATGGTTTCCAGTGTACACATCTATAGAGATTCAAGGTTTTCCTCTTCAACCTCATCCCAGATCACTCTAATCTAAATAGGTTTGCAGAGCTACCAATGTTAAATCCAAGTTGACTAGCTTGAACAATTCTGAACTCAACTATTGAAGAGGAACTTCAAGGATTTAGCATCAGGCCTTGAACCTTCTTCTTTGTGAGTCACAAAACTCCCTTTAGAGGTTAAATTTCTCCTCTTCAAAAAAAATTGATTACAACAACAACCTAAATAGTCTCTTCCTTTTCAAGAGATGACTTCAGCCACCAAGTCAGTCTCATGGCTGCAAGTAGTGGCTCCATTCTCTTCTTCTCTTGAAGGAAATCTCTTAGTTCATCCTTAAGCAATGATTTTCTCTCTTCGCCCTTTCAGTGGCGTAGATCGCTGCAAGTCAGTCCTTTGATCGATGACTCGGTTCTCATTTAATTTCCAGATAACACAGCTCCAACTCTAGCTTCACCTGGATTGTTAGAACAAATCCCACTTTCTATGCCACTGGAGGATGAGAGTAGATAGTTCTGATCAAAAGGATCCACCCGGAGATTTCGGCCAGAGCCTGGGCTCAACCAGATTGCTATCATTGCCACTCTGATTTGCATGACACAGGTGATAACCATTACCTATTAATTTACCTCTAGGAACGGACATGATATCCTCAGATATGTATTTATCTGTTTGAAGAAATGCGACGGCATAAAACTCCAACTTGCAAATATGCCGCTTATACCAAACACACATAGAAGTTACTCTAGGCTCACGATTTGTAAACCACCCGATATTCAATATCATGTCAAACTCTTTGCATAGTGCTATTCTAATAGACTTAATAGATATGCAAGGCGACAACACTGGAGATGGCTATGCAAAATCCTAAAAACATAACAACGAAATATCACACATCAAACCTCACGAATTCAACAGAGGTACCAATGTCTCTAAAAACAATGATCGGAAATGAAGCACTGTCAAATTTCATTATTCTATAAAGAATCAATACCAGCGACAATGTCCAATATGCAAGAAGCATATATCATGAATTTCTAGGAAAATATCACATAGGATCCTTGAGAAAAGTACTGAAATAATCAATATGATGCTGCGATTTGATGACTGCCAACAAACTCACTGAAATCTGATATTCTTTTGTCATGCGATCCTAGTAAGTGTGTGTTCACTTGTGATATGGGTGAGACCCTATCAATAAATGATCACTTAGATGACCCAAGTACGTTCATTTACTCCTGTAAGTCACTTGGCCAAGGATTCGCTTATGTCGCTGCTTTGTGAACAAATAGAGGCCTAGATTCAATGCGCTTCACAATAATCTTATGTCATTGCCTTCTATGAAAGGATTGAGTGAACTCGAAGTGGCCTAGTCACACAACCTCAGGTGCCTGAAGGTAACATGCCACTGATCAACCTTGGAGATCGCTCGGCCAAGGCTGCTAGGCTCAGCCGAAGCCTTGTCAAATAATCGCTCCCCTCACAGTTTCTCTTTAGTATCTCCAACTACGGATGTATAGACTTGTGTGTGGGTTGACTCCAAAGAGACCTCCCAATAGTAGAGCCAGATCATATCAAATATGATGTGATTGCACCCAATCTCGACATCCAAGAACTTGCTTGAGCACCCGATCTCCAAATCGCAAATGAAGAACTGCCCAACAATTCAACATTACAGGATGAGATAGCGATGAACAATGGTGACCTCCTGGATGTAACTCAGATATTATGAGTAACAAATTTGAATACCACTAGCTTACTTTTGGATGTTCTTTGTTTAATATCAATCACTAGATAAATTCCCCGAACACATAGGTTGTCACTAAAGACAATTCCATCTAATCACGATCTTTACTAAGACCCACTCTAATACCATGTTGTTTTTACATGATCAAATAAATTAAGCAAAAAGTAATCATAAAATGCAACACATGAGACAATGAACACAACCAGATACCCTAGGAAAACCCTCTAGCCTGAGGGGGAAAAACCCAGCAAATATATATCTTATATATTTTATAATAAGAGCAAAAGAGATCTGCTTATAACTCAGGAACAATGTCAATTTGATACAATGAATAAATGCACCTCTCCTTGATGCAAAGATACAATGAATAATTTTCTCCTTGAAATCTGTTTGCTGCAACAGAATGACAGTCTGCTGCTTCAAGATGATCCGCTGCTGCAAAATGATGATTTGTCGCTCAAGCATGAACTTCTTCTAGGAATGTGAATTATGATGAATTAACTTGATCATCAAATAGAAGGAATTGACCTTGTATATGTACAAATGTGAGAGAGGTCGCACCTCTTCATGTACAAGGTCGGCCCAATTAGAATAATAATAAATATTATTATTTCACAATAAAATATTAATTATCATTAACAAATGACGTGTCTTTTGAGCAACCACAATCTTCTATAAATTAAATAGCCCCAAGGCTATAATTTAATTTAACCAATGATGTAAGGAGATCGCTGGAAGAATACTACTGACGCTTCCATAAACATCAATAAAAAAAATTAGACTCAAACATCTAATAGAAGATATTATTGAACAAGGAGACATTAATGTTGATCAAAAATATGGGAATGAAAATCTGAAAATTTACACGAACCCTATGCCAGATCATGAAAAAACAAAAGATTCAGGGAAGGCATCAACTTTAAACAATGTAAACCATACCCATGATACCATGGTAGGACATATTTATGTTATTCCTTCATCACCACATGAGGAATCAAACAAGTATCAAGATACTATTTTAAAACAAATTCCAAACCCATCAACATTGTCTAGCAATAATTCATACCGTAATGGCATCAATTATGTATCGGATTATGATATCTCTCCCACATATGACTCAATGATTAGGCATGTTGAAGAAGTTTTGAATGAGCCAAAAATATCCCTTGTTACACCCATACCCACAAACTGTTGTGAAGATTCTTTTACTAATGATAAATCATCCACCCAAGGATCATGTCAAGAGGAGGTTCTTGAGGATAATGAAAGTTACTTCGAATCGAGTCAAGATCAAGAACCCCTATCCCTAGAGTTTCACCAAGAGCTACAAGACATCTTCCAAACCATTTGAAACTCTAAAGATGTCCTTGATATCACCCCTGAGATGTTTCTTTTTGACGGACCTATAAATGTTCTTTATCCAAAACAAGATTCTCCCACTCTTGATATTCCCACACAAGAGCAAGCAGCAATTGAGATTCTTGATTCTTACAGTGATTGTCCATCATTCAAATATTTTGATTAGCACCAACATCTTTTGAAGCGGTATCAATAGATAATGATGTCATAGAATCAGAGAAAATAGTTCATATTCCTGAACAATAGGAACCCATAGTAATATCATGTGTTCATGACAAGTCATATTCAGTGGCAATGGATTAGAGGATACATTATCATTGCCAAGGATTAGGTATTGTTAACACCTTCACAATGTCGAGGGAAATCTTGAATACAACAAAAATCAACATATGGGGCACAAAGGATCCTTATGATGAAAATACTATCAACACTACAACTAGTCATACCATGAATCGTCATCCACCCATCATCTCATAGTCAAATTGGGACCAACATAAAAGGAATGATTCTTATCAAAGCAAGGAGAAGATCATCAAAGAAAGTGAAGCAGTAAAGCAAAAAGGACAAAGCAAATACAAATGGACACCAAAGAAAAATAAAGAAAATCATCCCTCTAAAACTCTATTAGTCAAAGAAACTATGGGGAAAAATCAAAAGGGAAATGTATCCATCAGAAGCATCCTAAAATACAAAAGTAGGCTTCTCAAGCAAGGAACAAAGTATATCCAAATGGTTGGTCCTAATTCCATAAAAACCTTTGTTCCCACCCATCATTGCTCATCTTCCCAAGTTTGAAGAGTCAAAGGTTCCAAACCATCAACCAATCCATCTCATATTCCTTCATTCATGACACTGTACACTCCATTCATGATATCAAATTCTCGCATTGATCATGTGTTGGCAGCTACTCTTCATTGTAAGGATTTTGAAGGTACCATATCACGATGTACGAACATAGATAGATCAAATTTCTCAAAAGTTGCATTCAAGTGCTCGTATCTTAGCAAAGTAGCTTCTTCAAGTAGGGTATCATTGGCATGTTATGATAGTGGCCTCTACATCAACACCACCAAGTGGTTCAACATGAGGGTAAAATTTTCAAAAAAAAAATAAAAAAAAATAAAAATCAAGAAAATAATAAAAATAAAAATCGTCCTCCAATGAAAACCACTACAGGGGCGCTTTGGGAAAGTACCATGATGAAAACTTAGCAAACATGCATCATGAATATAATCAAGTGTCTATATGATACTTCTCAGACAAAAGCATCTCATCCTTGTCATGATAAATCCAATGTTCCCTCCATCTATCCAATCTAGATTTATCCAAATATTCCCATTTATCTTGATCTTGACAAAGGTTCGGCGTATACTTCAACTCTACTCATGGAAAAAATTTGAGAGGATCTTTACCATTTTATCTCATGAAGTCCCATAGCCCATATCTAGCATGAAAAAACTCTATTGAACTCTTCACATATACATTACCTATCTTGGTTTTTCCATTGAGCTATGAAGCATTGCTAGACACTGTAGGAAGGTTATTACATTCTAGTTTTCAAATAAATCTTGATCCATGTCTTATATCTCACAACTTGAAATCAACATCGTTATCTATCTATAATTTATCTCAAAATCTCATAAAAAATCCAAAAACATTTGAAAATCATCAAAATCAAAAAACACTTGCAAAATCAAAAATCCAAAAAAAATCAAAATCCTGTACAACTAAAATCCAAAAAAAAATCAAAAAGTTGTAAAGTCAAAATCTAAATCATCCAAAACACATCAAAAATCCCTAAACAGATCAAAACATCGAAAATCCAAAAAAAGTAGTACTATGTCCAACTACGTTGTCTCTGAGCTTGAATGTAGGCAAGGTCTGCACTGATGTGCCCCTGAGACACTTTAGGCTAGGATTCCATCATAATAAACTGACAATCCATCAACTATTCATCTCTCATCAACAATAAGTCAAATTTTAGTCAAACTACGTTGTCTCTAAGCTTGAATGTAGGCAAGGCCATCACTGATGTGACCACGAGACACTTTAGGTTAGGAGTTCATCATAATAAACTAACAATCTATCAACTATTCATCTCTCATCAACAATAAGTCAAACGTCAGTTGAACTGTGTGGTCTCTACGTGTACAATGTAGGCAAGGCTCATCTTTGATAAGCCCCTGAGGCCCCTAGGATAGTCTTTTAGGTTAGGTTATTGGTTGAAAACTCAAAAAACCCCAAAAAAATTGAAATTTGAAAACCCAAAACAATGGAAAACTTAGAAAACCCTAAATAGTCTCAAATAATCGAAAAGCAAAACATTCGGATAAACTTTTGAAAAAACCAAAAATAGCCTCAAAACATTTTCAAAATACCAAAAACATTGAAATATCCTAGAAAATCCAAAACCATTCATCCCATTTCGCTTTCACTCGTAATAAACTTCCATCTATAATAAATCAATCATCACACTCACCCTTTGGTAACACAAATAGAAAACAAGTACAACAATCAACAAAGGTAGAACCTTTAAATTCAAAAAAAAAATTCTTGATCATTATCAAACATGTCGATCGAACATTATATCAATAGCCTTTCAAACAACCTATCAAACCGCCAACATCTGATAACACATCCTAGGATGCATCTTTTTATTGGAAATATGCCTCAATCTCGCTGCCTTGTACCGCTTTGGTCCGGGCGACTTCATGTGTTCAACCTTTTCGTTGTCGTCGAGACTCTATTCGGTCGGTGGGACTCCTAGTGGTGTTCTAACGATGACCCAACGAGTCTGGCTTGGCGGCTTTTCTTATCGACTAGCGATCGCTATCAGCGAGAGTCTTTGTGTTGTTCCACCGATGGGCCGATGTGGCGAGGTGATCTCATATCGGTGGGTGGCATTTCATGTCCCACCGATATGCCGATATGCGTTGAGCGATTGAAGTTAGACCAAGCAGCCAAGAACCTAATCGATGGTTGTGGAGGCTTTGATCTGACGGTGTTCGTCGCATTCCGCGCCATCCTGATGCAAGTACTGTTGATAAATTTTTGGCTGAGCGAAATTGCTTGTGTGTTCGACACGTGGCGGTGAGTTAATCAATGTGCGCAGTGGGAGGATGGTGGGTCCCAAGCATTTAGGTTGTGTTGGCAAGTCGTGGACACTTGTCAACGTCTTGGGAGTTCCTTGGGGAATATAGCTGATGCCACTTGATATTCCCCGAAGGAGCTCCAGCAGCTTACACGTGACTCGGTGGGACCCGAGTGTGCTCTATGCGGAGAGTGGAAGCTGTGGACACGTGGCAACTTCGAAAGCCAGTTTCGAGCAAGCTCAAGGGAATCTTGGAGGCTCCCTTCTGAATGCCCCGGAACTTCCTTGAGCGGCAGTCGTGTGGCTTGTGGGACCCGATAAAGCTAGCGGTCAGTGTTTTAATGATAGCAGTTGATTGCCACCCCGAAATGGTTAGCGATGGAGCTCAAGGCGACTAATCTGCAAGCAGCGGACTAATGGTAGTGTGACACGTGGAAAAATCTCATTGTTTGATTTTGCATCATTGTTGCAAATCAATGGCTAGTGACCAAAAGATTATGTGCACGTCTCGAGGGTTTGATCTGAGTGCGAATTGATTGCAAGGCGGATCGATGTCAGCTGCTAGGGCAATGCATGCAACCCAAGATGGTGAAGCTTGTTGGTGGGGTATTATGAGACCTTGATGGCCATTTGGTGGGTATACGATTTTGACCAGAAGCTTTGAGGTCGACCAGAGGCCGATGGAATGCCGATTGATGTTGAGCTAGAAGGTGAGAACAAATGCTGATCGATAGTAAGCCAATGCTGAGAAGCTGAAGCTAAAAGTAGAGCAAGCCGATAGAGATCAGATCGAAAGATCGAATGATCGGCGGATCAACAGATCCATGATCGGTGAGCTTGGTCAGAGATCGGAGAGTGTGTGTTCAAGTGGTATGCACAGAGAATTGTAATCGTGAACACTGAAACACTCGGAACTTGGGCAGATGTGAACCGGAGGTGGCCACTAGGTTGTGTCGGTTGAAAGGTTGGCTATGCAAATGGGATGAAGAGCTAAAGGGAACCTTCACTGTATGTCTTGTGAAGACATTGTAATAGTGCAAGGTTGCAGATCTATGTTGTTGCCTTTATTTCTCTAGATGAACAAGATGTAACTCCTGTAATGGCTATGAGCCTGATATTGTATTGTAACAATTTCTTTGCTAAATAATACAATGGCTCTATCTTTTGGAGTGTGGAGTTTTTTACCTGAAAGGGTTTTCCCCACGTAAATTTGTGTGTTCATTTGTTTGTTTGTTCTGGTGTTGAGTCTGTTTAAGTTTGCATGTTCTTTTCTTAGAAGGATCAATGGGGGAGAACTATTGTGCCTATTTTCGCTTTATGGCATAGTTGTTAGTGCTTTTGGAGTGATTTAGAAATGAAATTCACTAAGGCACTACTAGTTTTAGACTTTAAATCTCAAACGTTCTCGTACGATAACCCCAACAAGTGGTATCAGAGCCTTCTTCTAGATGCTAGTTCTGGGCATTTCTCCTGTGAGGATTTCTGAGCCTGGAGAGCTTGAGGAAATTTGGAGGAATCGGCTGATGCTTGATCTTTTTGATAATTAATATTTCCTGCTCTTTTGATTCAACACGTAGCATGAAAGACATAGGAGGTTTTGGAGTTGATCATATTATGGCAATGTGGTCTAAGGCTCCTATTTGGCAGCAAATGATCCTGATGCAAAGGGTGTGAGTTTATGCTTATGTTTGTGTTGCAGCAGAGTGTGGTTCATACTGGGTATCTATGTGAGAGGCACCCTGGCCGTATGGAGTTTCTTGGGTTGTTTCTTAGCCATGGAGTATTGTGCTTGTGTTGGGTGTTCCGACTTAGCACTAAAGATGGTTTCTCTGTTGCCCTGATTGCATGAAGGCTATGAAGTTGATCTGGGTGGTCTGAAACTTTTGAATAGCTTGGCTCTCTCATATGCTTCTGCATGGTTGTGGTTTTGGATTTGGTATGGAATCGGCCAGTTGTTCCTGTTTACCTATACCTTGTACTTCCATGTTTCAAATTCATGTCTTTGGTTCTGAAGGGTTTTCTATAGATTTTCCTAAAAAGTCTATGATGCATATTCATGTGCGTTCACTATTTTGGTTAATCGTGATGGTTGTGTGTAGACTCCCGAGTCATCCAAATGTGCAATGGATATGGATGTGCATGTGTGTTTTGGAAACACGGTGGTTTTGCACAGTCAAGTAAAACTTGTGGTTTATGGAGTTGTTGTTAAACTATTTTCTAGACCCTAGCTTTTGGGGTGTGACTAGATGAGATAGTTGCAATTCAACATGTTTGACAAGGTGCGATGTTTTCTCTACATGGGAGTGTTGGTATGTGTTTTTCATTCAGCATTCTTGTGGTGTTTTCTTGTTGGTTTCCTAGACTATGGTGCTTGGGTTGTGGACATGATTGGTGAATCAGATATGATCTTGATCTGGTGTTTGATTCATGTTGTCTACATGGGTTTTCTCTTTGAGATCTCAGTTGTGTAGTTTCCAGTCCGATGATAGATTTGAAAGGTTTTTCACTGGTTGCATCTACGAGTTGTGCAATTTTGTGGGTTGTCTTTACCTACATTTTTTTTGTGAGTCAACTCGGAAGTGGACTATCAATATCCACAAGGTTGCTTCAGTGGTGGTCCAGATCTGCTAGCTAGCCTTGTCTGTGGCCACTTGTGCATTGGTGTAGTTGTTTTGAGATGCGAGGAGGAATGGTGTTTGGGTACCTGGATAGTCAGTTATGGGGACCTGTAGCATTTGTATCACGATGTCATGGAAAGCTTGATACATAGGTTAGTGTAAGATTTTGATAGTGATAATATGGTCTGTGTGGTTCGGAGACCTTGGTACTGCTCGACGTCATTGTCAGATGGACATGTTGTCGTTTGTAACTGGAGGTTTTCGGATCAGCAGATGGTTGGTCATGGTGCTTGGAAAGCTTGGTGCCATGTTCAGTGGGAGCTTTAGCAATGACTATGTACTCATCACTTGGTGGTGAATGATCTTCTTTGGTGTGCAGATGTTTTTGATAGAGCTCTTAGACCCTGTTGCCGCAGAAGCGCTCTTTTGCATTTACATGTGCACAATTTGAGGATGTGTAGCATCCTGGAGCCATGGAGGACTCTTGCGAGTCTTTTGTTGAGGTGATGGTGGTGCTTGACAGGTGATGTTGGTTTAGATTTTGTTTGCTTTATGTCATGGTATACTCTTGTTTGCGCATTAGAGTTTTGGCATGATGCAATGCTCTTGAGACCTTGGTATGTTCACCTAGAGCATGGGATCTTTTAAGGGGGATGGTAATACCATGATGTCATGATAAGTTCTTGATTCCTAGGTTTGGAGCTTTGATAGTGGTCAGGTGTTTCTCTATGTTTTGAGTGCACTGGTCATCTGCTTGAGAACTTCATGTTCGCTGCAGTAATGTAGATTGGAGTTTAGCATGAGATGATCGGTTGTTGGTGCTCATGGATACATGGAGAAACAGGTGAGGCTGTTGTTACTATTTATAGTTGAAATTCCAAGTATCATGCACCTTGGTTGAATACAAGTTCAACAAAGACCAATAAGGAGATTGTTCTTGGATAAGTCATCGCAGCTGTTATATCCTGGAGGAGCATCTTTTTCCCTTTGGTCTTCTCAGCAGTGAAGTTCTTCTAAGAGGTATTTTCCCATTATATCTTTTCAATGTGTTTTTTATGCTTGCTTTCATGATATGGATCTTGATTCGGTGTTCAAGTTTTTGGAGGATCCATAGCGAAAGGTGGATAGCATATTTTATCTCCTGGTGCTTTTGAGAATTAGTAGGAGATAAGAATATGGGTTGGTTTGATCTTCTTTGAGAGGCTTCCCTTTGGGATGTGAAGGAGGTCATACTGGACACAGGTAGCATTTAGAAGTGTGTGTAGAAGGGCATGTTTGGTTTGCAGGTTTGCATATCATTGTGGATGTTCCTTAGTACTACATGGTTATGCTCTTCTATGTGTTGTGATTGGTGGACTTGGTATGCTTGGATCACTTCTGATGGTGCCTTGTTTGCTGGGATTCTAACGAAGAGACATGTTGAATGTGCTCATTCCAGTTCTTTGCATTCATCTGAACATTGCCCATGCAGTGGGAGATCCTGGATGTGTTTGGTCTTCTTGACTAGTTGGCACATGGTGCTTGAATTATGCAATTTATGGGTGGATATGTGATGGCATGAGTTTATTGATGTGCATACCTTGGAGGCATGGGTGATTGGATGGATTAGCACGAGTTGTGTGTGCTATTTTTAGTCATGTGGGTTTTGATCAGTTGGATGGGGGCAGTCATTTTTCCAGTTGTTGTTCTAGCTGGTGTTTTATCTTGTTCTAGAGAATGACTTCACGTTTGTGTTCATGATCAAGGAACTTTGAAGTTGTTGTATTTTTTCTTTTGTATGGTTGGTGAGCACAGTGGAGTGGTGGCAATCCAATCCCTTTGTCATCTGAAGGATCTTATGCTTGTGTTCCAGATACTGGTACAATTTCTCCTTGGCTTGTTCCTCTTTCCTATGAAGGATGGTTGGAATTGTTGCCTGTGTTGGTGGACATCTCAGATGTCATTGCAGGTGTCTTGTTTGGAGTGCGGAAGCATGGTGGAGCGATTCTTTGTGTTCAGATTCTGGAGGAAGCCAGCAAGTCTTCGTCAAGTGGGAGATTGTTGGAAATATGACACAATCTCGCTGGCTTGTACTACTTTGGTTTGAGGGACTTCATGTGTTCAACCTTTTCCTTATCGCCAAGACTTTGCCCAGTTGGCGGGACTCCTGGTGGTGTTCCGGCAACGACCCGATGGGTCTAGCTTGGCGGCATTTCTTATCAGCTGGTGATCGCTATGACGGGAGTCTTTGTGTTGTTCCACTGATGGGTCAATGCGGCGAGGCGATCTCATATCGGTAGGTGGCATTTCATGTCCCACCGATATGTTGATATGCATTGAGCGAATGAAGTTGGACCAAGTGGCGAAGAACCTGATCAACAGTTGTGGAGACTTTGATCTGACAATATCTGTAGCGTTCTGTGCCATCTTGATGCAAGTACCGCTAAGAAATTTTTGGCTGAGCGGAATTGCTTGTGTGTTCAACGCGTGACGATGAGTTAAGCGGTGTGCACAGCGGAAGGATGGTGGGTCCCGAGCATTTATGTTGTGTTGGTGGGTCATGGACACTTGTCAGGGTCTCGAGAGTTCCTTAGGGAATGTAGTGGATGTCGCTTGAGATTCCCCGAAGGAGCTCCAGTGGCTTACACGTAGCTCGGTGGGACCCGAGTGTGCTCTAATCAAAGAGCGGAAGCGATGGACATGTGGCAGCTTTGGAAGCCAGTTCTGGGCAACCTCAAGGGAATCTTGGAGATTCCCTCCTAGGTGCCCTGAAACTTCCTTGAGCGGTGGTCATGTGACTTGTGGGACCCGATAAAGCTGGCAGTTGGTGTTTTAATGATAGCAGTTGATTGCCGCCCCGGAATGGTTAGCGATGGAGCTCAGGGCAACTGATCTACAAGTAACGAATGAATGGTAGTGCGACACATGGAAAAATCTCATTGGCTGATTTTGCATCGTTATTGTAAATCAACAGCTAGTGACCAAAATCTTGTACACATGTCTTGAGGGTTTGATATGAGTGCGAATTGATTACAGGGTGGCTAGATGTTAGTTGCTAGGGTGGTGCATGCAACCCGAGATGGTGAAGCTTGTCGATGGGGTATTATGAGAGCCTGATGGCCATTTGGTGGGTATCCAATTTTGACCAGAAGCTGAGAGGTCGGCCTGAGGCTGATGGAATGTCGATTGATGCTGATCCGAAAGGCGAGACTGAATGATGATCGATAGTAAGCCAAAGCTGAGAAGTTGAAGCTGAAAGCAGAGCAAGCTGATAGAGATCAGATCGAATGATTGGTGGATCAACAAATCCATGATTGGTGAGCTTGGTCAAAGATCGAAGAGTGTTTGTTCGAGCAGTATGTGTAGAGCATTGTAACAGAAAACACTGAGAAACTCGAAACCTGGGCAGATGTGAACCTGAGGTGGCTGCTAGGCTATGCCGACTGAAAGGTTGGTTGTGTAAATGGGCTGAAGAGCTGAAGGGAACCTTCACTGTATGTCTTATGAAGACATTGTAACAATGCAAGGTTTCAGATCTATGCTATTGCCTATATTTCTCCAGATGAACAAGATGTAACTCTTGTAATGGCTATGAGCCTGATATTGTATTGTAACCATTTAGTTGTTGAATAATACAATGGCTCTATCTTTTGGAGTGTGGGGTTTTTTACCCGAAAGGGTTTTCCCCACATAAATCTGTGTGTTCATTTGTTTTTTTTGTTCATGGTGTTGAATTTGGTTTAAGTTTGCATGTACTTTTGTTAGAAGGATCAATGGGGGAGAACTATTGTGCCTATTTCCGCTTTATGGCATAGTTGTTAGTGCTTCTGGAGTGATTTAGAAATGAAAGTCACTGTGGCACTACTAGTTTTAGACTTTAAATCTGAAACGTTCTTGTACGGTAACCCCAACACCTTCCTACAATGGGCACTATCATTGGAAATCACTTTGGATGTTTATCCTCAAAACACACTTATTGGCAAGAGATATAAATAACACTAACTATTTGTTTTCGATCTTTTCTTATCATTTATCTTGTTGACCCATTTTGAGGACCTCTCAATGATGTCTAAAATGGTTTAGATAGAAAGGAATAGGGCATCGATCATTATCATTTTTTTCTTGTGCTTTTGGGGTATTCTTGTAAAATAATCTTGACACATAATTGCTTAGTTGTGTGTAGGGAGGTCATTTGGAGTTGGTTGTTGACTATTGTGTATTCTTTGGTTTGATATATTCTATACTTCTAAACTACATTCCAATGAGGTTCTTGTATGTGAAGGTGTCAACAAGAACTATCCTATCTATTTGCAGAGTCAAAGTTCATCGCACTAGATACAAAGCCATCCTGGTCATCAATACCATGATACATTATGTCTATGTGTTATATCAAGAATAAGGAATGATAGAGAGTCCCAATCTTGAATATGAGCAAAATCATCACTCTCATAACCATATCTAATAAATTCTTGATGCATCATGGATTTGTTGGACTTATAAATCAAACTCAAAATCAATGGTCAATCCATTCATCTTATTCTTCTTATTTTTCTATATTTACTACCAATTCTATTCAAGTATCGAATCTATGTGATATATCAAAATGTACATGAGGCTACCCATGGTTGATGATTGTCTATACATCATTAAATCTATCTATATCAAATATTTGCGCTTTCTAGTCCTCAGAGTTGAGCTGATCCTGAATCTTTGTCAAGAGATCAACCCAAAATTCAAAATTTCTGCCTAATCTCTCGAGGGGGCAAGGTACCAGCTTATTTTCATTTTGTTCGAGCAACAGTGGGGCATCCAAAAAATAGATTTTTTTTAAATTTTTGATCTGAGCAGTAGTTTTGATTTGAAAAGTGTTAGTCTTTGAACCAATGTAACAGGTACCTCACTTCAAAGAGGGGAAAAATGCAGACACTTAAAAATTTCCTAAATGATATACACACTTGAATTTGATATATTAACATTGTTTTGTCCTAAAACCCATCTTCTTTTCACTTGTTTGATTAAATTAACCTAGTTATTTAATCAAGTGCCTCATCTTCACCTATTAATCTAATTGACCTAATTGGATTAATTCACCCCCTCTCACATTAACATTTAACCCTATTAAATTGAATTAAATCAAATTATTCAATTTAACCCCTAAGTCCTCTTATTTGATTAAATAACCCTAATTTATTTAATTAAATATCATTTTCCTTCCCCTTTCATTAAATAAATCAATAATTTAATGAATATCATATTATTCTTCATCTTGCACATTCAAATTTAGTTTTAATTAACTAAATTGCTAATTTCCCTCTATCCACTTGTATAGGGAATATTCCAAAGGAATACTCTCCTATTTGGCTCTGAAATTGGAATGATTTCTTTCAAACAAACTTTCAAAGTTGTTACAAAGTGTGTTTGTTGAAAACATTCTCAACACTTGATCTTTTCTTGATCCATGTGATCTTTGATTCTCATTTGTTGATGAGAATCATTGATCCATTTTGCATCCTCCTTTCATTATTGACCATTGATTGATCAAATCAATCTGAGTCCTTGATTTTTCATTTGCATTCCTATAAATAAATCACTATTTGGAGAGAAATGGATCCATCTTTTGATAGCAAATTTATGTTGTTGAAATTCATACTCATTTGCATCCATATTGAACACTTTTATCATTTTAGTTTAATACTAATACATTTTTAGCTTAAGCATCCATTAATGGCTTCCATGGTAACTTAGCTTGCATCCATTTTAGCATATTTTGGAATCTATGGCTTACATCTTTGAATTTTGTTTATATTTAACATAGATTGCATCCTTTTTATTAATCATCTTAGAATTTAGCATTTAAAATCTAGTTTTGCATCATGCTTCACACACATCTCATCGGTTTCATCAGTTTTCTTCAATAAAACTGATTGGAACAAAGCTCAAATTATCCAAGGGATTGGGAGAGGGTCGCCATTTCACATCAATGCAACACCACTCCTCTAATAGGATAAAATTTGAGATCTTAGAGTAGGGTTTTGTTATGCTTTCATGTTTATATCATGTTCATTTAATGGCTTCCTAATTTTAATGAATTTTTGAATATCTTATTGGGATTAATGCTTAGGGAGTTAAGTGGGCTTTAAATTCATTTGGATGTGTTTTATTTAGTTCACACTATGACTTTGGTCACAGTAAGTATAGGTTTCCCAATTAGAATATTGAAGGATATTTAAGAACCCTAAACCATTCTGCATCATATTACGAAGTAGAAAAATTGATTGTGTTATACTAATGAGGTCAAATGTCTTGGCCATGAGTTGTTGACCCTTTTTTGAATCCTATTATATTCCTATTGTTTATACTTCACCTTTATATTTTTTATTTCATGGAAAATATTATTGTAGTTGATTACTATGAAATTTATTTATTCCTAAATGTGTAAACTCATATTTGTCCTTATTAGGTATTTATAGAGGCTTAAAAATATTTAATTTTGAGTTAATTTTTAAGGGAGCTAAGCTTGTGGAAATACTTCCTACACTAATCTATGAGGAGAGTTGTATAAAAAAATATGATCAAGGTAATTTTTGGGAAAGAATAAGATACACAAAATAATCATAACATAGTGATATATCCTAGAAAAATGATTTTAAGAAACAACTTAACATCCAAAAGAAACCAATTATATTCCCAATATTAATATAGTTACAATACAACTTCTATGCTCAATCCTTAATAGGATATTACACTAAAATAATCTCTAAATATTTTCTAGCAACATAATGTTACTTGTAAATACACTATAAAACCTCCATCTCTAACACCCAATAAATAGGAGCAAACTAGACCTATGAATGGTAAACCACAAACATGGGACAAAACCATTACCCAAAATTGCATTCACATTCCTATTCAAAATTTGACACTTAAATCCCAAGATGATTTCATTGGCTAAAAATAGCATATTACACCTATCATAAGTTATCATAACTTTGTCATAATCATCTCAACTTGGGAGCTCCATTTTGGCTCCACTATCTCCATTCAAATATGCTCTATGATGTGTCATAACGGGCATCATCAATCAATCAGAAATTCAAGTGAACAATTTCACTCCCCTCTTACATGCTCTTACATGTGTCAAAGAATATCTTTGCCTCTTGCACATTCTTACAATGGTATAGATGCTCTTATATGTCTTACATGATAAAATATTCTCTTACACACATCATATAAATTTATATGCAACAAAAATATGGCGATGATAGCAGGATGTTGTTTTCCATGAGGCTTCACAAATAATCAATAAATAATAAATAAATTGAGTTAAAATTGCAAGGTATATCTTACACATCCCAATATTTTTTGTAACTTTGGCATCCCAACCCAAGTACCTATAGGTATTGTACTTAGAAAAGGATGCTTAAGTTTCCTTAGGTAATTTATGTACTATTTGGGGCACTTGGGAAGAGTTTTCATTTTATTGGAGTATGGGGGGACTCTCTTACATATTCCAATCGAAGGACATGGAGTATATTAGTTCACTATGCCTTGAAATTATGTATCCATTATTGGAGTAATAGTGAACCCGCATGTACAAAAATCTATCAACAAAAGTCAAAAATCCTTCCATAATTGAGAGTTACAATAGAAATTGTTGTATTTCCTAAGAAAAAGATTATAATAATGATATAATGGAAATAAATAGCATTTTTATATTAGTAAGAGGAAAATACCTAAAGCAAACAATATTGTGCTCTAAATCTTATGAAATGAGACAAAAATAAAAATGTAACCTAAGTAATTTTAAGACCAAGATGTGAATAGGTCTTAAAGTCTAACTAGGTAGATAAAGTACTTCACATCACACCCCTCCTAAGTGCAACTTAGGGAGGCACTAATCAATGCATGAAAAGAAAAAAATTGGTCCCATCAGCAATGCCTAATGAGGTACCCATGTGCAAATGAATAACCCTCTCATAATTATAGAAAAGGGAAAAAAATCATGGGAGAAAACTTCTCTCCAAAAAAAAGATTTAAAAATGTGAAGAAAGGAGGACTCAAGAAGACCCCCCAAGGACAACTCACTTCGCCCCAATATTTTTTTCTAATTGAAAATAACAAGGTGACACTAAAGGTTTAGTGAATATGTTCACAAATTTCTCCTTAGTAGGAAAATATTTTAAGGAGAGATGACCATCATGGATAAGTTGTCGAATGAAATGCATTTGTATCTCAATGTGCTTCATCCTCTAATGATCAATTGATGAAGTTTTTTCCATTATGTGATTGAGTTTTGTGTTTTAAAAAATCAGTAATTTACTAGAATTGAATATATTATGATCCTTTGATGTATTTCAAGAATAAAGTTGACCCCCAATAGCAAAAAAAAAAACCTTTTGCAATTTTTTACAACTATAAAGTAAAAAGGAAGGAGTTCACTACCAATTGAACTTCTATGCACCTGGTGAAAATATAGAGAATCTAATATGAATACTATGTACATCACATAATGAGCTTTCCAACATCACAAGAATCACAAAAAATAGAGATCCAAAAAAAAATTTATGAGCCCAAAAGTTTTTAAAAAAAAGATCTAACTTTTATATACAATAAAACACACCAACAACAAAATCTAGAAAAATTCCAACCCCAAAAGAAACCACTCAGAACAAACTTTCTAATGACTAATCACTTTCAAAAATCAACTTTGTATGCCCAAGTTATGCCAAAAAGAAAAAATAGCTCTGTTGTCACATAAAACTACACCCTACTAAACAAGAGTTCAGTGTTCTAATGACACAATGGAAACAACCTCGAGGTTGTGGGACCTTGTGTGAATGAGGTTGAATCTCTGGAGAAGGCCGAATTCCTTTTTTAAACTAAGTGCAATTTCTATTGGTCTAACCTAGCACATGAAAACCCTATTACTACTCTAATCTAACAACTCGTAGAGGAAAGGGATAGAAAGAGACATAAAATGCAAAAAGAGGTGATGACCAAGATAAAATTTGTGTTTCTTCTTGCTTCTAAACGCATAATAAATCAATAAAACAAATAAAACACCTACTGAAACATGAAGGTAAAAGGATTTCACACAACATGCAAGTGATAATAGTGATAATAGTTGAATTTTATTAATATAAAAGCAATCTTTACAATGGCAGAATGCACAGGATGCAGTGTTTGCAATAGAAAAACCCTAGAGAGGCCAGAGGAAGAACCCCTCAAAAATTTACAAGTGTTGCCTTTATAGTTTAGGCATAATTAAGATGAACAAACCCAGCCCTAACCCAGCTAGGGTTAACAATAAAGTATGGGCGTGAAACATTTGAGCTAACTTGTCCAAATCATGACTAGGGCCAATCTGAATGTAAATTCAACCAGACGCAATGAATGAGCATGGGTTCCCATACCTACTATGAAAATCATGCCAAGGACCTGGAGAAAATGAAACTAGCACGCCATCCACCCTATCGTGAAGATTTACAAGAAAAACTATCCAAATCCCCCATGAAATCCACGATTTAGATATGGGAAGCAGTCATAAGGGACACCAATCAACAATGATGAAGCATGGTGCCCTACAAAATCACCTAGAGAAGTCATGGAAGAGTGATAAATATTGTCCTTGAACCCTAAAAAGAATGCTTGGTAGTTGGGAGGTTGTTGAGCATTAATGGCATCTTTGATAAAAAAACATACCCAAAACATGCATCATCGGGGCATTAGGCATGAAAAAACATCTCTACGGGCCTTTGAAAAAAATGGTGTCGAGCCCCAGAAAATGGCTTTTTCAGGCATCGGTGGTCAATTTTTTGGCATTCGAGCATCGGATTTGCATCATACTTTTGCTTGCTTCAAACGTACTAGCATCGACAATCGGGCATCGGCCGCTTGACGTACCACGTGCAAGGAAGAAGGGAAGAGGTGAAACCGTGAAGAGAAAGGAAAGAATCGGGGTTTAGGCCAATGAGATACCTCTTATCAAAGAAAGGTAAGAGGTAAAGGGGAAGGCCGAAGGCCAAAACCCTAACACTTAGTTGGTTTTCGAAGAAAAGAGTGCAAGTGAGAAGGAGAAGGAAGAAGAAGTGAAAGGCTTGAAGAAGAGAGAAAATTCAAACGTCAAACCTCACACTGTCAAAGGTTGGAGGTTGGACTGAAGGCTTATGCATTGTGAAGTGCAATTAGTAAGAGGGAAGAGGGAAGAGCGAAATCCTACAACCGAAGGCTAGTAAAAAGATAGGTGGAAGTTGCTTGCCATCCCATCAAAGGGATGCCTAGACTCCGCTTGACCCCGTGGGCTAGCATGATTTTAACACATGCAAAGGCCAAAAAGGTGGAGACCTCAAAGGTCAAACCTCGGGACATCGGAGGTCAGGGTTCAAACCGTCGAGCATCGGTTGATGAAGGGAGTGGAAGAAGGAAAAGGGGAAGGTTGATGGCTGACCCTCAAAAACTTGACATTTAGTCAAATTTTAGTAAAAATGGAGAAAGGAGATGAAGGATGGAAGATGAGAGGATCGGTAAGGGGAAAGAGGGAAGGCCAACCCCCAAAGTTTGACAAGACAAAAGACAACCAATTTTTTTAAAACCTTATCGATCTTAGGTAGTCGGAGGTAAGGCCTGAGGTTTACCTTGCGAAGTGAAAGTGGTAAAGGGTAGAGGGTAAGGACAAATGCCAAAGGTTGAAAGGCTTAGAGGAAATATGGGAAGGAAGGGAGTGATAGATAAGGCATGAAAGGTAAGCGGGTAAGAGACATGTCGAAACCCTAAAAATTTGGGACTTAGTCAATTTTAGGAACCCCCAAGGAAAACCTATGCAAGATGGCCCACGTAGGATCACTCAGATCAGTTATAAATGATGGGTCATCTAAGGGTGGCATGAAATGTCAAAAAAATTGGTGACTATGAAGGATGATTTCTTGCTAATCATGGAGTCTAGAAGCCTTATCAATCCATTGGGCATGGGGTCAATGAGGGAAAACTTCAATAGCTAGGCCTTCTCAGATAAAAACATAACATGTGTAGTTGCACTTGGAGGAAAACATGGAAACTAGAGAATATATTCACCTAAGGAGACTGTGGGGTGTGAAAATCACTTCAAGGATAGTAAAACATTTACAATGTATACATGAAAACTCAAAATTTATTAGAAATAAGGTTTGAGATGAATCCCATTGACTAAGATTGGAAGAACCTCACCGTCCAACTTGGAAAGATTGAATGCATTGGCCTCCTTACAGTTGGTTATGATGTATTGACCACTCCACATGGTATCAAACTTATAATGTATTCCATCCTTGGCTCTATCAGCATCCCATTTTAGAACTAGATCTCCCTCTAGGAACACCCTATGAACAGCCTTCTTGTCAAAATTTATTTTGACCTATGCTTGATGTGCTTCTATAACTTGCATAGATTTGTTCCTTGTCTCTTCCAGTACCAAGATTTCAACCATCCTTATTTTCATAGCATCATTTTCTTCTAACTCCATCTAATGTTCCAACTCAAGGGAAGGCAACTCCAATGACAATGGTAATCTTCCTTCCCTTCAATAAACTAACATGAAAGGATAATTACCAATTTCTCTTATGGGAGTAATTCTATCAACCCAAAGGGTTGTCTTCAACCTGCTATGCCAGACCCTTTCATTGTCTTCAATGGTCCTCTTGATAATTTTGATGACATTTTTATTTGAAGACTCAGCCAGGCCATTACCCTGAGGATAGTAATTAGATGAGGTCTTCAAGTAAATATCATGCTTCATTTCCCAATCAAGGATTTGAGCACTAGTAAAAACCTTGGAATTATCTAAAATGATAGTGGAAGGAGTGCCAAACCTTGTAACAATTCCATTAAGGAATTCTAAAACTGAAGCATTAGTGGAATCCTTCAAGGCATCTACCTTTGTCCACCTTGTAAAATAATCTATGGCTATTAAAATCCACTTATGACTAGCACTTGATGGTGGATTTATCATACCAATAAAATCTAAACCCCATTGTGTAAATGGTTGATCAACTTGAATGAGGTGAAGAGGGATGGAAGCCAACCTTTTCTTTCCAAAAAAGAAAGCACACTTTTTGCAATTTCTCACCCATTTGTGAGTGTCATTGAATAAAGTTGGCCAATAGTAACCAACCCTCAAAATCTTTGAAGCAGTAATCCTTGCAAAAAAATGGCCACCTAAAGAGCCATCATGGAATTCATTTAGCAATCTACTGACTTGGTTTTCCTCTATGCATCTTAATAGGACTCCATTGAAATCTTTTTTGAAGAGTATTACATCCGCTATGACATAGGGGATGGATTATAATCTGAAATGTCTCCTTTTGGCCCTATCTAGACCCAAAGCATATCTACCCTCTTGTAAAAAGGTAGTCATATCATGCACCCAACTATCTTGTATGTTTGCATTTGGTGCTTGTGGTTCTTGTAGCACAAGGGCAGCCTCTATAGGAGTCTCAAATGTTGAAACAAGTTGGTCACATAGCCCTTTGCCTCTCTCTAGCTTGGTGATCTTGATGTCAACATCATACTCCATCACCCCGGTGATCCATCCAACCCTTTTTTCATTTCTATCTCTACTCCATAGGAACTCTTTAACGCTGACATGGGGCACCATTAGTTGTATCCTATTATTAGACAACATGTGTCTATTTTTTTTCAATGCTATAACAACAACAAGAGCTTGCTTTCAACATAGCTATACTTGACATCATAATATTTGAACCCTTCACTAAAGAAAGCAATGGGCTGCTCCAAATTTTCTTTATTTAGCTAGGATATTACAGTTGATATACTTGCTTCACCTCCAAATGTATAAACAATAAAATCCCTGTCATAGTAAGGATTGAAAAGGGTAGGAGCTTGAGAAATTTCTTGTTTGATAGCTTCAAAACTATCTCTACCTTCCTTGGTCCATTTGAAAACCATATTTTTCTTGAGCATAGAAGTAAGAGGCTTTACCAAAGCAACAAGGTTTGGAATGAACATCCTCACAAAGTTAATTGTGCCTAAGAAACTCTTTAATCCTTTCTTGCGGCTGGGAAGTGGGATGGCCAAGATAGATTTTACTCTTGTTGAATCAATGACCAAGCTATCCTTTGAAACAATGTCCCCAAGAAGCTTGCCCTGATTAGTATAAAAGACACATTTATTTAGATTTAGGGATACCATATTCCCTACATTTTTGAAATACTTGCTCAAGGTGACTAAATTGGTCTTTTTCATGCTTTGAAAACACTGTGATATCATCCAAATAGACCAAAAAAAATTGTCTAAACACACCTTGAAATTTCATATCCATGGCTCTCTAAAAAGTAGCGCCTGCATTGGTTAGACCAAAAGGCATTTTACAATAAGCATAGGTGCCCCACTTTGTAGTAAATGTTATCTTATGTTGGTTAGATTATTGGACCAGAATTTGGTTATAGCTTGAGTAACCGTCCAAGAAAGAAAACATTTCTGACCCACTAACTCTTTGTAAAATCTGCTCCATGAAGGGAAGGGGATAATGATCCTTTACGGAGGCTCTATTTAGATCCCTAAAGTCTACACAAAGTCCAATTTCCGATTCTTTTTTCTGACAGGAACAAGATTTGCAACCCATGAAGAATGCTTGATGGGAAAAATTATTCTAGCCTCAATCAATTTGGCCAAATCCTTTATCATCAAAGGCTCAATTTTCTTACAGGTTTGACATCACAATCTAATTATAGTATGTTGGGAAAGGCCTGGGTCAAAACCCTTTAGGTTTTCATAATTCCAAGCAACTACATCATTGTATCTATTGCAAAGATCCATGAAAACATCATGTTTAGTGGTAGAGCATACCTTTCCCAAATTTAGAGACTTTCCCTCTGAAATTTCTATTGGCTTGAAGTCACCCTTCTTTGCAACTAAGTTCATCCTTTTCTACTTTAACTGATCATCAAGGTTGAAAATACCTTCAAGAGTGATAAGACCATTTGGTAGCTTGTTGCTACTTAGCTACACAATCTTATCACCATACTGGTTTTGCAGCTTGGATTGATTTCTTTTAGAAAATTCTGCCTCATCTTGCAGAAAATTCACTATCTATTGGTCACTATCAAAGACTTTCCAGTGATCTTGATTATCTAGAACATCAAGCCTCACCACAAGTCTGATATGTTGCTCCTTTTTACTTGTAATATGTGTTATTATGTCAAACTAACCACCAACTGTTGCGAGTCTATCAACATATTTATTCTGATTTCTTAGAGTTGTTTGGATGTTAAAACCCTCAAAACCCTCAATTAAATCCCAAACCCTGTGCTTGTAGGATTTGAGCAGATTGTTCTTGGTTGAGATTTGAGTTTTGACTTGATGGACAACCAATTCACTATCACCAAAAACTTGTAACAATTTGATGTTCCTTTTTTGTGCAAGCTGGAGACCTTGGATGAGTGCTTCATACTTAGCCACATTATTAGTGCAATTAAATTGAAGCCTGAAAGAGAAATAATATTTTTCCTTTCCTAGAGATACTAGCATAACACCAACACCAACACCATTTACGTTTTTGGAACCATCAAAAAACATCTGCCACAATCCCCCTAAATCCTCTTGATTTTTTATGAGATTGGGGAAAGGAGTTGTTGATGGTTAAAATGACACAAACAACATTAAAACAGAATATTTCTACTCTATTTCTCCTGAAAAAGAAAGACAACATGCAGTAGCCTAACTCCCAAGGTCCTGGTAGTTGGTTCTCAACTGTCTGATGTCACTCAATTGGTTCATGCAACTGTAATATTCAAGGGGCCTGTGCTGGTAACAAAAGATTCAAGCTATGACTCTCTTTATCAAAATAGTTCCTGTAAATCAATGGGTTTTAAATAAAAGAAAAATATAGAAAAAAGGGGTAAACTAGTAAGTATGAATCAACTTTATCTATCATCCAAACATATATCTTCAATAATGAATGTTTCTTCCAATCAAATCAAAAAAACCATAATATGATACAGTCTATAGCATAATCTATACCACTGCATACATTTTAGGTGCTTAATTAACTTCGCAATTACTCTTCACAAATATTTCAAGGGTTTCAAAACAACACACATCCATTCATTATCAAAATTATAGATCAATAGACTTTTTAATAACTTCAACTCAATGACAATCTAATAAGATAATCTTTAAATCTGGTTTCTGCTAATGACTTTCATCACATAAGACACTATCATGCTTCAACATAATCACTAGCATTCAGATGGATTATAACTTATTAACCTTATCAAACAAAACAACTCAGTGCAAACTCCATATTGCGTTTAACCTGTAAATTCTATTAACTGTAAAAGATCAAGTACAATGTATCTCTGCAAAAACTCTACAAAATTATATCTCCTAGCATTAGGTAAGCCAATCTAGTTTCCAATTAGCCGACCTTTACAATATGATACCCATCTGGTATTTATAGATATACAAAAAGTTCGAACCTTACTTCTATTTTAGGCTTTCCACCTTTTTAGGAATTTAGACTCTCTTGGAAACTCAAATCAATTTGATCTTGAGTTCTTACATTAGACTTTTAGTCTTAACTAAAAATAGAAGATAGAAGAGAAAAGAAAGTCATGCGCTCAAAAAGCTATTAGTGTTGTATGCATGCAACATGCAAAGAAGGAGAACATTATGCATGCAAGACTTCATGCATGCGAAGCTGGATCTGCTAGGAACTCATCGTAGTTGGTGAAGACTTGCTATAGAGTATCCATCTCTGGCCCATCAATCCATTCACCTTCAAATTTAATCTGATCCAAGTCAGTTGCAGCAAACTCCTTCATACTTTTCACCTTTATCAATTCTCTCCCTGCAGCTTTTATCTCCTCTTTGACCTCTACAAATCAATCTAACATCAATTCTCCGCCATCATCTCCCTTTTGCATAAGTCCTTGGAACCTTTCATCCCACTTTTCCTTTATTTGATTAAAAGGCATGCCCTCTTTTGTAAATGCATTTATATCTACAATAATGGCAATAGCTGCTTCTAATTCTTCCAATTGCTCAGTTAAATTATTTACAGTCTCTTGAATCTCATCCTTATGCTTGCTCAAAAAGCCAGTCCTAAACTTAAGTATGTGAGAAGTCTTCTCTACAAAGTCTTTGTTATCATCTTCAAGTATAGACTGTTCCATGAGAGTTGTTAAAGGCAATGTATTTATCTTTTCTAACTTTTCACCATACTCCTTATACTCTTCTTATTGTTTTTCTGATGCCTCAATATATTGATACATCTCTTTAATCAACCCTTCAGTATCCTTGTAGGCTTCAAATCCTTTCACTAAAACCTCTCCTACCTCTTGGTTCAATTTGTTTATCCATTTGTCTACCATCTCCGCCTTTCCTCTAACTTGCACCAAATCATCTACCTCCTTTTTGCTTAACAAAACAGGAGTCTCAATAGCTGCAGCTTGTTGTGACCTTGGAGAGGAGACACTCTTCAAGAATGAATGTAACTGATCCAATTGAGCCTTAAGCTCATCTTTCTTTTGTTTGTCCTTCATCATTCTTGATTTAGTTTTTGAAGCAACCACATCAATCAGATTCATTTGTTGATTCCTAGTGGGTCTTCCCAAATTAACCATACTCAATTGATAGTCTGTTAGCTGCTATCCCCTACCTCCTTTTCTGTCATAGGCATGGCACATTCAGCAACTATCTCCCCTTTATCTGTGAGTCTAGTAGAATGTAAGATTTTAGCCTTCTTCTTAGGCCTTTCCTGTTCAATTCCCTCCATCATGTCCTCCCAATTAAGAGGTTGAGGAGGTGTTCTGGCTCTCTTCTACAGGTCTAACTTCAACCATATAGGAGCACTAGGAGCAGTCATCATCATGGAAGAGGAAGCGGCAATTGTAGAGGGTGGCTGAACATTTACCTTAGGTTGAGAATCAACCTTTGCTTTCTCTTGTTGCTCCTACAGCACATGCATCTACACCAACTTCTCAACCTCTTCTCTATCTCTTTGTTCTTGCATTTTCTTTTCTTCTTCTTCTTTTCTCAATTTCTCTTCTTCTAACTGATCCTTCTCCATTTTTCCCTTCTCTAACCGTTCTGCCTCCAAAGCTTTAAGTTTTTCAGCTTCTGCTTCTTCTTCCTGTTGCTTCCTAATTAGCTCTTCGGCCTCTTTTTCCTTCCTTATCTTTTCTGATTCTTCCTCTTCTATTCTTTCTATTTCTAAGGCTTTGAGCTTCTCTGCCTTTTCCCTTTCTTCTTCAGCTTGTTGTTTCTTTATTAGCTCTTCAGCATCTCTTTCCTTTCTTAGAGCTTTAGCTTCTTCTTCTTTATGTCGAGCTTCCTCTGCAAGTTTCAGTTTAGCAACCAGGATTTCCTTTTCCCTCTGGTTTCTTGCTTTCTCCTCCTCAAGATCATGGATCTTCTGTATCAATTCTAACTTGTCATTTTCTGCTTTGACCTTGAGCTCATGCTCTCGTTGCCTCATTTGCTCCTCTACTTCATCAGTTGTTGCCCTTGTTTCAATTTGTTTTGCCTTTAATTGTTGTTGTTGAAGTAGAGCATCAGCTTGCACCTTAGCATCTATTTCCTTTTGCTTCTTTGTTGTAGCCCTTGCATCAGAATCTCTTGTAGCATTTTCAAATAGTTTCCATTGCTCTTCTTGTGTCATAATTTGCTCAATAGTATGCCCTAGAGGCATGTTTTCTTGCAAATCTTGTTCTGATAGAGTCTCATCTGAATCTGTCTCAACTTCTACAAATTCTTCCTCCACTTCTTTTCCTTTAGCAGCTTCAGCCATGGCATGAAGTACTCCTTCTTGAACCTCTTTACTTTTCTTTCTTGTGAGTGGGGCTTGTGTGGATGACTCACCCAATGTGGGCGTAGAAATAGCAGATCCTATTGGAACATCTCCCTCTGGTGCCTCTTCTTCTTCATCAACCACCTCAAGTTCTATTTCTTCAACATCTGGAGGAAAGAATTCTAATGGCTCCTTGGAAGGTGTCTTTCTTTTAATTCTCTTGTATCCTTTACCCTTCTTAAGGATTGGTCCTTGAGGAGCTTGAGCTTTCATCATCAACCATTGCACACTTCTATCCAAAATTGCTCTTCCAATTTTCTTAATATCAATTGTTTCTTCCTCATTCTAGTCTATTGGATCTAAGCTTTTGGTGCCAATGTTCAAGGCTTCATATGAGGGATCCAATACAATTCCATCATCCACTAACGTGTCAAGAATATTTTCTTTAACACCCAACTCTACCATAAGTGCAACCAATAATATTTCATAGTTCTTCTTCCTTAAGTCATATTCATCCTATCGATCACACCAAAAGTCCTCTAACAAATTAAAGTGTCTAGTGAACACTGAAGGTAATAAGGCATACATTTTCTTCCTTGGATCAAAATACTTATGAGCTGTATACAATCCCAATTTCAAATGTATCAACTCATTACAAACTACCTTTGCTCCCTTCAAGTGTTGACATCCATATTCACCCAATTTCATGGGAAATTTATGACATCCATTTTTATGCTTGATCCCAAACCTAGCATTAACTCCAATGGCCTGATACACAAACTCCATAAGCATCGTTTTGTTACTACAACATCTTGGAAGTAAATGTGGATGGCCTTCAAAACCAAATAACCTGAAGTATGTAAATTTGGGGTATTGGATATACCAACTTCCCCATTTAGCAATAAAAGCCATAGCTTCTTGACTTAACCTGTATCCTACATCTCTACTCAACCGATTGATGACCACATACAAAAATGCATCATTGACTCTTTTGAAATGAGTCTCAGCAACTTGAAGGGATAACTGATCATAATGTTCCCATACCTTCTTCTGCCCATCCAAGGCTCCTATTATACCTACTTTGTTTAATCCTAGGAAAATCCCTAATCTTGCTGCAGCATAAACCACATAAGAAGTCATGAAGAAAAATTTAGTCTGTCTAACCCTTGTGAGCTGATCATGTATGGCATCAGAAACAATCATTGACCAATCAAACTGGTAATCACCCTGAAAGATTACTTGAATGAAATGAAACATCCATTCCTTGAAGTGGAAGGTATCCCTCTTCCCAAACACTCTGGACAACATTAATATTAAGTCAGATACCTCCTTCTTGAAATCTACCTTCTTTGGCTGGTCTGCAAGCTTGCTTAAATATTTCTTCTTTGTGCTTAACCATTTTTTGTTTAAGTGAGACTTATTGGAGTCTTTATGCTTGCTATATTTCTCCAATGCCTCCACTTCAGTTAGCTGCACCAAGTTCTTGGGATTAGGAACATTAAATATACTTTGGAACATTTGCAGAGTAAGATCTATAATCACATTATTTTGTGAATCCATGCATAATCTTGTAACAGGATTGTAAGTACTGGCTACTATCAATATCAACTCCGGACACTGGACTGATAAAGGAAACACAATGATATGTGCAAGACCAGAGTCAACAATCCTTTGTGTTCTCCCTGTCAAATTTGCTCATTCTGCAAAGGTCTCTTCATGTAATTCTTCAAAGCTATACTGGCCCAGATTAGTATCCGTGATATCTGACAAGTCTGATTCCACCTTGCTCACTTTCACCACTGGATTCCTATGATCATACCTCAATGTATAACGCAGCTATTCTAGTTTCACCTTCTTTATTTTTGGTATTCTCTTTGATGTTCCAGCCAGTTGATTCCTTCGAGTAGCCTCTCCTGACGTTCCTGACATCTTTCAATTTTCCTGCAAGCAAACCTCTAATTAGATCTTTAGATATCATCATAAAACATGCTTTTAAAACATACCTGTTACACATACATCAGAGTCGGAACCAGAAAGAAGCTCAAAACAATCTCTTTTACAACACTGTCGGACTCGGAGCAAAAACCAATATAGAAACTTCACCTAATAACAAACGGGCTTGGAGTCGGAGTCGGGAAAGTCATCGAAACCGGGATCGGAATGAAAAACGGATTTAGTTTTCTTCGAATTTTCATTTTTTTCATATTCTATTTCCACTCCGCCTCCGATTTGGTCATCGTTACTTTGAAGAAAGACTTTCCCATTATACGTGGAGCCGGAAACAAGATGAAACATGGAATCAATAACTTTCACAAAACAAAATTCTTAAGTTCAAGATCGGTTCCGATCCCTCCTCCGCCTATGTTATCATATACTTCAAGAAAACCTTTTAGAACTCGGAATCGGAAACGGGATAGAAATGGAATCGATGAATTTTGTAAAACAAAACTCTTAGGTCCATAATCTATTTCGATCCCGCCTCCGCCTATGTTACTCATGATGTCATCAGATACTTTATTCATTTTCAACACAACTTCATGATTTAAAACATAGGTCACTATAAAATGGAAAAGAAGCTTCTAAACTCTACACTCATATGACCGTGGGGAACAATTGCATTTTAGGGCCATTATTTAAATCTTATTTAAAGTGATTACAGAGACCAACGAAACCCTAATCTAACAAACCCGATAAAAAAAACTAGGGCATAGGTTTTAAACCTTGCCATTTTACCAGACGACGAAACCCTAATTAAACAATAAATCTAATCTACCCTAACTCACTGTAAAATCTCTAATCTACCTCACTGTAGATTTCTAATTTTAACAAACGCCATTAAAAACCCTTAATCTAATCTAATCTACTGCAAACCAAAACAAACACGACGCAATCACGATTAAGACATGAAAGCAACGGTGGCCCGTTAAAATAGAAAGAAACGACAATAAAAACAAACAGAAAGAAAGAAACCACCCGACCAACAATATAAAAGACCCATTAAAACCAGCACGCCAAGAATCACAAAACTTTAAAACGAAACGATAACAACAACGCGATTCAAAGCACGGGCAAACATATATACAAAACACACAACAGTAAACGAAACGAAGAACAACAAAGATAAGAAACCTACCTCAAACGCAAACAAACCCGAGCCAACTTTCTGAATTGATTTCGCACACAATATCCCTTCTCTATCTTGATCAATTTGCTCAAACAAACTCTGCTATTGCTCTTTCGTGCTCTTAGATCTTTAACAATAACAATAATGATCGATTTAACCCTTAATAAAGGTAAATATGTGAATTTCTACCAACACTGGCAACCATCATTAATGCATTAAAGCGCAATAAATGCGGAGTCGGGACTGAAAGTGAACCAACACTTCACAACAGTGCGACTTCAGTCAAAAAGTCAACGAAAAAAAGTGGTGGGGGCGGAACTAAAATGGAAACAGAATCTCAAGTTTATAAAATTTCCAAACCCCATTCCCATTCCGGCTCTGGGTCCACCAACTAAAAACAAAACAAAAGTAAAAACCAAAAAGTAAAGCAAAAGACCGACCTAATAAAACAAAACACCGAGACCGAGACTAAGCAAAAATAAAAATAGCGGAGGCGGGATCGGAATAAATTGTGATTTTGTAAATTTTGATAACAACCGTCCTAATTCCCACTCCGGCTCCGCTTCCACTAAAGACCAGAACAAAGGCAAAGAAAAGACTGTCGGGATAGAACCAAAAACAAGCCTCAAAAGAACTTTCAGAACCCGATTCTGTTCCGGTTCTGATTCCGACAGAGAAACCAAAGAAAAATGAAGTATTGGCAAAACTAGACTCCAAACTTTGTTTCAAAAACAACTAAGTAACAAAATAACAAAGAGGGACCCATTTTGACTAAGGCAAAAGATGGGGTGGTTATGCAAGGCATAACAGGAGCATTCTATTCATGAATGCAATAAGTGCCAAGACCAATCTCCTCTTCCTCAACAATAGTTAATGGGCCAAAAAGTAAAGCATTTCCCTACTCATCTAACAAATAGTTAGGTACCTCCTCTATAGGATTTGCAGGCTCATGAACATAACACTCTTCCTTTTGATCATGCAATGTACAATTTATGTTTATTTGACTAGGATTGTAAGGCTCTAGATGATATTTTCTATGGGCTTAGATTTTATGGTTGCTTTAGTGTCATATCTAGTTCTAAATAGCATGTGAGACCAATCAATAGACAAGTACCCACCTATCTTAGCAATAAAATCTCTAGATAAGCAAATGAAAAAGTGAGCAAGGAGGTCTATGATTGAAATGTCTTGAAACACATCACAATCGAGACATGCATGCAAGGACAATTTTAGGTCTTTAATTACTCCCACTATATTGACAATATTTCCATCCAATTTTAAAACTTTTCTAGCCATCGATTCATACTTGATACCAAGCATGTATGCAATTCCCTTAGGAATAACAAAACTACTTTCTAGAATCTATCATACAATTATGCAGTATATGATTTCCAATAATAAGAGAAAGATAGAAGGGAGGTGTCTTACTGATTTTTCTTGAATTCCCTTCTTCTTTGGGTTGCACTAGGTTGATTGATGGAGTAGTTTTCTCATTTTCTTGTACATCACCCATTTTTTTATGTTCATTTAAAGACTATTGTAGAAAATCCCTTTGTGATGGAATAGATAGAGCCTCCCACATAGTGACATTCAAATTGGCTTTCATCATTTGCTCCACTATGTTAAAAGGAAGTTGGCTAGCTTTAAAAGGAACCTTTGGAACAACAAAGTCAGTTCTTGTTGTTTGTGTAATCTTAGCTTGCTCCACCACTTGTTTAGACCTATTAATAGGATGATTTTATTGTGGAACCTTTGTTGCTCTACCTATTGGTCCAACATTTTCATTTGGTTGAGTTTGATGAGAGAATGATGCTTTCCCAACCATGGAAGAGGCACCACCCTCCATTTCTCTTTTCTTTGATCTTGTATTATGGGCTATTGCATCAACATTTGCTTGATTAACACCACAAAAATCCTCTTGACTCCAAATGACAAATGAGGAGACCTCACGTGTATGAATTTAATTACTATAAGTTGTTTGGCTTGTGCCAATCTGCTACTCTAAGGTAGAGGTTTCATTTTGAGCTACTAGAGTTTGCACAAACTCTCCATTTTGGAAAGCATTTTGATTATGAGCTTCCTCGCAAGGGTAACACCACTCTTGCTCTTGGGCTAGATTATTTTGCATTGGTACCAAAGCCTTAGCATTTTTGGTAGTAGGTGTATGCATGCTATTCATGGGATTAGTATGATTCCATTGATTTTGTCCTTGATAAGGTGGTCTATTTTGTTGATAACCCTGATTTTGAGGCTGATAAGGCCTATTGTTTTGAGCTTGTTGCCTCTTTATTGACACTAGCTCATTATTCATACTTCAGAGCAAGCTTTGCAAATCTTATGGGAGTGCAGCACAAGTAGAAGGTTGGCTTATAGAAACCACTGGAATAGGAGCCACTCAGATAGCAGCCATCGTTGGTTGTGAAGGAAGCTCTAGAAATAAAGGCATTGGTGGCCTAGGAGCTATCTTCCCAACCTAAATTAAACAATTTTTTTCCCTTATGGAAACATCATATGCATCCGGTAAGGTAGAACCACCCATCAATTGAATCATAACATCTATATCACTATTAAGAGCTCTTAAGAAGTATAGGAAGGCATGCTCAGGAGAAGGTTTGACCAAGGTAGGGATTCTCTCCCAAGTCCTTTGAAATCTATAGTTGAAATCACTCATGAATTCATAAGGTGCTCTTTTGATTACTGTCAGTTGTTCTACTAGGGATAGATGGTCACTCTTGTCTTAAAAATATTTGCATAACTTCTCACCCAACTCATCCCAATTGTGAATGGTGTTAGGTGGAAGACCTTTATACCACTGTAGTGCTTTACCTTTCAATGAAGTGGCAAGTAATCTAATAGCCACGTTGTCTTTTTTTACATCATGTACAAAGCATATATTGGCCACATCTATGATGTGTTCTTCTGAAGTTGTAGATGTTTCACTAGTAAAATGAGGAATACTTTTGAGGGCATTGAATGGTATATCACCTTTTTGGACTAGAATTAAGGGGATACCACTGGTAAAAGATACAAAAGGCTGATTTTTGGGTAAAGCCATATGGAAAAAAATCATATTTGTATGGACAACAGGTGTTCTAGCTTGAAATAATCTACCCACAGGTGGCATAGATAGGGCTCTAGGAGAAGGACTTGAACTTTTATTCCTTCTTATAGGTGACAAAGATTGTCTATTTATTCTTCTAGAAGTAGAAACTGAGAGTTTGATATATTGAAAATTACCTCTAGAAGACACTCTTGTTTAGATTCTTGGCATGAATGTGCAGGTCTGTTCTTGAACCAGGAATTCTAAGTAGCAATAAGGTCACCAATTCATATGTAGAGTCCTTCCTTGATTGCAGAGTTGTCATGTACTTGTTTGAGAGCCTCTTCAAGGTTGGAATGTTGACAACAGCACCACTCTCTCAAAAAAAATGAAATGGAATTTCTTCTGGTCCCACCGGGCATGCCATAAACTATTGTCACATAAAATTGCACCCTACTAAACAAGAGTTCAGTCTTCTAATGACACAATGGAAACAACCTCGAGGTTGTGGGACCTTGCGCGAATGAGGTTGAATCTTTAGAGAAGGTCGACTTCCTTTTCTAAACTAAGTGCAATTTGCGTTGGTCTAACCCAACACATGAAAACCCTATTACTACTCTAATCTAACAACTCACAGAGGAAAGGGATAGAAAGAGAGATAAAATGTAAAAAGAGGTGATACACCAAGATAGAATTTGTGTTTCTTCCTACTTCTAAACAACATAATAAATCAATAAAACAGCTAAAACACCTACTCAAACATGAAGCTAAAAGGATTTCACACTACATGCAAGTGATAATAGTGATAATAGTTGAATTTCATTAATATAAAAGCATAAAAGCAATCTTTGCAATTGCAGAATGCATAGGATGTAGTGTTTGCAATAGAAAGTTCCTAGAGAGGCCAAAGGAAGAAACCCTCAAAAATTTACAAGTTTTGCCTTTATAGTTTAGGCATAACTGAGATGAACAAACCCAACCCTAACCCAACTAGGTTAGCAATGAAGTCTAGGCATGAAAGAATTGAGATAACTCGTCCAAATCATGACTAGGGCATCAATCTAAATGTAAAGTCAACCAATCACAATGAATGAGCACGGGCGCCCATACGTGTTGTGAAAATAACGCCAAGAAGGACCTGGAGAAAATGAAACTAGCACACCATCCATGCTATCGTGAAGATTTGTAGGAAAAACTATCCAAATCCCCCATGGAATCCATGATTTAGGTATGGGAAGCAGTCAAAAGGGACACCCATCAACAATAATGAAGCATGACACCCTGTAGAATCACCTGGAGAAGTCGTGGAAGAGTGATAAATGTTGTCCTTGAACCCTAAAAAGCAAGCGTGGTAGTTGGGAGGTTGTTGAGCATTAATAGTGTCTTTGACAAAAAAAATGCATCCAAAACATGCATCGTCGGGGTTTTAGGCCTAAAAAAATACCTCTACAAGCCTTTGAATAAAAGGTGTCGAGCCCCGAAAAAATGTCTTTGTCGAAAGTTGGCAATTGGTTTTTCAACATTCGGGCATCGGGCCTACATCATACTTTATGCTTGCTTCAAACGTATTGTGTCGATGATCGGGTGTCGGGCGTTTGGCATACTGTGTGCAAGGAAGAAGGGAAGAGGCGAAATCATGAAGAGAAAGGAAAGAATTGAGGTTCGGGTTGATGAGATACCTCTTACCGAAGAAAGGTAAGAGGTAAAGGGGAAGGCCAAAGGCCGAAGGACAAAACCTCAACACTTAGTCTATTTTGGAAGAGTGCAAGTGAGAAGGAGAAGGAAGAAGAAGTGAAAGCCTGGAATAAGAGAGAGAATTTGAAGGTCGGACCTTGGACCGTCAGAGGTTAGAGGTCAAACCAAAGGCTTACGCATTGTGAAGTGCAATCAGTAAGAGGGAAGAAGGAAGAGTGAAAGCTCACAACCGAAGGCCGGTGAGAAGACGGGTGGAAGTTGCTCGTCATCTCGCCAAAGGGATGCCTAGACTCAGCTTGATCACATGGGCTAGCAGGATTTTGACACGTGGCAAAGACGAAAAGGTGGAGATCTCGGAGATCAAACCGTTGAGCGTCGATTGACGAAGGGAGTGGAAGAAGGCAAAGGGGAAGGCCAATGGTCGACCCCCGAAAACTTGACACTTAGTCAAATTTTGGTGAAAATGGAGAAAGGAGATGAAGGATGGAAGAGGAGAGGTTCGGTAAGGGGAAAGAGGGAAGTTCGACCCTTGAAGTCCGACAAGACAAAAGACAACCAATTTTTTAAAAACCTTATTGAGCTTGGGCGTTCAGAGGTAAGGCCTGAGGTTTACCTCACAAAGTGAAAGCGGTAAAGGGTAGAAGGTAAGGATGAATGTCAAAGGCCAAAAGACTTAAAGGAAAGATGGGAAGGAAGGGAGCGATGGAGAAGGCATGAAAGGTATGTAGGTAAGAGACAGGCCGAAACCCTGAAAATCTAGGACTTAGTCAATTTTAGGAACCCCCAAAGAAAATTTTTGCAAGATGGCCCATGTAGGATCACTCAGATCGGTTATAAATGATGGGTCATCTAAGGGTGGCATGAAATGTCAACAAGCTCATTATGGTAAGAAAAATAGGGAAAGGTGGCCATGTGGTGGCACAGTGGTAGTGTCTGGGTGGCTCACTAACCAAGGTGACTCTTGGAAAAATTGGTGGAAGCAACGTTTGAGTAAAAGGCTAGTGAAGATTGGTGGTTGTGTTGTTACGAGTAGCTCATTGGTCCTTGGTCATGATAGAACCAAGGGTTTAAACCCTAACCCCTACAAAATATATTAAAAACCTTGCCAACCAAACAATAATTGATCAAAATTCTGGAAATCTTTGGAAGGAGAAAAAATGCTTAGAAAAATAAAAAAATTGTTGTTAACATTTTAAACTCACCAGTACTACAGGGATTTTATCAAATTTTAATGCAAGCTAAGGACAAATTCTGACACAAACCTTGTAAGCATCGTACAAATCTATATAGTTTTTTTGGAAAAATCTACAAACCTAGGAAAAATGTCTCAAAAAAATTCCAACCTCTTATTTCAACATTTGGACAAGTGATCTTAGTGTTTTTTAACTCGTTAGATGCAATGGTGAGGTTAGTTTTGTTCCAAGAGGCTTCATGTAACACCTATGGCAAAAATCGTCAAAATTTGAGAATAGAATTGTTGATTATGAGCTTTGATACCATGTTGGAGTAGTGGTGAACCCACACATACAACAATCTATCTCTTAATTGTGGAAGGTTTGATACCAAAAAACCTTCCACAATTAAGAGGTACAATGAAAAATGTTGTATTGCCTCAAAAAAATTATAATAATACAATGAAAAGAAATAGCCTTGCTATATTAGCAAGGGTTAAAAAAGATTATGCCAAGTGTCTAAATCATATGAAATGAGACAAAAATAAAAAGATAACGTAAGTAAGCTCAAGACTAAGGTGTGAGGTCCTAAAGTCTAACTAGATAGATAAAGTACCATGATCACACCATAACACATTGATGTACATGGGAGGTATAAGCTTACATTTAGTTTATGTAAGAAATTGGTTTCTTAAGTGACTGGGGATGTCATGTGTGTTCATCCAATTGGATGGAGGGGAGTGACATGGCACTCCATTTTAAACCCTCTCCTTTGGCTTTTGGAAAGTCAACTATCATTTTTATAAAAATTCATTTGAGATTTTTGGATACTTTTAGATTTCTTGAGAGTTTTGGAGATTTTTAGATTTCTTGAGAGTTTTGGAGATTTTATAACATTCCTTGAAGAGTTTGGGAGAACACCTTGTTTGGTTTGAATCTTGTGATTCTATGAAAGAGGTTTGGAAGGAAAAGAAATAGTCATTCACTTGCTTCCAAGCTTACCTTGAGAGGTAGGATCTCTTCCTTAATTCCTTGCTTTATTTTCTAATGCTATGTATATTTAAATGAGAAAAATGAGTATGAAATTTGGGTTGTCAATGGAATGTGTTATGTTTATTATATTTGAAATTTTGGCAAATTTTATAGTGATTAATGTGTAAAATGAGCAAGTATTGCTTTGGTATGGGAGTATGTTGAGATCACCTCCTTGTTTTTTTGTTTTAGTTTTGGTGTTATATACATGTTTTATTCCTTGTATTTGGCTCTCTCCCCATATTGAGGGTAGGGTATGTTATAGGTTTGAGAGATGCATGTAGATCTCTCCATGGGAAACACCTTCTATTTATAATTTGGTTATTATTCAAATAATGAATTGATTTTATTGTTATATTGTGAATTTGGAGAGATAAGAGGTGTTAAGTGGTTTGGTAGTGTTTTGGAAATAATATGTGAGGGTTTTATGCATTGTGATCACATGGGAAGTGATGGTGAAATGTTTGTCATTTTATAGACCCAAATATGATGCCTTATTATTAAGTTTGAGACCCATATTTTGTGCTTTCCATGGCTATGATCCCTCTTAGATCCCCTATATTGTTAACCAGATAGTTGGTTCTCGGTGTTAATATATTATCCTTGTGCTCAACTGAATTTTGTCCAAATTCTTGTGAATGCATGTGTGTGAAAACGTGTTCCTTGTTAATCCTATCAACTTGGAGGTTTGTGTGTTTTGTGCAACACATGGTTTGATATTGAGCACCTCTTGTTGGCATTGATCTTCTTGGAGCTCTAGAGCACTAGTGTCTTGGATGAGTTGGACAATGTTTTTGAGAGTTGTAACATATAATGTATCTTCTAGTGAATTTTAATTGGTATTTTGGTGAACTTGTTAAATTTTGATCAAAAGTATTGTGAAGCTTAGAAAATAAGGCAAGGTATTTTGGTGAACTTGTTAAATATAGAAGCTTTGTGTTAGGTAGACTTAGAGTGGGATGAAGCTTCTATATTTTACAAGTTGTAGGTAGACTTTGTGTTTAGGTAAAAAGTAGCTTTGTTTCTTTAAATTTCAAATTTAGTAAATTTGAGTTCCCTCTCATTTTATTTTATTTTGTGAAAAATGGTAGTCCAACACAATATGATCACAAACCTACCAGTGTGGTTATGTTTGAGAAATCAACTCTAGTTTTTTGGTGTATTTCTTTAAATTTCAAATTTGAGTTCAAATTTAATAGACTTGAGTTCCCTCTCATTATATTTGCATCTAGTAAGAAATTGTAAGTGTTTTTTTTTGTGAAAAATGGTAGTCCAACACAATATGATCACAAACCTACCAGTGTGGTCATGTTTGAGAAATCAACTCTAGTTTTTGGTGTCCTTGGAGTATTTGCATAATACTCTCTCTCTCTCTCTCTCTCTCTCTCTCTCTCTCTCTCTCTCTCTCTCTCTCTCTCGTCCTATAATTTTAATCTTTCTTTATGTATTATTCTATTATCTATTTTATGATTAAAAGAAAGGTTAATGTTATGATATTTAATTGGTTGTGAAAAGAAAAAGGTTGGATTAATAAATAATTTCACATTAGTATCAAATGGTTAAGAGTGGGTAAAGAAGATCAAATTGTCTATTCCCTTTACATTTGAGTAAGTGGGTAAAGAAGATCTCTCTTATGCTTAAGTTGCTAGTACACTTATTCAATTAACATTAGGGAAGGTGGAGCTCTCCCTCCTTTCACCTAGTCAATCAACAAAATGGATACAATGAGGAAGCCGCTACCTTTCACATAACTAACATTGATGACTTATCACATTAGAGTGTGTTGCATGGGGATGTTTGCCACCTACTCTTCATGTTCCCCTATCTTACTCTTCCTTGTGTATTTGATGAAACATCTCTTCCCATTGTTGCCATTGAGTGGTGATGCCACATGTGGCAATGAGACTTGTACATATGTTTTGCATTACCATTTGTGTATTGCTTTTGGGTTCAAAATAAAATGTCTTGGTTGTGTTTTATTGGTTTTTGTCCATAATAGATTTTGGGCACTACATGTGGAATTGAACTTTGACCCATAGAAGTGAACTAGTAGATAATGGATGACTATTGCAAATTCATTTTGGCTTGTTATGTCTATGTCTATAGAGAAGTGGTATCTATAGACACTATTTGAGAACTTGTTGAGTGATGATCACATTCTCCTCAACCAAGCCCCTAATTGGACAAATTCAATGATGATGAACCAAGATTGAAGATGGTAAGCAAGCATGGAGTATGCCTAAGATGATATATGCTAATATATCATATGATAATGTAATTAGAATCCTCAATGATGTTATGATGGTATGCAAGTGTAGTGGGCGTGCAACATGATTTCAAATGGAATAATGAATGCCCTTAACTTCAACAACATAGAACACGGTTCAACACACGCATGTGCTTGGTCGACTCACAATGGCTAATGAAAAGGCAAAGGCTTAAATTTGAATTTGGGATTTAAAAGAGGTTTATATTCACAACTACAAGAATACCTAGGTCTATTCCATGCCAATGGATTCAATCCAAAGTCGTAAATGAGAATTTACTAAGCAAGGGTCCTAAGCAGGCCAATTCAATAGTGATGAACCAAGATCAAAGACAAAAAGCAAGCAAACAATATGCTTAAGATGGTTTATGTATACTTGATAATGGAATAGAATCCTCAATGATGATGTGCAAGTGGATTAGAGCATGCAACATGATTTCAAATGAAATAATGGAAGTCACTAACTATAGTAACTTGACACATGAATCAACACAATTGTGTTCTAGGTCAACTAATAACAACTAGTGAAAAGGTCAGCAAAGGTTTAAATTTGAATTTGGGACATATAAGTCCAATGTTCAAATTTACAACCACAAAAATGACCCAAATCAATTTTGTGCTTATTGCATTTGGGAGATCTAAGGATTGGGACCATTTTTTAAGGATGAGTAATGGTGGGGATGGTATAGGATAAGGCCATGAGCCAAATTTCACACAAGAATCTCACTTATAGACCTGTTGTCATATGAAGGGTCTAATCAAAATGGACTCAAAGCATAAGAGAATAGGGCATGGGTGACTATATGCTTTATAAACAAAAGACATAAATTCAAATTTTTAAATAGGTGTGACTTCTTTATAAACCATCAAACTAGGTGTGACTCCTTAATAAACCATCAAACTCTAAGATTAATATTTATTGTGTTCATACATTCTGGTAATATTTATTGTGTTCATACATTCTGGTTAAGACCTTGATCAAGACTATCATGAAGGAATGCAGGTGATGAATAGCACCTTCCCTACCTAGATATATATGTAGCTTTTTGCAGCCAAAACATGCACTCTCAATAGTTTACTCATACATTCTAGTTAAGGCTTTAATCAAGACTGTCATGAAGAAATGCAGGAGGTGAAAGGTGCCAAAGTTGGGTTTGGAGGCCCTCCTCTACATAGATATATACATAACTTTTTGCAGCCAATACATGTATTCTCAATAGTTTTTAACCCAATAGCTACAATCTACATTCCTGCTTTACATGAATAGCACCTTCCCTACCTAGATATATATGTAACTTTTTGCAGCCAAAACATGCACTCTCAATAGTTTACTCATACATTCTAGTTAAGGCTTTAATCAAGACTGTCATGAAGAAATGCAGGAGGTGAAAGGTGCCAAAGTTGGGTTTGGAGGCCCTCCTCTACATAGATATATACTTAACTTTTTGCAGCCAATACATGTATTCTCAATAGTTTTTAACCCAATAGCTACAATCTACATTCTTGCTTTACATGAATAGCACCTTCCCTACCTAGATATATATGTAACTTTTTGCAGCCAAAACATGCACTCTCAATAGTTTACTCATACATTCTAGTTAAGGCTTTAATCAAGACTGTCATGAAGAAATGCAGGAGGTGAAAGGTGCCAAAGTTGGGTTTGGAGGCCCTCCTCTACATAGATATATAAATAACTTTTTGCAGCCAATACATGTATTCTCAATAGTTTTTAACCCAATAGCTACAATCTACATTCTTGCTTTACATGAATTTTACATCGTTGATTTTTATCTATGGATGCACAGAAACCCAAGAGCCCTATAGCTCTATCAATTATAACTGATTAGAATAGGTTACAAAATTTTCATTGAATTCCAAACCAACTCATCATAATATATGAATACAATGATTTAGGGTTAACGCCACCTTCACAATAGATCAAGCATTAACCTCCAATGCCAGCTTTTTGGTAAGACGATCCTTTTTCATGATGTGATGTATATGTAGAGAAATGAACTAATGTCTTATCATTTCCAACAAATGTCTAAGGGTGTGCCAAAAGAAGTGTAACCTTTAGGAGTTACTGATTGTAAAACCATTGATTCCATGTGACTTTTGGGCTTGTAATTTCCTAAAATTTAGCCACATATTATTGTTGTGCAGTTGTGATCAGTTTCTTCTACAGTAAAATAGCGGTCATTTAAAGTACACATTTTCTTGTATTCAATTTATCAATGTCTTCAGCTGTTACTTTTGTTAATTTCAAATGCGAGATAAGAGTTAGTTGCAATTTGTTAATTTCAAATGTGAAATAGTTAGTTGCAATTTGTCAATTTCAAATGTGAAGTTAAGAGTTAGTTGCAATTAGTGCCTTGACTATTAGTTTTCTCACAAGAGGATTTTTTTAGAATTCTCGATATATACAGCGAAGTAATATACTTTATCACAACAATGCATAATTTTATTGTCAAACAGATCAGAAAATTTATCCTCGGATGATGTATTAAATTGAGTATTACTTTTAACACAGATGATTACGATGCCAACATGTTGGTCATATGAACATCATGCGCTTGATTATATGTATGTTATTTTCGAACATTGCACATTTTGAACCTGCTCTCTGGTTTTGAAAATGGTATATCCACCTCTAGCCACCTAATGGACAACTATGGTTTATTCCAATAGTATAATAAAAGCAGCGTGAGTTTGGCAAATAAATGTGTATGCTTAATGATGCCAAAACATTTGGTATAATACTAGCGTACTATCTATAAGAAGCAAATTACATGGCAATATGATTCCCATGATCTTCAGCATAGTAAGATATAATTTCCACATTTATAGATTTGGCAAAAGATGTTTGATTTAGCAGCCTGTATACACAACAGACATTTGCAGACTGCCGAGCTTCAATGACCACCTTCAAGGAAAACTATTTGACAAACAAAAAAACATTTGCCTGTCCATCTTGTTTGCATGGACATGGCAAACACTAACATGTACAAATCAATCATAAAAAGTGTGACTCTGTGCTTTGCACAACTAACGTATGCCTTTACAGTTCAATACGAAAAATGCAATTTTTATGCACTATGCATAGTCCAACTTTTATGCACTCTGCATAGCTATTGCATAGGAGAAAGCTGCTTCGCGACTTGACAATTCTTGGAGAACCATTCCTCTTCAAGACCTGCAAAATCACATCATCCTTGGAATCCTCTTTCCTAGATTTCCAAGTTTTTGATTGCAGCACACGAGTAACTAATGAATCATAGCTCAAGTTTTAGAAACGTGCCATTGAAGTATAACAGTAAGCAACTTTCAAAACACTCGTTTCTTTGGCACTTTGGCATGATCTTGAGAAGCAAAAGATAGCTCTAAGCTTACAAGAGCAGATCGGTTGCTTTGTGTTAGTATTCATTTATCTAATATTTAATGACATAATTCTCATGGACAGAGAGGTTATAGCTCTGACTGAGGTAAAAGAACAAGCCTTTGCAATGGTTTAAGAGAAGCCATAAGTTGTGCAAATGACGGCCGTAAACTTGGATCACTGCCAAAAACAAAACAAAAAAAGATTTTTTTATTAATACTTAAAAGACAAAGATCATTCTCATTATTTGACTTTAGAGAAGATAAAGAAGGTAAGAGTCTTTTCTTGTAAAGCTACAATATATCAAGCACGTATGTCTTTGAAGTCTCAACAACCAACTCTGACCATGCATGAACATTATTATAACCTATTCTGGTGTCTTAGAGTTAGGGAAAAATAATTTAAAGCACATGTAAAATGCACGTACTTCTGCCAACATGCGCTGATGATCCTTGCAACCGTGGGATCAACCTCTTTGGGAATATCAAGGCGGCGATCCTGGAAACCAACAGCACCAACCACCTGCATGGGATTCATTCCACTCCACGGCATACGCAATGTAGCCAGTTCCCATAAGATCACACCAAAGCTATACACATCACACCTGCAAAATAATTCTGATACTTTATTGAATGTGAAGGTTGAACGATAATTCTTTTTTGTTCCTAATTATAGTGGTCCAATGATTAATGTCTAATATGCTAATGGAGTACTACATGTCGTAATGCATGTACATAAAAGCATAGACTATGAAATGAATGTTCAGTGTAATCACTCACTTTTCATTTGATAGTTCATTCCGCAAAACTTCTGGGGCCATCCATTCTGGCTATAATACAAATGAATGTGTAAGCTATGACATCTCTTTGTAAATCGAAAATATGTAAACAAAGATTAAAATATATTTGGTCTCGGCAAAAATGTTGTTCGTTAGTTCAGTTATGAGTCAACTAGTATCACTTCATGTAAATAATTTTGAATTTGTTAGAAAACCAGAAAAACTTAAAAGCCTTACAAACGTATGCAACACTGCAAGTTTGAATTCAATACTAATTGAGTGCACTCATGCTGAACATAATGCCTGTGGGAAATGAAGCTAGAGGGTAAGAAGCCCAAAGTGGTGGAATCATTTCCTCCCCACCATTAACAAATGCTTAGAGGTGCTTGTGTGTTAGTGATCCTCTTGTCATATAGTAATTACCAACATTTGTAAGGTCATCTAAAAATAACTACAAATATATGCACTCAAATCCCAAATAATTATAATTCGAATTATGCTCTTGTCAAATATCCATATATTCCTCTCAACCAAATAATATATATTCCACTCATTGTATTTAATAAGCATACAAGAATGCCTAATTTTAACGATTTGATTAGCAAAGGTTTATGAATTTCACATACCGTTCCTGCAGTCGATTTTGAAGACAAAAATGTATGGTGCTTCAAGCGTGACAAGCCAAAATCACAAACCTGCAGAGACTTACATATCTTAACCTACAAAGAAATTCAAATTGATAATTTATGAAAACATTTTTAACTTAGCACACCCTTAAACTAAGGACAATGGCACCCGCTTTTAAAGAATTAACTGTAGGTAAGTTTTTATAATGAGATTGTTTCCCTCAATAAATGCAAAAGTATTCACTGTAACATAGGGTCAATCTTCGATACAATCTAAAACAAGGATAATTCATTTTAAGGGAAAATGGGAACTTTAAGTAAAATGGTCAAAACAGAAATGGAATAATAATTTTAACTATAGGTGGGGTCCTTCCATATGAAACAAACGATTGAGGTCAAAAAGAAAGTTATATGAAATTTTTTTGAATACTTAGATCATCATTTGAACAAAGCAGCAGTGATACCTCAAAATTGATTACATAACCATAAAATACTAGGTTATGTAGGAAGAAAAGTACATGCTTTTTTGCATGACATGAATATAAACACAAGACACGTAGCATTCTGTTTGAGCGTATATCTAATCATGTAATGTGGATAATATTACATTTAATTTTGAGTTATGATTGGTGGTTCCATAAACGATGGTCTAGAGATTGTTGAGTGTTGGCATTTCGAATTATAGCAGGGGAAGTTTCTTGTAAAATAAAAATTAATCTAAAACTTGACAATATGTAATAGCACAATATTTTTTGGGGTGGTTCACGTTATGCTGAATAAAGTATAAATGTATATTTTTGGTTTTGCATAGAGTAAAAGGTTAAGACACTCTTTTAAAACAAGAAAAAAAAACATTATATTTTTTTATTTTTTTACTTAGAACAAATCCTATGACTATGAGCTTACACCATTCAACTTTTCAATTAAAAACAGAGATTGAGCATGGTAAGTTCCCACAGAATTAAATAGAGAAACACATAAACACAAGTACTATGGTTAAATTATACATAGGACTTGATACAAAGCCACAAGCTACATCTTCAAGCTCACTTACAATACAAAACTTGCAAATTTGTTGAAGTAATTTAACCATCAGCACACATAATGAAATATATCAATAAACGTTTATAAGAAAGATGGACGTAATAATGTTATTCAATGAATAACAAATTTGAGATAACAATAGCACTGGATACTCAATGAATAGCAACTCCAGCAATATACTCGCGTGAAAATTATCATTGATCAAACTAAGTGCAAAACCACAATTATTTATACTATTTAAAAAGCTGCATGAAAATAAATAAACTAACTGCACTTTTACCCTAACTAAGACCACTTCAATGACATGAGAGATTTATTGCAAAATAACCCTATCCATTAATTTTAATTTGACACATGCAACTGTAAATGCAACTGCAAATTGATCTGATGATTGAAATTACTATAAGTCCATAGAAGCATAAATTCGCAAAAAATCACAAAAATTCCGATTTTTTTAAAATTTCTGGTTATTTTTCCACAAAAAGTCACGATTCAATCAACTGTGATTTTCAACAATGTTCAACAAATTTTAAGGGTTTAAATCGCATAAAAATCGCCCAACCAACCTGTCACGAAACTCTAACCGTGCAAAATCACTATTTAATCAGGTTTTTTTTGTTGATTTTTAGCACAAAACTGAGTGTTGGCCGTTGGGACATGGTTCACCATCAAAGATTCAGTAGATTTCATCAGGTTGCTGAGGCAAATCGCATGTAGGCGACCTTGAATAGATGTATATTTCTAATAGATGTAATTTGGCATGCTTCTGCGTTTGATGTTAAGGACATTAACATGGAATGGTTAAGAGATGTGCTGTTTTTTTCTCTATATTCCACACTTCTCTCATTTGTCTTAGGATAATAGTAATACTTTCCATATATATAAATCCAAAGACACAGTTTAGTGGGAAATAGTAGACAATATCACAAATACTAAGTAAGGCTTCTATCTTTGTTTTTTAACATACCTGAACCTTATAAGAGTGCTTGCCAAAAGCAAATATAGAAAGTCAGACTAAACTGAAACAAAACTCTATTGGCTTGATATCAACCTAAAGAGGTTAAGAGGTTTGTTTTCTTGGAATTCTTGTAATCTTGACTATTCAAAAGAATTTTAACATTTCAATTGTCAACAATAATACCAAGGTGGTTCTTTAAATTATCAAGGATAGGTTGGGAGAAAATTTCCTTTTCAGATGCTAACAAAATGTGATAATTTGGAGCTTCAATTCAACATTGGCCATCATGTTTAATGACATGTGGGTAGGGTAGTGACAATTGTATAATCAAGTCGGAAGCATAAGTATATAGATAATAGTATATAAGTCTATACATAACAGTATATAGACATTGTGGAACCAAAAGCAAAATGGTTCCTATCAGAAAGATAAAAAACAGCTTGTAGTGCTAAAAAAATGAACTGTAGCAGTATTTTATATCAAAATGAAGGATTATTTTGGTTATATTTAAATTTCCTATATATTCTACAAGCTTAATGCTTTGTTAATTGGTGAAACTCGCTACTTAAATGCATGTCCTGCACTTGTTAGGGAACTACATTCCATTTAGGATCGTCATATGGAGGTTTAGAAGGCCTGCAAGGAGTACAATAGCGATACATTAATGCTTAAGACATACATAGTGTAGCATTCCATGCATGTTAAATAGGTATCAAGCAAACTAATACATGCTTTGAGAGAAGTCATGCCCTAGCCTTGTGGACTTATCTTAATTCCTCCTAAAGCAGGCCTCATATATTTTCTCTTTAACAATTCAGATAGATTTCAGCAGCAACAGTCCCATTGAAAAGGAATATTCCTCGTGCTTTATTTTTCCATTGAAACTTGTACCCATAATCTCTCAACTCAAAGTCCATCAATGTCTTATACACAAAATCCAAGAAAATTTACTTCAATAATAATAGCTAAATTTGTGGCTCAAATAGTTGCTCTCTTCTTTTGTACTAACAGATCTTTGGTATCTAATGAAAAAATACTTAACCCTTCCTTTACTCTTTTACAAATCTGCTAAAATAGTTATCAATGAGAACATTTCAATATCAACTATGGTCTTTTGAAATTTAAGATTTTGTTTCAAAAACATTTTTTATTACTCTATCTTGAGCTATTTGATTCAAAACCTATTAAGTTTAACTTTGCAATTGCTTCCTTTGTCATGTAATTTCCCTTTCACACTCTTCATATAGTTCTCTTTAACACTGTTCTAGAAATTGCAAGTACTGTTAAATCACAAATATGAACCAGTTGACAGTTTTGTAATTTATGATGTCTGCTCAGCAAAGAAAAACTGTCTTTTTAATGACTTTCTTGAGCCTGAGGATTTTGAGATCCTAGAGGCCAACTTGGATAGTCATGAGGTTGAATGACTTAGTAGAGGCTCTAAAACAAGAGTTTCATCATCAAGACTTGCAGCCCTCTAGCATAGTTCTATTTGTGGTAGTAAGATTCATTGGCTACGCTTGATTTTTTTAAACTTTGAACTTATTTTATAGGTTGACTTTGTACAAACTAGATTGTAATTGAAATTTTCTCAACTGTAACCATCTAGTTATTATTTATGCACTATGAAGTATACTTTGTGCAATGCAATGTAATCAGCGATATGAATATAAACAACAAAACCCTATTTTCTACAACTCATGGATTAAACTCTCCATTTTACTTGCTCTCTATATCTCTATGCTATGGAAATGCCTTTAAATTTTTTATACAAAAAAAAAAAAAGCTTATTGTCTCTTTTTCTACTATTTTTTATTTTTTATAAATCTGAATTTTTCTCCATTTTTCCATTTTTTCAAAAACATCTTTTACTTTTGGTTTGCCAATTCTTTCCCCAAACATCTTATATGATGAGATAGGCGATCTAACAATCACTGATACCAAGCTATAAATAACGAATGCTAAAATTGGTGGAAAGCTATTTATAGGGTTCTCCGACTAAAAATTAGTAAACTTAAAATATGCTCTCTTTTTAAAACTAATGATGGTAAAAAATAGAGCAGTTTTAAAAATAGACTTTTCAAAGGCTTGGACAATAATTCAAACAACAATTTCTTTATTCCAACGAAATATGGCAAACCCTTTGATGAAACTCTAAACTTTTATATTTTGGTGAATACTTAGAATTCATTAAAATCTTGACATCCTCCTGGCACCTTGAACAATTTTTATTACTATCTCAATGAAATGATAAGGGAATCATCATTGAATGTGTGAAAATTCTTGTCACTTTACTGCTGCAATTTCGAATGAATATGACTGCCATTCTGCTGATATAGTTGATGCTATGGGAGAAAATTGAAGATAAAAGTGTATTTATATTTTCATTTTAAACTTCTATTTAGACCTGTCACGTATATTTAGATCACATTTTATTTTGTTTTCTGCTCATGTATGTGGCGAGCTTCTATTCATGTTAATGTGCCTCTAAAACCCTCGCGTGTGTGCTAACTTGTAAGAATGCAGAACTTAAACCTGTTCTGAGGCATGCACCTCTCAGCCAGGGTGCGTCAATATACATGACTTAAAACTTATTTTTCTAAATTATATTGATTGGGCGTGCGTCAATACAGAACAAAGAAACAAACAATTAAAAAAAAAAATCAGTTACCCTCACACGCGGCAATGTGCTGCAATTTCTGACTGGAAACAAAATCTGGGTTCATTCCATGTAGCAGGCGTCACTGTTTCAGGCACGTTTTTAGCAGATAAATACATTATTTATGTGCCCTTGTCTGTTCGCTCGCCTGTAGGCCCACAATTTAGATACTTTTTTGGTGCCCTAGCTAGGCGCAAAAATTAGAAAAAAAAACTTAATCTTCTTTGACGGGCGCGTGAACCCTAGGCATGCGCTTTTGCACCCTGCGTGCACATCTATTTACTGACGTGATTTAGACTCCTGAAATTTCTTTCTTGATGCGGTGACGCCTTCGTCGCTCTTGCATAAAAAGAATATCATCAACGTTATCTGTAGAATTTTCCTTTCTGTCACGGTAAAATGTATCAACGGCATTCGCAAAGGCAAATCCATGGTATTCACCACTGCCAAGTTCCTGAACTCACCTTTCACCAATGGCGACTCCATCATAATCTTCCTTCAATCTTAATAGAATCGAAGGATCCTCTCTTGGCGAATTAAAGTAAGCTCCACCTTGTCAAGAACAAATCGTCCTGAGTTGCTTACAGCTCCATTGCCCATGACAACCATTTCATTCTTACTCCTACCTCATACAAATCAAGGAGGCCACAATTAGAAAAGCATAATCATCTAGGAAACCAGGTGCCTGAGATGGTACTTGTCTGAAGCTATGTGTAAGCCTACGCATGCCGTGATCATATAGTCTGGTGTTGATAAATTCTGCTACCCTCTCTGCAACAAGTACAAAATCTGTGGAATCACAGCCAGTAACAGGAAAATAATATTTCATTTCTTTTGTCTCAGTTTTCACTTTTCAGAATCTTTGAAGCCCGTTCAAAATCTGAAATAGCAAGTCCATTTCATACAACAATGACCTTATCATCTAGGTGCAGTGAGGGCCTGAAGACATCCTTAAAAAGAGCTTTTCCCTACATCCTACATGTCCCAAGAACCTGAGAGTATTCATCTACATTTATGCCTAATTTTGATGCCATTTCTAGAATTCCTTCACCCCGAATCAGCACATTTTTTCCATCAATTCGTTGTGAGGATCACTCATTCTAGAAAGATCACAATTCCCTGCAGGTTTTACATAATGCTGTTTCATAAAGATCTTGCAACCTCCTTGCCAAGAACCTCTTCTCTCTCCACTTGTCCAATCATAAAAAGCATCTCCTTTTTTCCTTGGTGCTCCTTCAAACTCTGCACTATCAGCATCCTCTGCAGAATATATTTCACCTTCATGGTTTATCATATCGCTCATTAAATAATCCAGTATGTTCCAAGAAACAGAGGACTAAATGGTATCCTTCCGGATAGCAAATGCATCCAAATACACACAAGTTTTCCTTGATAATAAAGCATTTTCTCAAAATGAGGGACATGCCAGTGTTCATCCAGGCTCTATAAGAAATTCCCCTCCTGTGTGATCATGAACCCCTCCTCTAGCCAGCAATGTAGACTGAACAAAACCATCTCCAAGGACTTTCTGGCTGGGGTCTCTTTTCCAGCTCGATCCAATCTCTTATATTGCTATAGCATCAATTGTATTTCCACTGATCTAGGAAATTTGGCAAACCCTCCATATTTTGAATCATTAACTTTTTCCAAGCAAAATGCCCACAAAACTCAGATACAGCTTATGCTTTGACAGGGCTTTTGGAGAAAGGAAGGCCTCAATTACTCAACTACATATGGGATCTTTGCAGCTTCTAGTTCTAAAATATGATTTGTTTCCATTGATGCAACGCTTTGAGTGAAATTGCTGAATGAAATCATTTGGATAGTTGAAAATGTTTTGCAGCGTTAAACAACCAAAAACTAATATTTTATTTCCAAATGGCCACTACCAGTCACGTCCCTTTGCAGTGCATGAGCAATCCTCTAGATGTAGAATGCATGGTATGATGCAGTTTGGAGATGCACAATCAAAATTCACAGCATTGGCTATTGCTCAGCAACACTCACGTTCATGTGTACGAAAACAGTGGCAAGCAGCAATTAAAGAAGTAACTACCCCTGATTTTCTCTTTTAGTAGCTCTGGAACCTTTAAAGCAAATTCCCCAAAATCATTTTCACCTTAGAACTAATTTTGAAACTTGCTTTTCATTAGTAAATTTGACCTTTGATCCTTAATTCAAGTGAGGATTGATCTTTCAATGCTCAGCAGAAATCTTCAATGACAACCTCTTGTTTTATGCCATGATGAATGTCTTCAAGAGCTTCATCCTAGAAACCTACAAAGAAAAGAGAGACGAAAGCAAGACGATGGAGCAGATGGACCAAAACCCAATCGTAACTTCTGAGAAACAATAGATTTCAATTGTAGAACTCAACACAATATGAAAGTTTCAGATTTTCAAAGGGTGAACACAAAAATTGAGATAATTGTTGTTTTCAGCCAAAAAGTAGGGTTATGGAGAATTTGACATTAGAAGCAACCATCTAGACGCTACAGATGTTGCAGCTGAGGTTACTTAAAATAGGGAAGAAAACACAAAATAAGTAAAACAGCAAGTGACAAATGTGAGGTTTCCACTGACCAACAAGCACAAATCTGAGCTTCTTTCATTGACATTAGTACCCCTCATCATAATATCCCCAATCAGATAATGCCTTGGAAATAGAAGAATGTACAAGGTGAGATAATGGGCAATTACCAAATGTGGATAACAGCCCTAATAAGATTAATGCTGCACTTACCGAATGTGCTGCTACTGCTGAAACTTATCAAACCCTAGCACCAATCTGGACATATGCCACTTTTCATGAATATGCAATTACCAATATTTTGGACTTACATAATGCTGATATACTGATAACAGCCTCTGAGCATCCGAAATTAACAGTTTAACCTTTTATTGTTATATATCTACTCGATGCATGATACAGGAATTCGCAGCAGCACCTTTATATTTAAAATATTTGTTTTCTTTAATATTACAAAAGCTACAGGATGGTTTCTGAATATCCACCAAATATAATAATGCCTAGTGAGACTGTACGGTAGGCATTTGTCATGATCTGTTTCTGAGGGTATGGTAGTGATAGGGGACCCAGAATATTTCCCACAACAAAATATTTCATCTGAATAGACTTGCAGCCTTTACCTTTTATATGTTGTTGCAAACCTTTTTAATACTTAATACCTCATCCGCTGGAGTTTAAGGTGGCAGACATGTCAGGGCTTGTCCCCCTGGGTACAGCAAGAATATCCTTGATTGCTGCAATTAATTTCTAACCATTCTTTGTGGCTAGGATCAATTCTAGCATTGTGTGAGCATTGAAACCCAGCAAATATGATTAGAAGATAATGAATTCACAGCGATTAAATATTGAAGCCTCATGCAATAATCACAGCATAAACATTGGTGTGATGGCACTTAGTCAGCAATAATAAAATACCATTGTTGCCAGGAGACACGTTTCCTGCCCCCTGAGATGCGTCTCGGAGACTGGTACATATCTCCAGTACCGGAGACATCCCCGGAAACACCTTCAACAGCTTGGAAACTTGACGTGCCATCTCCTAATCTCCCGACATCTCCCAGCAGAAAATTTGGCATCTCCTGTGAAACTTTACTACTGCTCTTGTTTTGAAAGTTCAATGTCATGATATTTTCTATAAATTATTAATTTATTATTTTTATTTATATTAAAAAAAAGATGGCGTCTCCAAGTACCGGTTTTCTATTTTCAAAAAGCATCATACCGGTACCGGTCTCTGGTACCGGTACCAGTACCAGTACCAGTCTCTTGGCAACTATGTAAAATATGAACAATTAATACACATAAATTAATGATGAATTCAAAGAAGGTAGATAGAATTAGCAGATTGATATAGCAAATATAATGATGTGGCAGTGCCAAATACAGATTTGAATAAATCGATATTGAAATCTCCCTCAAGAGATCATATGCATTGGAATCTTAAGTATGAAAACTCAACCCAATCTGAATATCACCAAAATCCAAACTGAAAATTCAAAATCTTCCAAAAATCATGGATGTAGAAATTTTCTTGCAAATCCAAATCACTTCACCACAATCACAATTTCTGGGTAGTATTGCCTTTGATGAGTGAGAGGGTCGTCATCCGCAAACCCTCAATGGAAACCAAAGAGCTTTCATCCTCCAATCACCCGCACACCAAGGGTTTTTGTCCTTGAAGGCTTTGAACTTCAAAACTGGAAAGAGAAATGAAAAAGGACATAACCAATCATTTGCTGTGTGCCATTGGCCTCTTTTTATGTTGCCTTTTCTGGACCCTCCATTTATTTATTTTTTATTTTTAAATACTTTTCCCTCCAAGTATTTAAAAATATTTTCTAAATTACATCTATAGGTCCCCCTTTTTTCTTTAGATTTAAATAAAGTGTAAAATCACCTTTTTCTGAAAAGATTACATAGGACCTAAACAATATTAAGTGGCCAAAAGTGATGAGGCCCACTTTAAAATATTATTATTTCTATGGTTCTAAAAAGGGGACATGACACTTATGGAAGCTATAAGACTTCTACAAGAGTCCTTCCAAAGCCAAGGGCATATAATTAGTACTTTCAAAGTTTGATGACGATAATGACAACGAAGAGATCTACAGCAGAGCCTAGCACCAACAGGTTCCAATGCAGCAATTCTTAAATGTCAGCCACCATAGTCAGTCAGGCATATTCTTATAGTTACCAAGGCTGAATAAGATGACATATAGGCGCTTGTTTTGAGAGCTAACTATGATAAGTGTGGAGTGATAGCATTTCAATTTGCACCATTTAGTGCAACACAAAACAAAATAAATGCAAACCATTTTTCAAATTAGAAAGAGAAACTCTATAAATAAAAACTAACCTAAAACTGGACAATATGTACTTTCTATTCACAATCTTTACAATGTATTCTAAGGTGATTTTGAGTATGCAATACAAACAAACTCAACAAGAAGTAGTCTTTTTGTTTTCTTAATCTAGAGCACAAAGTAATTTTCAATTAAAGAAAAAGGTTCAAAATCATAAATGAATCAAGGTGAGATTGGTTGAACATAAACACAGACTATAAATTAAATGGAAAGGATTGTGTACAAAACCTTTACTTTCTCCACTAACTTCAACAATACAAAGCTTGTTTAAATATTGAATACACTTTACTCACAACAGAAACAACTTCAAAGATAATAATTTTATGAACAGCAATTCCAGCAATAGGCAGACTTGAAAATCACTATTAGGCATCTAAGTGCAAAATTGCACTTATTTATATTGTGGATGGCAGGTGGTGTTTGGCTTCAATTTTTAGGCATGGATCAGTAAGTCGTGCTAATTTTTGGAGCCCAAGCACATAGCTGGGAGCATTTGGTGGTTGATTTAGTGACAGATCATGATTGCCTCTATTTATTATTGTTGTTCATGTTGAAGAATGCCTCTTGGACCCTAGAAGGATCCCTTGGAAGCTAGAAGTGGAAAAGTTGCCTTTTCATTTTGAATTCTATTTTGCATAGTTGAGGGTCGATTCCACAACTATCAGTTCAATCTAAGTCATTTCCACAAGTGTTGGTTCAACCTGAGTCATTTCCACAGGTGCAGATTTATCCCACAATCAGATTTGACTCCACAAACCAAAGAGTATGTTTGTTCATGATCTTTTCAGAAATTCAATTTATTATTCACAATTTTTTTTACACATTTCCATTTTTCATGATCCCTATGGATCATACCTCTTATTAGAGAGGCTTTTGGTTCCATAAAACCTTATTGACATTTTGAGCGAGGGAAATATTTTGCCACTGCCTTCCTTCATACTTCCCTTGTGTAAAAACATACTTCCCCGCCACTAATTATTATTGTTGCTCATGGCTGGAAGCAGATAAGTTGCATTTTCATTTCAGATTCTGTTTTGCATAGCTAGGGAGGGGGGTCAATTCTTCAGGTACTGGTTTAACCTGGGCCATCTCTGCTGGTGTGAATTCACCCCACACAATTGGATTTAACCTTACAAAATGCAGACTATGTTTATTGAAGATATTTCCATGAATTCAATTCAATGTTAAGTTGTTAACAAATATAGTTACATATTTGCATTTTTCATTATCCTTATGGATCAGTTACAAAACTTGTTTTATTAGTTCCATTGTGCTATCTAATTTTGTGATATAGCTTTTGGGATAGATGTTGGCATAGTAAGCTATTGGTCTCATGGTTTGACGATTCTCCTTGGCCAGTTGTGGGTGTGCTACCATCAGCTTCCTATTGAAACAAGCCCCCGTATTTTACAGAGAGATTTTGCCACCTTTCTTCAAAAGGTGGAGTTTGAGGAGAATTTAATTTTCTAGTGTCTAGTCTACCATGACATTCATGGGAGGTACTTTTGTTTATATAGGCATTCTAATGGTTCTCTATCCACCTTCGGTTAACTTGATCACAGGTGCTAGGCCCCTTTTCTTCATGAGGTCACCAGGTTCAAGCACATGGTCATAGAACTACAGATTAATTACTTAATTCTTTCAACCCATCACAAATGCTGAAGGCATTAAGCACTCTTTGGATACTATTGATTTGTCTATAGATAGAGACATATCCATGAGGTGCTACTCATCTTTGTGATCTACCACAGCCAAGGCTCCTTGGCACCCCAGTTCATACTCTAATGATCATGGCACTTTCTCTTCTGAACATCGAGGACCCTCTCACACCAATCTTCCATGACACAAATCTCAAGGGCAAGCTCACATTACCAACATTTTTACTACTACCAGCAATTCTCAAGCTTCAAATGTTAGGAGAAACCATATGGATTAGTCTATCTCCTATGATTGTCTTGCATGACCCCCTTGGCCCTAGACTTGTCTCAATGAGCATTTTCAAATTCTACATTGGTACTCCTAAAGTGATTGATGATAATATAACTGGCTCCTCCAACCATCCCTATACATCACTTGAGATTGTGTTTCCCCATTTGGGTGGTCTTAATATGTTCCTACTTTCTTCCAGGGTCTTACCCCTTGTGTCTTTATAATTGTACTCATGTGGGGGTTACTCTTTTTAGGTTAACACCTATGTGCATATTTTTTCCGATTTCTTGCTTTTTCATTTTTTCTTTGTGTCTAGGGCCTTTTTACCCTAGTCCTTTACAATTGTACCTGCTGTACACTTTAGTCCCTTTGATCTATCTTTGGTCATTTGTTGACATTGATATAATTTCTTTTTTTCTTTTTCCCTACATGTTATTGGGATCACTTTCTTTTAATTTTCTTGTATCTACCCATCTTGATTACTCCTCTAAACCATTTTCATGTGAATAAGATTCACCTAACTCTGATTTATAACTAAATAACTGTAGTTAACATACTCATTATATTTGGATGTTCTAAAAAAGTTCACTTATCTCTTATTTATAACTAGATAACTGTGGTTAACAACTAATTATATTTGGATGTTATAAAAAAGGAAAAGAGGAATGAACATATATATCCTATGTTACCGGTTCGCCCAGTATGAAGCCCAGGTTCGATTCGGTCCAGTTCGGATTCGAAAAACGGGTTCGGTTTGATGCAAATACACCCTGGGTTCAGATTTCTCACTGTGGGTTCGACCAAAGTTCGAAACCCTTACTGTGGGTCTAGCCAGGGTCCCTTTTTTTCGAACCCGGGTAGAATTTGCGCCCAGGTGGACTTTTTCAATGCGTTTTTGCAAATTTTAATTAATTTTTTGACTTATGTTGACTGTTAAGTACAATGATGCTGCAAATATGTCAAATGTCAATCGATCATCATAACAAGTCCAAAGAATGATCAACAGAAACTCTGAAAGGGGAGATCATGACATGCTACTTCTGTTTCATGTAGAATCGGTATGGCTGTGGAATGATCAAAAAGGGTACAATCATTCTTCAAATTGTTATACATTTCTGCATTTTGTTGGGTCTCTCCTATCCACCGTGTCCGATTCTTGTCTTTACCTCCATATTATAGTGTGAACATAAATGTGACCTCTGCAGTTTTTCCTAGAACTGGCATTATCAGGGACAACATTTGTTTAAGTGTTTCTAGTTGAATCCTGTTTTATGCCCCATAAATACAAACACCTAACCTGATTGAGAAACTTGCTTATTGCATTCTTCTTCTTCTTTGTTTTAGTTTGCCACCCCCGAGGATCATCTTTTGCTTCTAATTTTGTAGTTATAGTTCTATCACTTGGGGGATTTGTTCTAAGCATTTTCTTTGATATAAAAAGGTCAGTTCAAAAAATAATAATTAGAGAATATCATCCAAAAGTGGCAATTAAGAAGGTTAAGATGCAATGCATTTTGAATGAACTGAGAACTGTTTAATATAAATAAAAGCCTTATTCTAGACAGTGATTGTGATCTTCATTTATCATCCACAAACAATTGGCCAACTGGCTAGAAAATCTTCTCTATGCAAGTCCAAAAATGTTGATGTAGATGACATAATTCCATTCTTAGAGGGTATTTATGCTGAGAAGCAAGCTCTATATTGAAGACTCATGCCAAGGCTCAACATAGGTCAAAAGTCTTGAAGTTGTCCAGACTTTGTTTTTGATAAACACTGAGGTTACCTCCTTGTCAAGGACAAGACAGGCATATCCATTGCCCAAATGATGACCAAAATCTGCTGAGGACCCAACTATCCCCCTAATAATTTATAATTTTATGTTTGAACTTTAATTTATAATTTTATATCATGACATTCGAGTATCACTAATATTTTAATATTTGACTATGAAAGTGGTGGTGTATTTTTGCTATGTTATTTGACTATTAATATGGTGGTGTATTCTGAACTTAATTACTGCTGCAAATATGTATATATTTCTGATTTTTATATGCTTTTGTATTACCGAACCCAAAATGAACCCAACCCCAAAAAAGATTTTACCCAAACCAGCGAACTGAATTCTCAAACCCGAACCCAAACCCAAAACTGGACCGGTAACTTAGTATATATCCAATGTGGTTTTATTTAACTTCTTAAAACAACACTCAAGTTGACTATGTTACTGAACACAAGAATAAGGAACTGCTAAATAATGACTATCTCAGATATATCAAGAGATCTCATACCTTGACATTCCAATTTTTGTCAACAAGAAGATTTGGGGATTTCAGATCTCGATGAACAATGGTTGGGTTGCTAGTATGCAGATAATTCATCCCCTTAGCCTGTACATAAATTTAATATTCAATGCCTTCCAAACCACTCTTATGGATTGTTAAAATACACTTCAACTAGAGTGATTAAACAGCACAAAAAGCATTATCATAGCATTTTTTGAAAGCATTATGTAGGCACACAACTAGAAATTTGATTTACAAAAATGAAAATATTACCACATCAAGAGCCATCCGTAGGCGGCGTTTTTCATCAATCTGGATATTAGGTCGGTGAAGTAGTTTATACAAGCTTCCTCTGCATGGAATGATAATGTTAGCCTTCATGTCACATCAAATTCAAGAATTGAAACAAGTATAATGCAAAACCACAAGAAAGACTGAAGTTATGCAAGATTATGCACTTCGAAAAGATATTTGAATCCAATAAACTGAATTAAGGTCCATGAGCTAAAGTGGTGTTTTGTAATTGCCACAATTAAAATTGTAAAACTGAATTTTCTCTGATCATCCCTACCTGGCTGTAAGTGTAAAGAAGGTTGTAAAAATGCCTATCTACTACTATATCTGAACTCAGTCCCAGTCCTGGGATATTTTGCATTATGGGTGAGCATGAAGATGCTTCAACCAGACATCATCATAGCCCCTAACTGAATAAAAACTTTCTAAGTGATTTTTTTTTTAAAACGGGTAACATTAATTTTATTTTTTTTAATTGTCTAATTTAACATTTTTTTGGCTACCTGCTTTTTTCAATATTTGAGGTCCACCATACCAAATGTCCCATACGAAACGTGTGATCTTAATTTATGTATGTACAAGCTGATAAATTGCTGACTCGTTGATTAATGGGGCTATTTTTAGTCTTATAAACTATGGTGAAATGATAGATTAGAAAAAAAACATTAAGGGCATCTCAGCAATAAAATGCTTGTTCCCAATAATTAAGACCCTAGAGGAAGCATGGTCTAGGAGGAAGCCCAAAGTAAGTCATCCTAAAGTCTTAGGTTCCATAGCCAATGCCTAGGTTTTGGATAAGAGAACCAAGTTAGATCCCAAGAGTAAGAAACTAATGATTATAGGGTACAACAACATTCATAAAGCCGATAGCTTGGTTGATGTTGACACCAACCAATTGACCTTCAACCAAGATATCATGTTTGATTAAGAAACTAGACCTTTTCAAACTTCTTCAAAATTCAAAATTACCAAGAACAACCTATTAAGGCTAAGAATTCAAGTGTTCAACTTCAGGTAGCTCCACCTAAATGGGGAGGATTATGAGCATGAGGAATCTCCCAAGCAAGTAACAGTCCCAAAATCTATTCATGACAACTTGAATAAGCATTCAGATGACAAAAATATAGATACCCCAAGTCATGGTGACAACATTGATTTGGATGAAGAGGATCCTAAGTATTACGCAAGTAATTGGTAAAATATTTGATGTATTAACAATGAGCAATGTGCTCAATAAATAGTTTATAAAATGTACAAGGAAGGCAAGTTTCTAAAATAGAAACTACAGAAGATCATAAACACGATCTTGCCAGCATATTTACAATCAGTTGACCATTAACTAAAAATAGCAAGAAATAATTAAATAATTATTCTAATACCCTCCCTTAATGGTCAATCTGTCAACTACACCAAGATGCCCCCTGAATTTGACAAACTTATCTAGACTGAGTGACTTGGTGAGAATATTTGTTGTCTGCTCCTTTGTCGAAATATATAGCAACTGAACTGATTCGTCTTCAACAAGCTTTCGAATGAAATGACAATGAGTTTCCACATGCTTGGTTCTTTCATTGAAGACTGCATTCTTGGCAAGTTTGAGAACTCCCTGATTATCACAGAACAAGGGAGTTGGCCCCGCTTGAGATATTTGCATATCCACAAGCATCCAGCGAAGCCAAACTACCTCACAAGTTGCCTTAACTGCTCCCCAATACTTTGCTTCTGTCGAGGAGAAAGCCACTGCCTGCTGCTTCTTACTAGTCCATGTGACAGCACCAGATCCCAAACTGAACACATACCCAGATGTTGATTTCCTGTAATCAACCGAACCTGCCCAATCTGAGTCTGTGAAACCACTGAGTCTAGGATCGTGACTCCAAGTGTACAAGAGTCCAAAATCAGAAGTGCCCTTCACATAATTCAGCACATGCTTCGTTGCTACCCAATGATCAGCCTTGGGGGCTGTCATGAAGCGTGAAATGTAGCTCACTACAAAACTGAGGCCAAGCCTAGTGGCAGTGAGATAGATGAGGCTGCCCACTAGTTGCCTGAACAATAATTCATCTACTACTGGTGAGTCTAACTTAGCTGACAACTTAAGCCCTTTTTCCATGGGTGTGGAGGCAGGTTTGCAATCCTACATTCGGAACTTATCCAGTAGACTTCGAGCATATTTGGACTGGGAGATGAAGATACTACTCTCGGTCTACCAAACCTCAATACCTAAACAATAATGCAAAAGTCCCAAATCTGTCATGTCAAATGTGTTGCACAAATCAAGTTTGATCTCAGCGATCAAATGTGTCAACTGCTAGTAATGATCAAGTCATCCACATAGACAACAAGAATAAGGATATCACTACCAGTATGTTTGACATACAAATTAGAGTTAGATGGACTCCTCTACAAGCCATGATCTGTAAGGTACTTGTCAATCTTGATGTACCAAGCCCGAGGAGCCTGTTTCAAGCCATAGAGTGCTTTGACCAGTCTGCACACCTTGTGTTCTTTACCGGCAACCTTGAATTTTGGAGGATGCATCATGTAGACTTCTTCCTTCAACTCACCATTGAGGAAAGCACTCTTAACATCCATCTAATGGACTTTCCAACCAAACTGGGTTGTTAAGGCAAGGATGAGTCTAATGGTACTCATCTTGGTTGTAGGAGCAAAGGTCTCCTCATAGTCAATGCCTTCCTTTTGTGAGAACCCTCAAGCAACTAGACGAGCTTTGTACTTGTCAAGGGTTCTGTCAGCTTTGTATTTCACCTTATACACCCATTTGCAGCTAATGGGCTTCTTCCCTAGAGGAAAATCAGAAAAGACCCAAGTGTGATTTTTCTAAAGACTCTAGTATTCAACCTCCATAGCCTTTTCCCACTCAAGAATTCCTTTAGCCTCTAAATATGTTTGAGGCTCATAGACACTGTAAATGTTGGCCATGAGAGCAAAATTAACTGTATGTTGTTGTTTGCTCTGTTGAAATGCACACAAGACAACTAAGAGGGGGGGGTGAATCAGTTGTATCAATTCTTTCCACTTATAAACTTAAACAATTTCACTTTAACTTCAATATGTTATTAAGTGTAAACATGAAATGCAAATAACAGAAACACAACACCAGAGACACCAGATTTACGTGGAAAACCCAATGAAGGAAAAACCACAGTGAGTATTAACTCACAATATAGAAGAATGCAAAACCGGATACACAGGCTCACTGCCCAAATATGAAGCCTCACTACCCAGATTAAGGGCTCACTGCCTTAAGATTCACTGTCCAGAAAAGGAGGCTCACTGCCTACAAAAAATTACAAAGAAATAGATAAAGATCCACCACTAGGAGTTCCACACCCTTTGCAACTTGAACAAAAGAATATAAATACAATTAAGTTTTGTTGCTACACTTCGCTCTTCCACACTCTACTTTTCGCACTTATTCGCACACTCTTCTCTTGCTCGAATTGAATGATGGATGGATGATGAATTCGCTTCAACTTGATTCGCTTATATACCATCTTCAACCTTAGAGACATTCATAAGGTCGGCTATACAATTACAAATTACAAATTCAAACAAGGTCGGCTACTCAACATTCTCGCGGTGAATAAGAATGTGAGAGGGCCAATTACATATATAATTTAGGACCCAAACACCATCTTGGATCACGCACACGCTATCACAAATCGATGCACAAACATAATGTAACGTGTAAACACCAAGTAGGCCAGATCTAATGAAAACACCGATGAACTTGAAGTACACGCATCACCAGCAAGATAATCTCAAGCGAATGGCCCAACACGCTTCACCAATCATTTTACCATCTTTGAGAACAACTCAAATACATCCACAACATCTTCAACAAACTTCATTCGCAAAGAATACTTCACCAGTCCAACCAGGACAACCAGTCAGAATACCGAAGCTCTGGAGCAAGCCTTCCAGAGTGCAAAAACACATACAACTTTGCCAAAATACAGAAAACAAACCATATAGTAATCTCTCAAGTCCGCAAGATCTGAAACCAAATACCAGAGGACTACGGAGCAAAAACATTTCTCCAAGTCAACAACCAGATAACTCTGCAAACCTAGTTCACACACCGGTGAACATAACTTCTACTCTCCATCAACTCAAAAGCTGAAACTCAAAATATATAATCCACTTAAGCTCAAGAACACGCCTATAAAACCTCATAGGAAAAAGATAAACACAAAGGAAGTGCAGGCCACAATACCGGATTGTGCTCATAACACATTTCAACACTGGTTTACATCATTTCTCAATTTTCTCAAGAGAACTTGGCAAATACACAACTTGCTCAACCTGTACAGTGTTGACATCAATGACAACACCATCAAACATCTCCATACTTGCAACATGCTCTTGTTTCTGGATTATCTCCCCTCAATGAGCTCAGCATCATGAAGATCTCCAATAGTCTTAGCCCACCATTTAGGCCTGTGAGGAGAAGTGCCAACATCAGATGCAACAAGACGAGCTGGAACTGGTTGTGGATCTGGAACAGGTTCAGCAGGTAGAAAATCAATATCATCTGGAGGAAAATCAAGTTGGGCATCATCAAAGACAGAGTCTTCGTCATCCCTCCCATCAGGTGAACCTAATGGAAGACAAACACCCAAATCAGAAGCCTTCAAAGGTTGATCCTCAAAATGTTGCACAGACAAGGAAATGTGAAGACACTGAATGCACGAAACCCGAGGCACAAATTCCAATGCAAAAATAGAGGCAAATTCGGGTACAAACTTCAAAAAGTACAAAGTATGGCTAACAAAAAAAAAATGAGGCAGAAAAAACGATGCACCCAAAAAAATCTGAGACTAACCCAGTTGAGATCTCGAAAAACCCACCAAGAATCTATAATAAAAAAAAAATAGACTTAAACTAAAGTGAAAACCCTAGTCGAAAAACTTAGAAGCCCTAGGTGGCCATGAAAGCTCAAAAAATTGCAGAGAACTCTGGAAAATGCAGGTAGAGACACCTGGAATGCACAAGCATAAGGGGCACTACCTCACAAAAATTTGTGCTCAAAGGATTACAGAAAAAAAAGTCGCTCAAACTGAAGAAAACCACGACCAAAAAACTGAGAAACATGGCTCAAAACGCGACAAAAAATCTTTGAAAAACACAACTAAAGAAGATCAAATCGCGTCCAAACCAAGTAGAGATTAAAAACACCTAGAACGAAACTTCCAAACGCGCCCAAAAAGTGTCGAAATCGCAGTCAAAACAAGTTGAAAAACGTGTTTTTCTAAGCCGGCAATTTTCAAAACAAGACCCAAGAAAAAAAAATTATTAGGAGGGCCACGATTTCGTGAGAACAAAACTCACAAAAATCTCCAAAATAAACTCGAAATTTTCAAGAGGGACCAAAAATTTTCACAAAAAATTCCATGAATTTTTTTTAGAAAATAGTTTCCACAGAAACAAAAAAAAAAAATCAAATTGCCTGCTCTAATACCATATTACACAAGTAATTGGTAAAATATTTAATGTATTAACAATGAGAAATGTGCTCAATAAATAGTTTACAAAATGTACAAGGAAGGCAAATAGAAACTTGCAGAAGACTGTAAACATGATCTTGCCAGCATATTTACAATCAGTTGACCATTAGCTAAAAATAGCAAGAAATAATTAAATAATCAGTCTAATACTAAGAAGAGACCAAAGTGGTGGTAAAGCACCATTAGAGATTTCCAAGTGAAATAATCAAGAGACTCATCAAGAGGCAATAGCAAGAGGAACAAAATCAACTTTGCTCTAATGGCCAACATTCAAGGAGTTTATGAACAATAGGTGTTTGAGAAGACAAAAGGAAAACCTGAATGAGAAAAGGCCATGGCAACCAAACATGAAATTCTTATGAAAAATGATTTGGGATCTCATGATCTTCCACTAGGGAAGAAACCCATTGGCTGCAAATGAGTGTACAAGGTCAAGTACAAGTTAGATGATCAACTAAACAAATACAAAGCTTAGTTGGTTACCAAAGGGTTCTCACAAAAAAAGGCATTGACTATGTGCAGACCTTTGCTCCTATAACAAAGATGAGCACCACCCAATTAGTCCTACCCATGGCAGCTTAGTTTGGCTAGATAGTCCATCAGATGAATGTAAAGAGTGCCTTCCTCAATGGAGAATTGGAGAAAGAAGAGTACAATTATCAACCATAAGGTTTTCAAGTTATAGGGAAGGAGCATCTTGTATGCCGACTGAAGGAAGCTCTATATGGCCTAAAGTAGACACCTAGGGCACAATACATCAAAATTGACGGGTATTTGATTGAACAAGGATTCTAACAAAGTCCTTCAGATTCTAATTTGTACATCAAAAGCATAGGTAATGATCTAGGCCTCTTACATTACTACCTAGGTATATAAGTTTGGAAAACATGTGGCAGCATTGTTTTGCACAATCCAAATATGCCAGAAGTTTGCTCGACAAGTTCAAATGATAGATTGGAAAATCTTGTTTGCAATCATAGAGAAAGGGCTAACCACTAAAGCTTTCGGCCAAAACTGACTCTAAAAGAGTTATGAGTCTACCTACAAGCAACTAGTAGGGAGCCTTTTATATCTTATAGCCACTTGACTTGATTTGAGCTATGTTGTGAGTTTCATTTCCAAATTCATGACAGCACCAAAGAAAAATAAGAGAGTGTTGAGATATGTCTCTTGAGATTTGGCATTTTGTACAACAAAAGCAAAGATACTAGGCTGTGTGGATTTACAGATTCAGATTGAGCAAGTTCTGTGGATGACAAAAGCCCACTTCTAGATATATTTTCAGCCTTGGCATAGGTGCAATCACATAACAAGAAACAGCCTGTAGATGCACTTTTCTTGAGTGAAGCAGAATATTGACGTGCAATAAAAGCAATATGTGAGACAATTTAGCTCAGAAGGATTCTTTCAAACATGAAGATGTCACAAACTGAGTCTACATCCTTGTTCTATGACAATCAAGGAGCAACCAAACTTGCCAAGAATCTGATCTTCCACAAGTAACAAACATGTGGAAAAAAATTGTCACTTCATCAGACAACTTTTAAAAGATGGATCTTTTGTGTTGTAGTATTGTCCAATAGAGGATGAAATTGCAAAAATTCTTACCAAGTCTTCGGGCCCTAACAAATTTGTAAAATTTTGGGATAAGCTTGGTGTAGTTAGTAGATTGACCATTAAGGGAGAGTGTTAAACTAATTATTAGTAATGGTCAATTAGCTATTAATTGTAGGCTTTAATAAAATCACTCAAACTTTAGGATATGCTTTATGTTTTATTTCCTTTTAGTACATTTTTTTTTATTTATCCCACATTCATAATGAGGTTTGTTGACCTTCATTGCAATCCTATATAAGAAAGATTTTGCTTCTTATTTAGCTAATGAATATCTTGGTAATCTTTATGTGCTCAATTTCCATAATATTAATTTTGTGAGAATAGATTGTTTATTGTTATACTTAAATCCATCTACCAGCTCAACCAAAATTGGTTAAATCCAACATGTCAATTTATTTAGTTTCTTTCACTTACGCTATTTTATTTATTTGTATTTAAGAGCCATCACCTATTTAGTTTCTTTCACTTAAGCTATTTTATTTATTTGTATTTAAGAGCCATCACCTTGCCATCCCCAAAATCCAGAAAAAAAGTTCCCATCCCTAAAATTGGAGAACACTAAAAAGATAAAATAATGGAAATTACCTCCATCTCCATTTCAAAAATGAACAAAAGTAGATCAAAAATTCCATAATTGCAACTCCAAAGAATGGGTGAATCAGCAACAACCAAAAATTGTGAAAATGAAATTTCCAAAACAAATAACATAATTTGCATTATGGAGGTAGGCATGACACAATGTTGTTTTGGCCTGAAATGGTTGAAAAACAGCGAACAACCATTCCAGCCATTGCAATTCTAGGAAACACCCGAAGAACACTCTCACAATGTTGAGTTACACGTTACCTATTTTTAAACTAGGAATACTTCCTTGTACCAAAATGAGGGAGGGGTAACAGTGATTAGACAAATAGTTCTGTAGCTAATCGGCTAATTTTCACTTTTTTTTTTAAAATAGATTTGCTAATTTTGTAAAATTAGCCGATTTGTTTGTATGGAAGTAAACTAACTGACTGTACTCACCAAAATTTACAAGAATTAGCCATAAATTTACTTCTCAAATATTAGTATATATCAAGGTTAACAAAATCATATATGACAATTAAATGACAAGGAACCCAAAAACATAGCTGGGGAAATTTTGGGAGAAAATAACTGGAAAAAATCTACTTTTATCTTGTGAGTGTTGTATGATGGTTTGAATGGGGAACTTTCACAAAGGAGCCCCAAGTTCAAATTTCCAGAAGCATTAAGGTGACCATTATAATCCTAAAATAAAATTCATCGCATCAATGGCATGCTGAAATAATATGCTAATCCCAGTAATGTCCCTATGCAAATATTAAAAATTCATTTTTTTTTGTTAAAAATGGAATTTTATCAAAATCATGAGCTAGTAAAATTATGATTAATCACAGGTCATGGTAATCTTGATTTATATTTCCTAATGAAAAGAAAAGATTCATGAACTGTTCTATACTTTCAAAAATATCTCCACTAATTTTTTCCTGGTGGTGTATACCCCTTGTGTATTTAGGTTGAGCAATTGAGCTATAACAGAAGCACTAGGTTGCATTATGTCCTAATTTCCAGAAGCATTAAGGTGACCAACATAATCCTAAAATAAAATTCATCTCATCAATGGGGCGCTGAAATAATATGTTAAGCCCAGTAATGTCCCTATGCAAATATTAAAAATTCATTTTTTTATTAAAAATGGAATTGTATTGAAATCATGAGCTAGTAAAATTATGATTAATCACAAGGCCTTGGTAAGCTCGATTTATATTTCCTGATGAAAAGGAAAGATTCATTAACTGTTCTATACTTTCAAAAGTATTTCCACTAATTTTTTTCCTGGTGGTGTATACCCTTGTGTATTTAGTTGAGCAATTGAGCTATAAAGGAAGCACTAGGTTGTGTTATTTCCTAAGTTGCCGATATTGGTATGGGTATAGGGTTTGGATGCAGGGATTCAATGATTTTTTGTTTTTCTTTTTTGGGGGAGGGGGTGAGGAAATTTAAGATTCAATACATGTACGCAAATAAATAAAATTATTGAAAATATATAAGTTTTACCCAAATAAACAAAATTGTTGAAATTTAAGCAAAATTAAGAACAAAACTCTACTGATAACTATTCAATGACAAATACGAATGATTTATAGTATCTGTTCAACAACATTGTTTTGTAGTTTATTTTAAATTTTGCTGCATACAAACAGCATTTGGCGTCTGAAGCATCCTAGAAATGCCACAGGTATGAGGGGCCAGCCAGGGTATTCCAGTCAGTACCCGACCAGAATCAGAATCCAGTTCGTAACATGTACAGGTTTGTTGGGCTTAGAAGAAGCATGCACTAATGCCAATTGTGTCTTTTTAGACAATTTTAGCCAATGAAATACATAGAAACTCAGAATTGGAACATAGTATAGTAATTGTTCAGCTTTGCATCATATGTTATTTATTAAAAGAGAAGACTTTGAGCATGTTATTCTTCAATACAACTGCATGGAAAATTTTCATATGGTTTTCATATTTTCACCTTCAATTGCGTTAACAGTACACAATGAACATGGCTTTAAAGAGCAAGGGAAACATTGTAACCACAAAAGTAAAAACTATAGGAGACTCTCCAAACTCAGTTATTGTAATCACAGAAAACTACACTAGCCTATTTTGATAAGAACCCCAGACCCAACAGGGATTGGCAAGAAACAATAACAATATAAGTTATATCCAATTTCACATTGAACAGACAGTAAATAAATGCTATAAGTGAAACTACCTGATTCTTTGAGCACAAAATTGGGATGGAATGCCATTTATGTGAATATTTTTGAAGGTACACTGAACTAAAGATTCATAAAAAATTCACAAATTAGTTCACATTATGATGATAACAGCAAACCTTGGAAGAAATTCAGTTAAAATAGACAGATTTGGTGGCCGAGTGACAGCTCCCATAAAAAGAACAATATTTGGGTGGCGCAATCTTTGCATGATTCTCACCTAAAATCCAAAGGTAAAATCTGAGATATATCAAAATTTGCAAGATCTAAAAGATCAATACCTTCACTACTTTTTTCGCTAAATCATAAATTAAAAAACAAGAATGGCTGTATGCGGAGAATGCACAAAACTGCAAAAGCACTTAGTGGAAAACTCAAGAAAAGGAGAATTTTGAAGGATTTGTGAGTCTTACTTCACTGCGAAATTGCTCTAGTGCATCTCCTGAGAAATCCTGATCCAGAAACTTCTTAACGGCAACTTCCTGGTAAAATTTTAAAAGTATTTCAAGCCACAGGAAAAAAGACAAACTAGCATGAATGCACAATGCACAAACCACAAGAGAAACCCCAAACCAAAAACATTCAAACATGACAAGTGGAGAAATTCCTGTTAGTATCACGTGATATCAATCATTAAATGTCATATAGTTTATAAATATACAAGAATGAGAATCATGCAATATACCATATGGCATGTACTACATGTATGAAATTAAAAAATTGATACATGTGAGGATCGTGCATGCTCTACTAGAATCTGTATGTGCATGGTGTTGGAATGCTTCTAAAGTGAGTGAGTTGGAAAGATTACTACAAGATAATAATAAAGATATATGTGTGTGTCACATGAAACTCTGCACAAAGCTGATTGCAGAGTCAACTCTCAACAACTTCTTAACATAATTATGCAAGGTGGCCACATGTACACAGAGTAGAAATTAACAATATTAGTGTATCAAGCATCTACTGTGACTACCTTTGCAGAAATCAGAACACATAATTCAAATAGTTCCCCAGACAAAATCTTCTCCTTATAAATATACCCATCCACCTTATGTGTTCCTATAGAACCATACCAAGAATTGTTCACAAATTAACAATAAGAGGAGACCATCTCCCTCAACCATTTTTGGTCCCCATTCCATTGCTAAGTTTACTCTTAGGATATCTAATAAGTCTTGCTCATGATCAGCTTTTGATCACAATACTATAAACTGAAATGTTATACAATCTACAACATCCCATCCATTATTCCCAGAATGTGGAAATTGAAATACAGATGAAGTATCTCATCCTATTTAACCAACCCATCTGTGCTCATTCTCTTGATTTTTGTTATGACTAACATCTGAAATGCATTCATCAGCTCACTTGGCCATCTATCATTTGGTCTTTGTCAGTTTAATTAAGAATTTTGATCACTTCTAGGGATTAAAGTGATTTTTTTATACACTGCATGTGCTTATAACTGCATCTACTATATTCAATCATTGATAGCATTATTTAAATTCCTTCTCACTCTACCAACTAAACTCATTGCATAAATGAATTGGAAATTCTAATTGCTAAACCCCAGAGAGCTGGCACATACTACTGATACCTAATTAGCACAGATATTCCATAACTAATTTGTCAACATGAATCTTATCTCATCAATGAATGAATGAATTAAGATTTTTAATAATGTCCACAAGGCCAAACAGCCTATGGAACCCATGGATCATCAACAGCATGGATAAGCCCAAAAGAAGCAGACTCCAACACCATGCCTACTTGATCTCCCTATCCTTTTGGATCCTGGATCTCCTGCTGTGTATCTTGATCAAGTAATCTACAATTTTGTTATCCTTTCTTTTTCAAACAGGGTTACTCAAGAAGCCCACATTTAAAATCTCGGTGTAATTGGCCCAAATAAACAACTTACTTGATTTCATTTGAACTCAAAAATGAATTTACTTAAGTGTTGTGATTAACATAGGCTACTGCATGCATTAAAATGAAACAAAGCAAGTACTGAAACACAGAAAAAAACAAAGCTCGCAGAAGGGATTTTACACTGGAGAAACACAATGCAGAAAAACCCCAGAAAGTACAAGGTCTTGACTTTGTTTGCCAGTTCCCTTGCAATATTTCAAGTTAATTGTGTTATTAAAGCCTCCAAGGCTAGCAACAACATCTCATCAGTATCCTTACAACTTTCTATGCTCTATTGCTTCATTACACACTCCCCTATTGCAATTACATGAAACAACTCTTTAAAACACTAACCAAGAATCCAATGAAATAACCCCTTAAATAGAGTAAATAAGTAATCAGTTCAAAATGCCATGAAAACTAAGAGAACCCGTTTCTGCCACTAATCTATTTTTCTGTCAAATATGAGCAGAACCACCTCATACACCATGACAAAATCACCATAGCACGTTTGCAACCACCATAACAATGGTGTGATGATCATGACATGTGTGGAACTGCCATGACACAAGCGCAACCAGCCCCTTGCTACACCTCATAGTTATGTCAATGCACAGACTGCTCTATTGTTCTTCTCTGTTTCAAGAACTTTCTTCAATTGTTTACATGACACCAAGGCATTCAGGTCACCTTGGAACCTTTTGCATCCTCTGGAGACCCCTGTACCAACCTTGCATACTCTTTCCATCCTGGACTAAGAGAGGACATCCTCTTTTTTCAAGATTTGATAGTCTGCTCCATTTGGTGCATAAAAATATAACTCTTTGAGGGAAAAAATGCTGAAAGTTAAAAGGAGGAAGATTGTCCTTGCAAATCCGGCACATTATATTTAGTTTTGAAAATTTCAGCTGCTTTTAGTATGTTTAGGTTAATTTGATTGCTGTTCCTGTCCTCAAAATTTAGGAAAATATTTACAATCACTGAACTTGCAGCCTCCACCCCAGAAACTCAGATTGTTTCACCCCGATTGTATAGCTACTATTTGCATAGGGTGAATTGATTGTAATGACTGAATCCTGAAAATGAACAAAACATGTTGTTCCTTGTTATCAATATGAGTGTTCTGCCATTTAATGATTGTTTCATTTAATATTGCTTCTATTGATGTTATCCTTGATGAATGTTACATGCAAAGTTATTGAGTAATGCTTATTCTAACTTTTGAGATGTTTTGCTTATATTGTGAACAGTTGACTTCCGAAAGCATGTGTAAGTGGATGCAGGTGCATGAACCATTCCTCCAAGCGGAGGGGAAATATCACTTGGGAGAGGAGCTTGGTCGGTTAACCGGTAATGTGAACTAACTGAGCATACACACACATCACTATAGAGTGAGCAAATGGAGTCAGTTATGTTAGATAAGTCATCCATAGTCATAGATTGGCATTAGGAGTCGTGTCTTCTTTTGTACGTTTTATGAATGATGTTTATCTATTTATCTGTCTCGTTGTATTAAGATCATTACGATGGTAACGTATATGAATATAAGTGAATAGGGAGTGTACATATATACATGTATATAGTATATACATGTATCCATATGTATATGCATATCGATACAAGCGTATGATTGGCAAACGGATATGCTCATACGGTTGCATCGATATGGTATACATACATATACGTGCATATTGAGGTATATATAGACGTATATACATATATATATATGCACACAACCTATTGTATGTGGATATTAATAATATTATATTATTATTGCCTGACAAACTTACATATACATGTATATGTATATATATACATATCGGATATGCTGACTGGCTTACGATATGCTTATAGTGAAATAAATATATATATATAATTATATATACATGTAAATATATATTAATAATATATATATATATATATATTACTGTAAAATAATACACACACACACACACACACATATATATATATATATTGTTTAAAGCAATTTAAATAAATATATATATGTATATTATTATATTAATATATATATATATATAATATAATATATTTTTTTATATTAAATTCTCATAGTTGAAAATCGAATTATTTTCTTTAAGAGATTTAATATTTAATATTTAATGGAAACCAAATCTTTGATTTAATTATCATCTCACATTTGGAAAATCAAAAAAAAAATTCTAATGTTGATACCCGCATAAGAAATTGACTTATTTCTTATTTCACCATGAGGAATCAGGTTAATACTAAACCCAGCCAAATATTTTAAATTATTAACCATGGAAAATTGAATGCAATAAAGTAATGTATTTGGCAATAAATCATTCTTCATAAAGTTTAATCGAAATATTTGGCAAGACAAACTATTGGAACTTTGTCGTGAAATATGAAATACTCCACTGAGAAGAAATGCGTGCCTGTGGAAGCGCACGAATATGACCGAGTCTCAGAATTGGGACGCAGCTTGTATGGTGTCAATTTCAGCCTGGAAATAGGAAATGTGGTGAACAAACAGAGGACTTTTTCTCTGTAATTATCAACAATTGCCTTTACCTGTTGAATCGCGCCATTACCTGTAGGTGTCGATTCCTCCTCATTTGAACATGTGCAAGTTTGAAACTTTCTCTAATTGTTGTCAGTATGGAGGTAGATTCACCTCCAGAAATGTTGAGTATGAGGTTCAAAATCCACCGCTTATCATTTGAATTATTCAAAAGCTCAAACCTGTCATTTATCATGCCATGGAAGAAGGAATTCGATGGGGTTTTGGCTCTATAAATAGCCGCCCTGTTTACTCTTTGTCCATCATTCTATACTTGCTCATTGCTTACACATTTTTCATTGTCCATCATTCCTTGATCATTCCTTACCATTTCACTTCTGATTTACTTGCTTAATTCTGGAAAATTACCTTGAGAAGCATACTTACCTGTAGATCACCATTCTGATTTTCTGTGAAACACACAATTCTGAAAAGAGGAACTTAGTTCACCATCATTGAATCATCTGTGTTATTTATTTCTACTCAGCTGTGACCATTAACAGACTAAGTACTCTTTCTTAGAGGCATATTTCTGAGTAACAAAGATAGCTAATTGCGAGTAAATCCTGGGAGAGAAAGGCAGCAATAGTGAAGGAATTATCATTAGGTGCAGTGATAACAAGCTGAGACACCATCAATCAGGGGAAAGCTAAACATCAGGCATGAGATATTCTTCTACAATCTTATTCTTTCCAAATGACTGAACTTTGTGTTTACTGTTTGTGCATAGATAGAGAATTGTTTCTTTAACTGTATTATGTTGTGTGTGGAAAGGGATTTGTATTTGTGAAGCGCATTAGGTTATGCATCTAGTAAATAAACTGAGAAAGGGGATAAAGATGCATGGTTGTTATGTTTTGTATTAAATGTATGATCTCCATATAAGGAGAGTATGAATGTGGATACGATTACATTAGTTATTACGTAATAGGAACGAATTGAAGGCAAAATCAAGTAACTCCTATCAGCTTAAGTTATTAGGGTAACTTAGACAACTTGAGATACTCCTAGGATGAAGATGTCCAGTATAGGAGGGGAATTTATGATTACTTATTTATGTTGTTTCATTTCTAGTAGTTTAGTTTGTTGTAGGATGTCTGGGGTACGAATTACCCAGTGAAAGACAAAGACCTACGCGTAGTGTAAGATAGCCTTAAGTCAAATCGACCCTGAATAGTGTATATAATAGATGACCTTCATTTGAAGTACTGAATGAGAACACTTTGGCCAAAGTAGTGAAATGTACAAAATCCACTTAAGACTGTGTGATGCTTGAGACTACACTGTCAGTTCATCGTGATCTTTAAGCAAGCTAGTTCGGGATTGTGAAATAGTAAGTTCTAGTTTTGTGGGACACAACACTATGCTAAGTTGGTTAACAGTATCGGTTACCCTACCAATCTCTTCGTTGAAGGGAGGGCCATCTATTGAATAATAAATGTGCGAGGGACTGCATTATAAGTTCGTGGTTGGCGGAAAAGCGCCCGAGTGATGTTTCTCCTCCATATCAGGCTACTGAAGTACCAAGATTTGAAAGGACAGACTCTTGGACCTTCTTACTACTATTTGTTCCAAAGCTCTACGAGCTATGTATGTTCATGTATGTTTTTACTCTGTTATTTAAATTTGAAAAGGAAAAGATTACTTGCTGAATTATATTGTATCTTCTTTTGTAATTATCAATGAAAGAAAAGAAAAATCTATTTGCAATATCTTTATTACTCTTTTCCTTTACTTGTTAGTGTAAAATTAAGAAAATTTTATTTACCGAAGGGTCGGGTCGTTACACAGATAAACACTTGTTTCAAGTCACATAGAGAAACGTAAATAGAGAATAAGACAAGTGATTTAGCTTAGATTTACTAAATTTCATGATCCAATTTTGGATCAACTATAAAGGCCATAAAATGCATTTTATAATGTTGAATCTGAATTTTGGATAAAGAAACCAGAAGTTTCGTCAAGACTTCTCATCATTATCACAAGAAAAATAAGTTAATAGAATCATTATTCTAGGTATGCATTATTTTCCTATCATTTATTTGAACACAACTGTTCAAAACCAGACCTGAACATGGCATAAAGCTGGTACAGCTTTTATTCTTCTTTGAAGCCAATCAAAATTATGCCCATAGTTGAAAACTTGGACTCAGCAATACCTCGGCTGACCCAAAAAAAATTAAAACTGAGGACCTTGCAAAACCTCAGTAAATTTTCCAAACATTTTAAAAAACATAGACTTGTAAAAATATTCTTCAGAAACATGCATATAAGTGAATTTGTAATGTTGAGGATATTCTCATTCTATTTGAGGTGGCTTTGGATCAAGAAATCTATAACAGATACATCTTAAATAACAGGCATATTTCATGTATCTATCCTATCATCTTATGATATCAGAAACAGGGAATGAAACAGAAACGGGCTCAAACTGAGAAACAAAGCCTTATAGATTTTGGGGTCAAGAAATGTTTTAAACGTTTTTTACCATTGGAATCATTAAGATTTAACTATCATATACAAAAATTTACGAATTCTTCAATATTCTACAAGCTAAGTTGCTGGGTTCCTCCCTAACCACCCCTGTACTGGTATGGGTGCAGCCCGCGGCCAAGATGGCTTTGGGTTCACCTAGAGTCTGCCTCAAGAATCCAGAGTGAACCTGGACTGAACCCAAGCAAACCTGCAGGCCACCTGGTCAAAAGACTAAAAGAAAGCACTTCTTTAAATATTTTTTAAGAACAAAAGTATCCTAAATACCTAAATTCGCCCTAAAATGAGGGCACTTAACATCTTTTGCCTCATTTAACAAACACAAGTGAGTAGAATGTTTGATTCACTGGACCAACCTTGGGCGAACCTAGAGTCGTCCTAGGAGAACCTAGGTGGACTACCGAGCCAAAAAAAAAAACACTTCTTTTAACATTTTTAAAAATAAAAGTATCCTAAAATTAAATACCTAATTTTGCCTTAAAGTGAGGACACTTAACTTCTTTTGCCTCATTTCACAAACACAAGAGAGTAAAACAACATTTTTGCCTCCAAGCTACCATTGTTGTTTTTTTAAGGTTGTTGCATTTTCTTCAAAGGTGAAGGTTACAAGAAAAAAACCTATACCAATTGGAGAGAAAGAGTGGTGGGGAAAAACTTATCTATCAAAGCTGAGTGAATCTTCTTTTCTTTCAAAATTTGCAGATTTTTTCAAAACTTTTGCTTTTTTTTTTAAGTTTTGATTTTTGTTTTAAAACCTTTTATACATAATAATAAAGGGGTTATAATGCTGATTTTTTTCTTTTTAAGTTGTAGGTTTGTAAATTTGTAATATCTTTTTGATTTGCTATGTTCATATAGAATGGCTTGTAGTTCTAGTTCAATTGCCCCACATATAGAAAGCTCGTTTAAATTTGAGGCAACATCACATCTTTGGCAACATTCAACTATGATTGAACAACTTCCTAGTGGTGAGGGTTCTTGTTGACGTTGTAGCCAATGTGGGATTGAGTATAAGGGCTCGCATAATCAAGTGAAAGCTCACCTATGGGCTATTACCAGCTTAGGAATAAGAATTTGTCTAGGGCCAAATAAAAAGAGTTGTCACAATGTCATGCCCCCACCATGATCAATTGCAACACTAAAATATAAAAAAAAACCGAGTGTTGAAATAAATAACCATATAAATATAAATAATAACAATTTAAATATTATTATAATTATAGCCATTATAATATAAATATTAAAATATATATAAAACTAATATTAAAATAAATATATTCAGAAACAACATATATATATAATATGTATATTATTGGAAATGAAGTGCAGCGATTAAAGGAGGGCAGTGATTAATGAGCAAACAGTATTATTTATAATGAAATAACTAAAAAGGAAACGATTCAGAAAAGGAAGTAATAATGAAAGATTAGTGAATGCAAGAAGGCATCGGAGGATTAGCAAAGGGACGCCCCTCTTCATAAGTTATCTCCCTCCATATGGTCGCCCCTCTTGGGGATTTTACATGGTATAAAAGGAATAAAGAGGAGATAGAATAGAACCATCGGGAAATGAAATGAATAAGTCTAATATGGAGAGATCAGCAAATGTAATTAAAACTGCATTCAGAACAGCAGCAGTATGCAATATGCATTTTACATATAATATATATATTGTGTAAGAGAGGGGGACCAACCACATCAAGGCTCCAGGTCGCGGAGAGACAAGAGTGGAGGGCTTCCCTAACTTACCTCACTCTAAAGGGTGTTTTGGGGTGAAGGTCGAGAATGAAGAGCACTATGACATGCCTCTATCACTCTACAGACCCAAAATTCTAGTTGAAGCTAGACGAGCTGGTTTTTGGAGTCAATGCTATGCCTCAAACAGCTCTATGTCCGAGAACGGCAACGCGGTTCTAGGTAGACAGCACGACGCGCTAGTGTCTCTCTGGCGTGCTGGCGTACGTACAGCCAAAAAACGTAAAGTACAGTAAAAACTACCAAAAACCTACCGACAGCCTAGCTAGTTGATTCTGACGGAAAGAACAGAATGATGAAATACAAGAAGTGAATGCGGAGATGATAAAACAAGTAAATAAAAGCTAGGGTGATGAATATTATCTCACAAAAGCACCTGTTCACAAGCTAGCTCCACGCACACGTTCACCTACACACAAACAAGAAGGGGAAAATTGTTGGTGCTGTATAGGGGTTTGCCTCAGTCAAACCCCCATCTTGGTGTTTCCACCTCCACGGATAGCCAGAAAGCAACGAAGTAGAATATGCGATAAAGAAAGTAGAAAGAAAGATTGTTGAACACTACAAAACAATACTATGCTACTCTATCAAATCACAAAGGAGAGGAGTGAAGCGTTACCACCTCCACCCAAAGGCTCACTAGCCAATGGAGGGAGAGTGCAAGGTATGGACTTGGCAAAGTCACCACAGCTGCAAGGGTGATGAAGGGAGGTCTCGCAAGACTCCAAGCCCACAACTTCTATG